>VBSM01001124.1:34586676-34622958 GCA_008086735.1 Cheirogaleus medius | reverse complement strand
AAACAAGGACTTTCTGGCTTCTAGCTATTTTGAAGTAAACACTAGGCAGTTGCCTAGTTGCATCTATTTCTTTGATTTTACTTGTATAAATTCAACCTGAAAATAAACGTGGCACGGCAGTCATCATAGACTCCGTCCTCCCGTTCCCATCTTTGTTTGTCTCTTTATTTCTCATCCTCACCCCCAAACTCTAGGTGCCGCACGTCGCCGGCTGGCTCCGGCATTTGGTGTTTTATCTTTAAGCATAATATTAGGATTCAGTTTTTCATCGATGCTCTTTATCAGACTGAAGAAGCTTACTTCTATTCCTAGATTGCTAATATATTTTTATTATTGATGGATAATAATGTCACCTGTCTCATTACTGATATCAGTAATTTCTTCTTCTTCTTTTTTATTTATGCTGATTCTCCTGGATAGTGTTTTATCAATTTTGTTAATCTTCTCAAAGTTTGGTTTCATTGACTTTCTCTATTGTTTTTCTATGTTTTATGTCATTGATTCTGTACTGGTTTTTTAGATTTTCTTTCTATTTTTTGGTTTGGGTTAATTTACTCTGCTTTTTCTTAAGTGAAAAATAAGTCATTGACTTGAGTCCCTTCTTACTTTTGTGTGAATTTTCTTCTCTCCATTTTCTCTATTCTTCTTGGTATTTCTTTTACTCAGATTTTAGATATCTTGAATTGCTTCTCTAATGTTATCTTTTCACTATACTTTCCTTCTTTTTATTGTATACTTTGTGAAATCTTTTCAACTTAACTTTTTAAACCTGATATTAAAGATTTAATTTTTATTGTCATGCTTATTGGTGAATTTATAGATAAAAATTTGGTAAAATGTACCCATGAGACACTCAAACATCTTATTCACTATATAGAGGTTTTGAATATAAATCATTTAAAATTTGAAGATATTTTCTTAAAATTCTTACTTTGATTTAAGAGTAGGTGATCTTAATCCATTATTCTCTATAATAGTTTTTCAGCTATAATAATTATTCATTAAAGAAAATTAAGTTTTTGAAATAAATTTTTAGCTTAAAGATACTTTTGTTCTGTTCTTTATAAAATTTTAAAATGAATCTGTACCTTCCAAAACTGATTTTACCTCATCTAGATATATGTGAAAAATAAACAAAGCCTGAAAACTTCCTATTATAATTTATAAACTTGGGTGAAGTTTGTGCATAAGCATTGACAGCCAGCCAGTAACTTATATGACAAACTTATTTTCCATGACAAATAATTTGAATCTATTTTTTAGATTCAAAAGTTAAAATTTCTCTTTATGCTATAATTCTTTTAATATTATTTAGAAAATTAAAAATGTATAAACAAGGAGATAAAGAGTTTTAAAAAGGCTCTACAGTAGAATTTTTTTACAACCTCTTATAAAATATTGGTTCAAGAAACATTGACGTTAGTTTTAAGTCAAGTGACTTATCATATCTAGTATATGGAGGGAAGATAGGGAAAAGCTTGAAAAAAATGGGACAAATATATTCTGATTGATTCCAAGGGGTTTATTTCACAGAGATGACATGGGACCAAAAGTTTGGACATTATAAAACTCTACAGCAAGACTTAAAAAAAATAAATTTTCTAGGCCTTTATTTAGCATTTTTTGCAACTGTAGTACACAAGTCAGTGTTAATTAATTTAGAGAGTTCTATAATCTATAAATTGCAGGCAACTTTCTTGGATTAAAACCAGAAGTGTGCTAGAACCAGCTCACACTGGTTTAAGAGAGCCAATGAGGCATCTCTTCCCAATTTCCTGTTATGTGATACCAATTTAGGAGCTTGAAATTGGCCAATTTGGGCATATTTATACCAAGGAAATTGATAAATGCTACAAAGTCAGGCTTTTTAAAAATATCTTGAAAGCTGATTGTTAAACTTTTACTAGAATACCATTGATTATCTTGCTATATTTCCATATATCATACAAACCCAATCAATCTCCCCTCTCTATCTACACCAAAACATTTATCAACTCTTTGAATTCATTTTGGTAAAGTTTACAATGTCATTTCCAGACATGAGTTTTCTCTAACTTCTTTCAAACTAACTGGGAGAGAGTCATTTTCATTTCCAGCTAGAAAACAAGAAAGAACCCACAAGATTGTTAATTAGCCAAATCACCCTTCATCTAAAAACAGCAAAGACTTACAAGCCAATTAAAAAAAGAATCAGTGAGCTGTACTCTGGCAGACTGTGGCAGTTGGGACCTTGGTCTGGGTTGACAGGAGATATGTTTTGTAGTTCTGTTGTGACATTTCAACAGCACATAACCCTTCATTAAGAAATATACCAGTATATTAACATAATCATATCCAGTCCTATGGAATTACACATGCCACTATATAATCTTGTAAAAAAATGTTTGCTTATTACTATACTATGCAGATTTCTTCCAAAGGGGATTTTATGAATTTCTGTTGATAAAGCTCCCCACACAAATAATGACATAGAAAATCTGGTTTAAATAAGTAGATCTGTAAATTTAATAAAAAATTTTAAGAACAAACAGAAGATTGCATATATTTGATTTATTTCAAATTGAATGTTTTTCCCATGGTGACAGCCTTGCTTTTGTCCTAATGCATTGTCTGTGTCTAAACTTTATTTTTTTGCATTTATTAAGTGTCTCTTATGTCATCAGTACTGTGCTAGGTACTAGGAATATAGAGACATTGTCTCTTTCTTATAGCATTTTGAGATGTAGACAAATTTATATTGATTATTAATTGCAATATAACACAACTAACACTGTAGTATGGGTATACATAAATTGCATACACATTTTTGTTAGAAGACAGGGAAGTTGATGAGCTTCATCAGCATGTATGGTTAGTTCCCTGAAAGCCTGCTGAAAATTTACATTTATATAGCTAGAATACTTTTCTCTCTAAACATGTAAATTTTGGATTTTGTTCTTACCACTATGGTTGCTTTCTGGATAATAGTAAATGAACTTTCTAATGACAAGCTTGCTTGTATTTTCTTAATTCTTTTTTGACTTTTGATACTGTCTAACATCACCTCCTTATTGACCCTCTCTTTGGTTTCAGTTACCAGGGCTTTGATCCTTTGCCTGTTTCATCATGTATAAAGTGAAATTATAATGATAAAAATAGCAGATGCTTACTAGGTACCATTCTAATAATTTTATTTGCATTGACTCATTTAATTTTCTTGAAAGTCTCATGATTTTGGTATTGTTATTATTCCCATTTTATGGATGAAGAAATCAATATGTAGTAAGATTAAGCCTAAGGCTGTATTGCTCAGAAAGAACCTAATATTATTCAGGGTATTAATTAAATTGAAGCATGTAAAGCCATGGCAAAAGTGTTAGATTTTATGCCTCCTTGTTTCTACATTTATACTGTGTGATCTTGAATTTAATCCTATTAATCTGACACTCTATGTGCTTAATTACTAGTTTCTCCTCCTCTTTCTGTCCCTTAAATAAATATAAATATTCTTGACATTCTTTTCTGTGCTTATTACAACTTCTATACCCTTTCCCTTTATGAATATGTCCACTTTCACAACTTCAGTCATTGTCTCTATGGTGATTCACCCCCAAACCTCAACTCAACCCTGCCCTCATTCCCAAGCTCCAAACCTATAAGAATGTCTTGCAACTGAACACTTATATTTTTCAATCTCTGAAACTCAATTGTCAAAAATTATCTTTCCTCACCAAACCAACTTGTCTAACTGATTTTGACATAATTTTTGGTTAAAGGCTCCAACATTATTTCAATTGTCCAAGTTTCAAATGTTACAGTCTATACCTTCAAAATTTTTTTTTTTTTTTTTTTTTTTTTTTTTTTTTTGAGATAAGGTCTCACTCTGTAGCTCAGGCTGGAGTGCAGTGGCCTAATCATAGCTCACTGTAACCTCAAACTCCTGGGCTCAAGCACTCTCCCACCTCAGCCTCCTGAGTAGCTGGGACTACAGAAATGTGCTACTGCATCCTGCTACTTTTTAAATTTTTTGTAGAGATGGGATCTCACTATGTTCTCCAGGCTAGTCTCAAACTCCTGGCCTCAAAGAATCCTACTGCTTCGGCCTCCCGAAGTGCCAGTATTACAGACATAAGCCACTATGTCTAGCCTATACCTTCATATTTAGTGGTCATATCCAGTCAGTTAATAGGATTAAGGCTTTTTCCACCCAAATTTATTCAATCCCCAGGACTGCTTGAATGCACTATCACAATAGCTTACTGTTTTCATCCTTCCAGTATGTTGTTCCAACTCACAGTGGCCAGATGGATATTTTTAATGTATTATTCTCATCATATCTCTCTGGATAAACACAGACCTTCAATGACTAATAAACAAACCCAACAGACTCTGCCTTCCTATTTCCAACTCTTTACTTCACACTCTTTCTTCAGCCTTGCTGCCTCCAACCTCTCTCCAAACCTATATTTTGGACAGACTTCACTTATCCTTCAATACTCCAATAAAATTATATTTCCTTATGGATTTGTACTGTCTCTTATAATAATTTGTACTATTGTCTTTTCTATTTCTACGATATTAGAACCTGTTTGAAGGAAACAGCTCTGGCTAATCTACCTTTGACCTTTCCCAAGAGTAGCACTGCGAATATATTTTGTAGTTGTTTCCCAAAGTTCGTAGAGTTACTGAAATAGTGAATCAGAGCACCAGTAATATTTTCCTGGCATAATTTTCAAGATGCATGACATGGAATCCATAAATGCCCTCCTATTCTATTGAAAAATATCTTCTTTTCTGCTGAAAGGATGGCTAATTTATAGTAGAAAGACAAGTGTTCCCTGGACCCGAGTCTTATTTCAGGTGGAATTTAAGCAGATATTGGTGTTAAGTTTTAAGTTTGGTGTGTTGTGTTAGGGCTACTTTTGTCTCTATTTATGGGCTTTTTCTCAATTTGAGTGCTCTCTCCAGGATCTTACACTTAAAACTTCATTGAAGATTATTCAGTCATTATTGTAGTTTCTTTGTGCTGCAATAACTCAGTACTTAAGACTGAGTAATTTATAAAGAACAGAGACTTATATTACATTTATGGAGACTGGGAAGTCCAAGATCAAGGTGCTAGCATTTGGTATCTGGTGAAGGTCTTCTTGCTGAGTCCTCACATGGTGGAAGGTAGGAAAACAAAAGGGAAAAACACTGTGTCCTCACGTGGTGAAAGAGTGGAAGAGCAAAAGGCCCTATGCAAGTTTCCTCCAGCCCTTTTATAAAACATTAATCCATTCAGGAGGCAAAGCCTTCATAGTTTATCCATTTCCCAAAGGCCCCACTTCTTAATACCACCACAATGGAGATTAATTTCCAACATGGATTTTAGAGGGGATCCTTTCAAACCACAGCAATCATATACAAGGCTGCTTTTCTTGTTTATTAAGGGTTCCAAGTTTGCTATGTGTCATTAGCTCTCTCTCACTTGACACATATGTTTCTAAATCTACCAGGCTATTCTATTTTCCCATATGTATTCACGCAACTTATCACTCAGCTGGATGAAGAAATAAGAAAGAAAACCCTAAAAGCTCTTTACTTATTTTAAAACTCTGACAGCTGCATTAATGGAAGGGTAATAACTGGTATTATTATAGAGCAAGTTCATCCAAGATGTTTTCAGTGTATACCATGTCATCAGCAATACACACACACACACACACACACGCACATATGAAGGTTGCTTAACTTTTAAAAATTGACTGCAATTGAGAGGGTTCATTTTTGGACTTTGAACATTGGTACTTTCGGTGAGTTTTTAATCATATAACTTTCCAATATTCTTTCTTAATCTATCAGTTATGTCATGTGACTGGTAGAATTGAACTTAATTGAAATGAAGTGATATAACATGTAAACCATAGATTCAGTCTTCCTTGGTTAAAATGTTGGCTCTACCACTTAATAACTAAGCAACTTCATGCTAGCAACTGGTTAAACTCCAAACATTTAATAATTTATGGATGATACCTGGTATGTTACTCAGGGGTTCTCAGAGAAACAGCACCTATAGGAAATACATACATATCATTGGCTCCTATTGGAGGCTGAGAAGTCCTACAATCTGCTGACTGCAAGCTGGAGGTGACTCAGTAGAGCTCGTGGTGCAGTTTCAATTCGATTCCAAAGGTCTGAAATCCAAGAGAGCTGATGGTATAAGTTCCAGTCCAAGTGCAGGAGAAGACTGATGTCCCAATTTGAAAATAAGCAGGCAGACAGCAAATTCTTACTTATTCTGACTCACCTTCATTCTGTTTAGGCCTCCAGTGGATTGGATGAGGACCAACTACATAGGGAAGGGCAATATGCTTTATTCAGTCTGCTTAGTCATACATTAATCTCATTCAGAAACACCCTCTCAGACATACCTAGAATAACATTTAATCAAATATCTGGGCGCCCTATGACCCAGTTAAATTGACATGTAAAATCAACTATTACACCTGATTAGGTCAATTTCTTGCTATTACGGCTTTCTATTGTTATTGTTTTTGTTGTTGGCTTAAAGTCTCCTGTGAACCACATCTACAGCTCTGGCTGGCTGTATTTGGGATAATTGGGATATTCAGGTAGTATGTCTGTAGCTATATTTGCAGAGCATTGGATCTTGTAACTATTTTAACTTTGAGACATCTGACTCACTTCTTTGTGGCTGAGTTTTACATATGCTAGGATCTGTTCTCATTTTACTAGCTCAATTCTTAGACGAGAGACACAATGTTAAAGTCAATGATCTACATTTTAAAACTGAATTCTATCTGGTATTTTATCTCTAGCAAAAATAGATTTTAATGGTGTTTTAACTATGGGTTCAATATTATTATAAAGAAATAGCCATACTTCTCAATTCAGAGTAAGATATTTTCTCCATCTTAAAACGAATTCATCATCTATATAAAATGACAAGTCAGAAGGATTACTAAGAATTTTCCTAGTTCTTTAAATCTGTACAGCAACAACATATACAGGATTGGTGCTATCGTATTATATCCACCTTCACACACACACGTACACACTAAGCACAACAGGAACAAAATAAAACTCATTAAAACAAAAGAGACAACTTTCAATGTTATTAATACATCTGGATTCATTTATTTGGACCTGTGGAGTTGGGAACTCCTAGATGTATGTCTAGAGCCTAAACCCTTTGGTAATACTGATCTTTCCTTTACGTCTATAGAGCAAACATTTTTTTTGAAAGGTTGAATCAAGGTAACAAACAATATTTAAGTCAGGTATACTTAATAATGATAGAGGAAACTTAAACTAATGCTTAAACTAATGATATTTGGGTTAGAATCATGTATATTCATATGTGGAATTGAGATGATTTCTACAGAGGACTGGACATCTTTGGAATAGTTTAGGCCGCCGTAGTAATTTATAGTTTTTAAGTCCTACCTTTTTTTTATTGCTATTGCTATTTCTTTCATACACAGACAGACACACATGCAGGAATGTATACACACATGAGCACACAACTCTCACATGCTTGTTCCTTAAAAGAAAGTTATTTTTATTTCTGTTCCCTATTTCAAATGTGACAATATTTATTCCTTTCTTTGATGACATGTATTTAAAAGAGTAAATCTATAAAATTCTACATAAAATGAATAAAAACTTGAAAAATGAAACAATTTATATTAAAATGCTTTATATGAATAGTTTTCTGGGACTGGGCTATCCTATTAAACATCAATGCTAATGCTCTGACGTGCCTAGCTTTTAGATTATAATAGATTCATCAAATGCTTGGCATACCAAAGAAAATACTTAATTCAATTTTCCTTTCAAAACAGATTTTCAAGCCATCACAAGACACAGCAATATTGTGACTATATTAAAAGCTCTGTGGTGCTGGTAAATTATATTGAAGTACTGATTGTATTGCTGTGCCAATTTCATTTTCCAAATCTGTCTGATATATATGAGAGCAGATCGTTAGATTTCTGCTCCATGGAAATTCTGCAGTGTTTCTTGAACATGCAGCCTGTTACACACACACTCTTTCCCCACCACCTACCTTACTCCATTAATGTCCTATTGATATATTTAGTTAAGACTGTGGTGTGCAGTAAAACAGTATGCTGTTAATCAAAGGTATCTTTCATGCTTAGAGAAACTCAGATATATCTAAGGCTCTAATCTCTTCCAGACATCAGATTTTTCCTTAAATTTTGTTTGGAAAAAAGCTCAACAGATTTATATTAGCTACTCAAAGTAATATTTGTGGTTTATATAAAGAATTATAAACTTGGTAAATGATCACCAAATTGTGTAGACATCCCACATGTAGGATCATTTGTGCCTTGAAGACAGAAATATTCTTGGAGATAGATTCACATCACATATGCATCTTATTATGTCTCATTTCACAACAGAGGTGGTGTGCTCTAATGTCTTGGATAAGTGTCTGGTGGAAAAGAATGTCAAAATTGGTAAAAATTTTTAGCTTTAGCAATTTTTTCCACTTGTTGTAGTTTGTATTCTGTTTTTAATCTCTACTCCCCCCCCACACACACATTCTCTTGGTTGTCCTTTAATTTACAAGAAGTAAAAATTCACTATTTGTAGTGTAAAGTTCTATGGATTTTGATAAATACAGGCTCATGGATGTATGACCCCATTATTAATAATAATACAAAACTTCCATCATCCCCAAAATTTCTTTGTGCAGCCCCTTTGTAGTAAACCTTTCCCTATGCCCTGCCCCTGACAACCACTGGTCTGTTTTATGTCCCTATAGTTTTGCCTTCTACAGAGAACGTCATATAAATAGAATTATAAAATATGTAGCTTCTTGTGTATGAATTAGCCAAATGCATTCAAAATTTATCCATGTTGTGTGAATTGATAGTTTTTTTCATAGCATATTACTATAGTATTTCATTGTTTGCATATACAAGTTTGTTTATCAGCTGAACAGCAGAAGGACATCTGGGTTTTTGGACATCCAGTTTTTGGCAATTATGAATAACCTCATATAATATCCATGTACAGGTTTTTGTATGAATGTAAGTTTTCATTCCCCTTTGGTAAATACCTAGAAGTGGGTCTTTTGGGCCTTATGATCAGTATATACTTAATTTTATTAGAAACTGCTAAATTGTTTTTGTAAGTATCTAAATCATTTTGTATTCTCATTATTAATACATAAGAGTTCCATTTGCTCCCTACACTTGTCAGTACTTCGTGTATTTTTTTTAATTTTACCTATTCTAATAGATGCGTTTTATATTACATTTTGCTATGATTTGCATTTTCCTAATGAATAGAATGCTGCTCAATTTTGCATACACTTATATGCAATCCATATATATTTTGGGAAAATATTATATGTGTTCAGATCTTTTGCTCATTTTTATTTACTGGATTGTTTGTTTTCTTATTGTTGAATTATGTGAATTCTGTATATATTCCAGATATAACTTCTTTGTCACAAATTTGATTTGCAAATATTTTCTTATAGTCTATGGCTTGTCTCTTCATTCTCTTTTGTGTTTTTAACAGAGGAAATTATTTTGCTCTTAATATAGTCCAAGTTTTCAATTTTTTTATGCATTGTGCTCTTGGTGTAATATGTATAAATTTTTTGCTTAACCTGAGGTCTCAAAGATTTTCTTCTATGTTTTTTTCTAGAAGTTGTATTCTTTTTTTAAGTTTCAGAATATTACAGGGTACAAACGTTTTGATTGCATGTGTTACTTTTGTGCAATTTGAATCAAAGTTATAAGTGTGCCCATCATCAAAGTAGTGTGCATTGTACCCATTAGGTGTAAATTTACCCATCCGCTCCTCCTTCCCAAAGAAGACAAAAACATACATTGGGGAAAATAAGCCCTGTTCAATAAATGATACTAGGAAAACTGGATGGCCACAAGCAGTGGAATGAATCAAGACCCTTGTCTCTCACAATATATAAAAATTAATTCAAGATGGATAAAAGACTTAAATATAAGGCATAAAATCAGAAAAAAATAGGAAAACATTTTTAGAAGAAAACATAGAGAAAACTTTTCTAGACAGCAGCCTAGGCAAAGAATTTATGATTAAGTCCCCAAAAGCAAATACAGCAATAACAAAAGTAAGTAAATGAGGCAATTAAATTAAAAAGCTTCTGCAATGCAAAGAAAATAATCAGCAGAGTAAATAGACAACCTACAGAATGGGAAAAATATTCACAAACTATATATCTGACAAAGGGCTAATATCAAGAATCTACAAAGAACCCAAACAAATCAGCAAGAAAAAAACAAACAATCCCATTAAAATGTGGGCAAAAGATGTGAACAAAAGATTTTCAAAAGAAGACAGACAAATGGCCAACAAACATATGAAAAAACACTTGACATCAATAGTCATCAGGCCTCTAACCTCTGCTTGGGAGAGGCAATGATATAAAATGTAACCAAAATGTTTGTACTCTCACAATATTCTGAAATTAAAACAAAACAAAACAAAACAAACAAAACACCAATGAGATACCACCTTACCCCTGTCAGAATAGCACTTATTGAAAAGTCAAATAACAATAGATGCTGGCATGGATGCAGAGAGATGGGAATGCTTATACACTGTTGATGGGAATGTACATTAGTACAGCCTCTATGGAAAATGATATGGAGATTGCTCAAAGAAATAAATGGAGATTTCACATTCGATCCAGCAATCCCACTGCTGGAATTCTACCTAAAGAAAAGAAGAAATTTTATCAAAAAGTCACCTGCATGCAAACGTTTATCGTAGCACAATTCACAATTGCAAAGATATGGAATCAACCTAAGTGCCCTCCAATTCATGAGTGGATAAAAAAAGAATGTGATATATATATCACATGGAGTACCACTCAGCCATAAAAAAGAATGAAATAATGTCTTTTGCAGCAACTTGGATGGAAATGGAGACCATTATCCTTAGTGAAGTATCTCGGGAACAAAAAACCAAAAACCACATGTACTCTTTAATAACTGGGGGCTAAATGATGGGCGCACACAGCCACAAAGAGATGTATAGGACATTGGAAACCAAGAAGTGGGAGGATGGGAATGGGTGAGGTGTAAAAACTTACCTTACTGGTACAATGAATATTGTTCTGATGATGTACACACTAAAAACCCTGACTTAAGCATTATGCAAGGTATCCATGTAATGAAAACATTTGTATCCCCTTAATATTTCAAAAAAATAAAAATACCATAAAAAAGAAAAAATATGCTTCAGCCTAGATGATTTTATATTTTCTATCCCTAGATAACCAAAAGAAAATCTGTGGAGAGGCAAGGCATTTTTACAAAATAGATAATTTTGATATAGCCTTACCAGTCTTTTGTTTTCTTATTAACTATTTTTTAAAACCTAATGCCAACATATGAGAAATTTATCACTGTGTAATTAATTCAAAACAATTTCAAGTTGAAATGGAAAAGTGTATATTATTTGTTGTTTTATAACAAATTAAAGCTTAACAATAAAATACAATAAATGTTTATTATTTCACATAGTTTCTAAATGTCAGTGGTTTCGTTGTGTAGTTCGGGCTCATCATCTCTTATGAGGTTGAAGCAAGCTACTGGACAAGGCTGTAGTTATGTAATCACTTATCTTGGGCTACGGTCTATGCTTCCAAGAAGATCCACTCACATGACTATTGGCTGTAGGCTTTGTTAATTTCCACATGTACTCCTCCATAGAGTTGTTCATGATATGGTGACTATCTTCCCTCAGATTGATCCAAGAGAGAGGGCTCCAGAGAGTGAGACCAAGTAATAAAGGCAAAGTGCAGTGTATTTGATTACCTATTCTTAGAAGTGACATAAAATCACTTCTGCCATATTCTATCGGTCACGCAGACCAATCTTTATACAATGTGATGGTGGTGGGGGGGTGTCCATAAGATAAAAATACTAGGAGTTTGGGATCAGCAGGGATCATCTTGGAAGCTGGCAGTTCTAATTTAGTAATATTTGATATTATTAAATAACATAAAAAGCAACTTTAATCATATTCTGTGTGCAAGTTGACCTTTGAAAAATATTTATTATTTTAAATGATGTTTTAGGGGCAGTTATGATGATTGTACAATTTTGAGTCTGATGTCAGACCATAGTTCTTAGTTTTTGCCTTTTATGAAAGATTCATTTATGATCACACATTGAGGAGTTTAGTGATATTGTAGATATTGTGTTCAGTGTCCTGTGAAAGACAGGGAAGAAAGATTTCACCAACTATATTGCACAGAAGAGGAAAATGCAGCAAAAGAAATATAGGTCTCTATCCTAGCATCACAAAGCAGTTAAAAACCCTTTCAGATCCTGATGGGACCTTACAAATATAAAATACTCAATCAAAAGTTTAAGATTCTATACTTCTAGGTCATTGATATGCCATTACTTACTTCCATAGACACTGAAAACAGTTCACAATCCTGAAAACTTTTATTTTATTTTCCCCTCTCTAATAACACTTAAGGGAAATCACTTGCTTTATTTCTCCTTGCTGACAAGAACAGAAGACCTTTAGATAAATTTGTGATTCTTAGTCATGTCTTGACTTTTCTACTTTAGTTTATCACGTAAAACTTTCTTAATCACTGAAGAAAGAGGTGATATTGTCAGTTGTTTGACTGGTTTTTGGTCCAGGACTCCATTTTTAGAAGCAAAATACTATTAAGAAAAACAAATTTATGTATTGTTAATTAAACAAATAATGCGTGATTATTAGAGAAAAATTTTAGAGTTATATAAAGTAAAAGTTTAAAAATATATGATCTCCCCAATTCCACCAATAAGATAACTATATAAAACTAATTTAAGACATTTGTGTATGCTCATGTATGTGGATAAAAGCTCTGAAATTATATGTAAAAAAAACTTCATATTTGCTATCTCAATTTATGAGTATGCCAAAATTGAATCAATGAATCAAAAATTATTAGACATTTAGGCATATTAGACATAAATATGATATGTCCACTATTAAAACAAATAAATATTCTGGAATATATAATGTATTGCTGATAAATTCTTTAAGTATTTCCCTCTAGTAAGTTCTAAGAAATGCAGTTGCTCAAAGGTTATTTGCCAAATTACCTTCCAGAAATCTCTACATTTCTGACAACTCTGCATTTTATCAATACTTATTTTAATTTTTTATCCAAAAGATAAATTATACCTTTGTTTTAATTTCTAGTTCTTTAAGAAGTTGTAAAATTAATTTTTAAAAACGTTTTCTATATTTGTTGGTATATTATAATTTTAATTTTGTAAATTACTTGTTTATAACTTTTATTCTCTTTCCTCCTTTTTTATTGTATTATGATGCAGTTTCATTAGTCCCTTGGTTCATTCATGTTCCTCTGTTATTTTATATATGTAGGTATATGTGTGTTATATTTTTAATAATATAATTAACATCCAAGTATCCACCACACAACTCAATAACTGAAATGTATCCAATACTTTAATTTTCCTATGTACATTTCCTCTATCCTATCACCTTGCCTACTTCAGAGTTAAACATAATCTCAAAATAAAATTTATCATTCTATTGCCTTTTTAAAAATATATAAATTTGTATTGTATATAAATATATACCTAAACAACATGGTGTTGATTTGTCCTCGTTAGATCTTTAGAAAAGGGTATCACCCTGTGTGGTCTTCCAGGTATTATTTTTTCAAGCAACAAGATAGTTAACCAATGTTCAATATTGCATAATATTTCATTGTGTAAATATATTGCAATTTATACCCAGGTCTCTTGTCTATGTACATTTCAGTGGTTTGCAGTTTTTGGCTATTATAATGAGTTCTCATATAAATATTTTTCATGCATGTAATTGTGCAAGAGATATTCTAAAGTGTATATATAAGAGTGGTATTTCTGTCCAACTTTATAAGGAAGTACCAAGTTGCTTTTTTAAAGTGATGTACCAATTTACACAGCTAGCTGTATAAGAGATTTATATTAACATTTTCTCCAATTCTTGATACATTTGTATTGTATTGACACATTTTTAATATTTGCCAATCAGATAGCTGTAAAAATATATCTATTGTGGTCTTCATTTGCATTTCACTGGCATTATTGGATGTATACATTTTCTCCTATGTGAAATGCCTAATATTTAATAATATCTTTTAACCATTATCCTTTAGGTTGTTTAATCCTTTATGATATAAAAATGATTTTGGATTTGTGATTTATATGTATAGCAACAATTTTCTCCCAGTTTAGGGATTATCTTTTTAATTTTTAAAAAATGTAATTAATTTTTAATTGAAAAATAATTTCTATATATTTATGATGTACAACATAGTTTGATATATGTATACATTGTAGAACAACTAAATCAAGCAAATTAATAGCTCCATTAATCCACACAATTATCATTTTGTGTTTGTGTGAGAATACTTAAAATCTGCCCTCCTAGCTATTTTCAAATATATAATACATTATTATTAACTATATTCACCATGTTGTACAGTAGAGCTCTTGAACTTATTCTGTTTAATTGACATCTTGTAACCTTTGACCAACATTTCCCTGATCCCCAGCCCCAGCCCTAACCACCATTCTACTCACTGCTTCTCTTGAGTTTGACTTTTTTAGATTCCACATATAGTGAGATCAGGTGGTATTTGTCATCCTGTGCCTGCCTTATTTCACTTAGCATAATGTCTTCCAGGTGCATCCGTGTTGTCACAAATGACAGAATCTCCTTCTTTTTTATGACTGAATAGTATTCCATTGTATATACATAGCACATTTTCTTTATTCATCCATTGTTGGACATTGTTGTCGATATCATAGCTTGGCTATTGTAAATAGTGCTGTAATGAACATGGGAGTACAGATATTTCTTTAACATACTGATTTTGTTTCATTTGGATATATTCTCAGTAGTGGGATTACTAACTTATGTGACAGTTCTATTATTATTTTGAGGAATTTTCATATTGTTTTCCATAATGGCTCTACCAATTTACATTCCGGCCAACAAGGTGTAAGTGTTCCTTTTTCTTCACATCTTTGCTAATACGTTTGTCTTTTTGAAAATAGCCATTCTAACAGGTGTGAGTTGATAGCTCGTTGTGATATTGATTGGTATTTACATGATGATTAATGATGTTGAGCATTTTTTCATATACCTATTCACTATTTGTATGTCTCCTTTTGAGAAATGTCTCTTCTGGCTATTTGGCCATTTTTTATTTTGGTTATTTGTTCTCTTGCTATTAAATTATTTGAATTCCTTAACTATTTTTGATATTAACCCCTTATCAAATATCTGATTCGCAAATACTTCTTCCCATACTGTTGTTTGACTGTTAACTCTGTTGTTTCTTTTGCTGTTTGATGCAATTACACTTTTCTATCTTTGCCTTTATTTTCTGTGCTTTTGTAGTCATATCCACAAAATGACTGTGTAATATTTAAGAAGGTTTTCCCCTATGTTTACTCCCATTAGTTCTGTAGTTTCAGGTTTTTTGTTTAAGTCTTCAATCCATTTTAAGTTGATTTTTGTATATAGTGTGAGATAAGGATCCAATTTCATTCTTCTGCATGCGGATATCCAGTTTTTCTAACACAATATATTGAGAATATTAAAGATTCTGTTCTTTCCCCATTGTGTATTCTTGGAACCTTTGTCAAAAATCATTAGACTGTAAATATGTGGATTTATTTCTGGGCTTCACTTTTCATCATGTGTTTCTTTTCTTTTTTTTTTTTTTTAGACAAGAGTTTCACTCTGTCACCCTGGAGCCCTGGGTAGAGTGCAGTGGCATCATCATAGCTCACTGCAACCTCAAACTTCTGGGCTCAAGCCATCCTCCAGCCTCAGCCTCTGCAGTAGCTGGGACTATAGGCACACACCATCACGCCCGGCTAATTTTTCTATTTTTTGTAGAGAGTGGGTCTAGCTGTTGATCAGACTGGTCTTGAATTCCTGACTTAAAGTGATCCTCTCACCTCAGCCTCACAAAGTGCTAGCCTTACAGGTGTGAGCCAGCATACCCAGCCTACTGTGTTTTTTAATGAAGAGAAGTTCTTAATTAAAAAATAGTTGAATTGTTTCTTGTAGCTGAATAGTACTCTATGGTATGCATGTACCACATTTTATTAATCCCCTCATGTATTGATGGGCACTTGGGTTGTTTCCACATCTTTGCAATTGTGAATTGTGCTGCTATAAACATTTGAGTGCAGATGTCTTTTTTATAGAATGTCTTTTGTTCTTTTGGGTAGATGCCCAGTGATGGGATTGCTGGGTCAAATGATAGATCTACTTGTATCTCTTTGAGGTATCTCCATAGTGCTTTCCACAGAGGTTGTACTAGTTTGCAGTCCCACCAGCAGAGTAAGAATATTCCAATCTCTCTGCATCCACGCCAACATTTATTGTTTTGGGACTTTTTGATAAAGGCTATTCTCACTGGGGATAAGTGGTATCTCATTGTGGTTTTGATTTGCATTTCCCTGATGACTAGAGATGTTCAGCAATGGTGACATAGCACCTCTTGTATTATCCTGGATAGAGCTGGAACCCATTCTACTAAGTGAAGTCTCTGAATAATGGAAAAATAAGCACCACATGTATTCACCATCAAATTTGTTTTAACTGATCAACACCTAAGTGCACATATAGGAATAACTTTCATTGGGTGTTGGGCAGATGGGAGGGTGGAAGGGGACGAGTATACACACACATAATGAGTGCAATGCACACCATCTGGGGAATGGACACGCTTGAAGCTGTGACTGGGGGGGGGCAAGGGTAATATATGCAACCTAAAGATTTGTACCCCCATAATATGCTGAAATTAAAAAATAGTTGAATTGATTAATATTTTGGTTATGGTTGGCACATTTGTGTCTTAATGAAAAAAGTCCTTTTCTACTCCAAAATAAAAATATCTTCAGCTATATTTGTTTCTCATATTTTAAAGTTTTATGCTCCAGTGTTCAGTGCTTTTCTGGAAGTCTGGTCTTGAGGCAATACTGCTCTTTCTGGTATGCTCATTTTTCAGTTATCTCCCCTGATGCTCACTTTTTTAGTCCTGGCTCTGGGGCATGCCTGATCTGCCTCCCTGAAACAAAAGCCTAGGACTCAGTTGCTCTGGGCTCAGTTTAGTTGTTACTTGTTATTTTGGAGGCTTCCCCAGAGACTTCTCTTTTCTGAGGCCAGTGGTGCCACAAACTGCCAGGCATATCATAGGTGTAGCACTTCCAAGTGAGAGGACTCCTCAGGATTTCTAGCCACTCATCTGGGAGTAAACAACTATGAGTGTATTTCTTTTTTTTTTTTTAACATTTTATTTTTGTTTTAATTTCAGCATATTTTGCAGCTACAAATGTTTAGGGGTATATTTCTTTATCTTGCTATTTGTAAGAACTCTTTAATTTATTAAGATTATTAACCTTCATTTTATAATGTAATACCTAATTTAAAAAATTGCTATTGGCTTTTAGATTTGATATTTTCACATTTTAGTGTGTCATCCAGAAAGCTTTTCTTTATTATACATCATTCCTTTAAGAACTCAGGTGTCTTTCTCTATACTACTATGTTGTAAATTATTATCTGCATTTCACTCTTACACTCATGTAGATTAATTTTTATATTTAAATCATTCATTCTTCACATATTTGTCTCAGTGTAATGAAAGAGGGAAGGATCTTTTTGTCAATTTTGACTGATTTTCAAATTTGTAAATTTGTAAATTTGTAAATTTGATTTTCAAATATGTAAATATAAAAAGAAAATCTACTTAGAAATGCCGTCTTTATAATATATTCCATCGAGTCTCTTTTAGATTTCTATTCGGTCCTATAATTCTTCTGTTTATTCTGTCAAGAATATAACTACCTTCATATCTGGTATGAGAATTCTTCTCTAATTATTCAGTTCTTTAAAATTTTTTTTTCCTGGCTTGATACATATTTTTGTCTTTTGAAGGAACTTTAAAATTACTGGTCATGTTCTGAAAAATTCCACTGGGATCTTGTTTCAAATTGTAATAAATTTATAGATCAATTTATAGGAAAAAGTATAGCTTTACAATCTCAAGTGTTCCCATCCAAGAATATCATATATCTCTTCATTAATTCACACTTTCCTTTATGTCTCTCAGTCACATTTTCTCATAAAGTTTCTCCAAATGTCTTGTAAAAATTATTATTAGACATTTCACAATTATGCTCATGTACTAAGCCTTCATTAGTTATTCAGTAACACATGAGTTCATGGTCATTGTAAATCATTAAACAATACACACATATATGAAACAGAAAATGAAGTTCTCTTTGAACTCACTCTACACAAGTAATTAATGGTAACATTATGTGCATATTTCCAGATATTTCTTTATGTACACACATACATGTGGTGTGTGTGTGTGTGTGTGTGTGTGTAGTTTGGGTATTTTTATTTTTGTTTTTAACAGGAATGGGATAATACCTTTTTTATTCTGTAATTTACTTGTTTGTTAACCTGACAGTGTATCTTGGAGATATTTTCATAATAATTCATCCAGCTTTACTCCATTTTTTGAATCACTGCATGCATTTCTAATATATGACTATATCATAATTTATTAAACTATTCTTCTATTGAGGTCTTTTTGACTTATTTCTACTTTTTAGTTTCAGACAACAGCAAAACAAACATCCAAATAAAAAAATATATTTGTGCTCATCTGCAAGTTTTTTCCTACACTGGATTTTTAGGAAAATAATTGTTGGATCAAAAGATATCATATTAAATTGATAGTTATGTCTAAAAATGATTACTAATGTATAATCTCACCAGCAGTGTTTTGGCACCATTGCTAACACTAGACTTATAAGTGACCAAACTTTGTAATTTATTGTGTTATCTTTTAATTAGTAATTGTTAAGGAAGTTGAACATTTTTATGTATTTTTGGCTATATATGTATTTTCTGCTTATTATCTCTTTATACCATTAGCATTCTTTACTAACAGATTGTTTTCTTGTTAACTTTTACAAGTTTTTTATATATTATGCATATGAATTTTCTCCTAATTAAATGGTAAATAAACATTTTCTTCCACCTTTATTACTATGTTCATGGTATCTTCTGTTTTACAGAAGTTTCAAATTTTATATTATAAAATTTATCTTCATAAGAAAGGCTAGTGCATAGTTTATTTTGCTGTGTTGCTCTAATGCTTCAGTTTTTGTAGCAAGGATTTTAGCGTCTCATCACAAATAAGCATTTTTCAAATATCTTTTTGCATGTCATTTGTCTCTTCCATTTATGTTGTAGTCTTTTCATGTTCTTCAATTTAGGTGGGGCATATTTTCCTTTTCTTACTGTCATGGACATATATCATCACTTGCAGCCTCTCAGAAAATGTTAAGGAAGGGATCTTCCACTAAGAAGATGGTCATGTGATTTACTCAAAAGCCTTTTTCCTGTTCAATTAATAGAGTTTTACTGTGGTTCAGAAACTATTTATTTATATTGGAATAAGCCATAGTGCTTTGAAGAAGCTTGATTAGAATAAAAAAGGAATACTTCCTTTGGAATTTCAATTTTTGTTTGTATATGCTTTTTCTCCTACCTGTATTAATATACCTGGAGGAGTGAATTGTTCATCTCTCCTGGTTTATGTGTGCCTCCACTGTCATTCCTTCAGTTGAGGTTTCATGGTGCTCTACTAGAATGTCCTTTATTTACTTCACTCAACATTATACTGCCTTCTTTAGAAAAGGAAGTGCTTTTTTTTTGGACGGTGGCTCTGTTTGGTCTTAAGCCATTTGTATTATTTGAAATTTGTGATTATATAAAGTAATTTACCTCAATTTTATCCCTGATGATTTTATAATTTTTATCCCTATTTCATTATTTGCTGTTTTGTAATTTCTCTGAAAAGAGTTTGGAAGAGTGATTTTTCAGTTGGTTCTCTTAATTTAATTTTTAACATCACTAATCATCAGGGAAATGCAAATCAAAACCACAATGAGATATCACCTAATTCCAATGAGGATGGCTTTTATCCCAAAGTCCAAAAACAACAGATGCTGGTGTGGATGTGAAAAGAAAGGAACACTTACACACTGCTGGTGAGACTGCAAACTAGTACAGTCTCTATGAAAAGTAGTATGGAGATACCTCAAAGAGCTACAAGTAGAACTACCATTTGATCAGGCAATCCCACTACTGGGTCTTTACTCAAAGGAAAAAAAAGACATTTTATGAAAAATACACACTTGACTCGAATGTTTATAGCAATACAATTCATAATTGCAAAATGTGGAAACAACTGAAATGCTCATCAATACATGAGTGGATTAATGAAATGTGATATATATATACACACACACACACACACACACACACACACACCATGGAGTATTACTCAGCCATAAAAAATGGTGAACTAATACTCTTTGTAACAGCCTGGATGGAACTGAAGATGATACTTCTAAACGAAGTATCTCAAGAATGGAATAACAAACACCACATGTACTCACTATTAAATTGGAATTAATTGATCAACACTTATATGCACATATGGTAGTAAAACTCAGCAGAAATCAAGCAGGTGGGAGTGCGGTGGAAGGGATGGGTAAATTCTCACCTAAAGAGTACAAGGCACATTATCTTGGTGATGGTCACATTTATAATTTTGACTCAAATGGCACAAAATAAATTCATGTAACCAAAACGTTTGTTTCCCTGTAATACTCTGAAATTAAAAAAATATATTTGCCATATTTGTACTCACAATTTTTGCTCAACAAACTAGTGTTGCCAGGTACATGATCTCTGCATAATTCAAGATGCTAAATAAACCAGAGGCTAGAATAGGTGGAGAAACATAAGTTATCATTAAAGGAGATGTTTGTAACAGCATGTAGAATAAAATGATAACCATAAGTCTTTAACATATTTGAAGTTAGAAAAAATAAAATTTTACATAAACTTTCTACTATCTGGGAAACTTTTATTCTCATTTTTAGAGAGTATTATAAACAAAGATTTTTCTCTAAACTTTGTCCTTTATTTGTTGTTGAAATAGAGCTATACTTTATAACTGTCATCAGCAAGCTTGATAAATCAAGGACGTGCCCTTCACAAACAGGACTTTGTGTAGTTTGAGCTTTCCTGTTTTTAAATAACCTTACTCATTGTAATAAACACTCACATATATCCAAAGCTCTATTTGAATTGCATATGATATAGGTACTTTGTTAGGATTAGACTGTCTTAATGAAACCTAATAAAATATACACAAATTTAATCTCTAAACCTAAAAAAAATGGTTATCTCAAGTTAACAGGTATTTATTAAAGAAAAATATGTCATAATTGGTATAGAGGATCCAAAAGACATGGCTCTTATTCAGAGGACTTTATAATCAGGCTAGCAAGAAACATGTATGGTGACATTTATATGACAAACATATATTAACACCATATATAACAATGATGACTCAATGCTGGCTTTTATAAGGAATATACAGTTTTGAGTCTCAGTTTTCCTTCTTTCATGATTAAAATAAATGATGTCTTTATAACATGAAGTATGCAGTATAGATTGTTTCAGTGTTTGGAAAGTAAACTGCTTTATACCATGGCAAAGGCAATTGAATTTCATTTCTTAGACAATGGCTTCTGTTTAATTTTTGTTTCCTTTTAGGCACTTTTTTGTTTTCACTGTGGACAAAAATAGGTACTTTAACATTTTATGACCTTTTGGACAGTGGTTATTAATCTTTTTGAGGTCTTAGATCTTTTTGAAAGTCTGATACATGTTTTGGACACTTTTCCTCAGAAAAACACATATGTGCATACACATTTACAACACACTTAGCTTTGCATAAAACAGTAAAGTGTTCATGGAAACCTAGTGAGAGTGACTTAGGTTACCATGAATCATATTGTAAATACTTCTGTCTTAGAAGTGCTTTCCCATACTATTTATATTGCGATATTGATATAGGTGTGTATATAGTGTAGGGGCACGTGTGTGCACATCCATTTATGTGTGTCTGAGTGTAGAATACCCAGATTATTCTGATTATCCCTGCCATCCAGTGTATTGGCATTTATTCCAAATGTTTCCTTTTAAAAATAAAAGTATTAATATTACTGATAGTTGCAAGGTAATCAATACTAACATAAAATAAAATACTGTTATTATTAATAGATGCAATGAATGTGCCAGGTTGGGTTGATACATCTCCACTTTGTCCTCCTACCTTGTACCACAGTCTCTCCTAATAGTGTATGGACACATGTGCAGTGAACAGTGTTTTCGCTTTGATGTGTTTCTATTTGAAAAATGATCAGCAATAATGTGTCTCTCTTTTCCCCAACTGGTTCCAGGCATAAGAATTTAATAATTACCTTTCAGTAAGAGCATGGAGGCTATCTCTGATAAAACAAAGGAAATAAATACTAATTTAAGAAAAGAGTCAAAGTTACTTACCAGAAAGGCCATTTGGTATACCATTTAGCTGGATCATGACTCATAGCTTAAGTTGCAAGAACCAAAATAGTACAGCAGTCAATGAGGCCCAGTGGAAACATAGGAGTTAATAGGTTAGGCATATGTAAAATTTGTGCAGGGAGTATTTCACTGGAGGGTTTACAGAAGATATTCTTTGTGCCTCTACTGTTTTCTTATTGCACAATGTAAATCAATGATTATTTTATTTTTAGTAACTATTTTGTTTCATTTTTCCATAAAGTTTTTGGTCACAATGAGTTCAAAAGATGCATGTTAAATTTAAAAGTAACTATTGAATGTTGCATTCTCAAGATATTTGATGTTGAATATGTCATTTGCATGCAATGTTTGACAAATACTATCTGCAATCATCAAAGTAGTATTACAGAACTCAAAAATAACAGATATAAATCTGCTGATGAATCATCAATATCTACGTGAAAAGTTGTTATCTATTTTAACAAGACTGTTCCTAAAGATTATGAACATTTGCAACTGCTGAAGGTGCATTTACATATCATTCAGTGAGGCATAACTGTTCATTTAGAGCGGTAACTAAATTAACTTCACTACATTTAGATAATCTTGCCCTACAAAACCAGTCTCTCACCATCAATAATATTTTGCCAGTTTTCTTGACACTCCTTGACTAATAGTTTGAGTCCCAGTTTCTTCTCTTTGTAAATTGGAAAAATATATTCCCACTTAACAGGGTTTTTGAGTAGATTACATGAAATTGAATTTGTAAAGTCCCATGTTAGACCCATAATAGGAACTCAATAAATAGAAACTCTTTCAACTTTGGATTTCAATTTCACAGAGCATTGGTAGTGTTCTCGATTTTGTCTTATCTGTCATAATCTTAGAATTTGCTAAAATGCTTAATTTTAATATAAGGGTGATAATAATGAATTGTTGCCCTGTGACAAAGCATTCACCCTGAAATATTAAAATGAGACTTGTTCTATTTCCTCTGTTGTGTCAGGAATGTCAGTAACTATATTTGCACTTGCATTTTTGCCCTGATTATTTGTACTTTGATTAATGATGTCATTTTCTCTTCCAGAGTTTTAACTCTGACATTACCCAGCTCATTTGCTATTTTTGTTAGTGTCTCTAAGAGCTGAAATTTGTTGCTCAGATATGTTTTTTTGGAGAGATTATTATTCTTATGTGTCAGCTTTAGATTATTTATTCATATTTTCATTCTGAAGTTTCTGGCATGATTTTCTCAAGCTTCCCTTACTTTCTGTATGAATTTTACACTCATGTCACATGAATGAGGTTTGTAGAGACATTAGAAAAAAAGAAAACTACTATGATCAATGATCATACAATCAGGTAGGAAGTAAAAAAAGAAAAACACTAACTTTTCTGTATAAACAGTCCAGGAATAGAAATTACATACATACTAGTCCAGTCATATTTTGTTCATGCAATAGTAATTGTTAAAGAAGCTAAAAAAGAATAAAGAAGCGACAGAAAGAATTGAATAGACTCACCCTTTAATTATACTAGCTTGCTTTCTACAATAAGGTTTACTAGTAATAATTTATTTAATTTAATCCAGCCTTATTTATTTATTTTTGTTGTTGCTGTGATTGCCTTTGGGGTCTTCGTCATAAATTCTTTGCCTAGGCCAATGTCTAGAAGAGTTCTTTTCCAACATTTTTTTCTAGAATTCTTATAGTATCATGCCTTAAGTTTAAGTCTATTACTCACCGTGAGTTGATTTTTGAGAGAGGTGAAAGGTCCAGATCCTATTTCAATCTTCTCCATGTGGCTATCCAATTTTCCCAGCACCATTTATCGAATAAGGTTTCTTTTCCCCAGTGTATGTTTTTGTCTGCTTTGTCAAAGATCAGATGGCTATATGAGGATGGTTTTATTTCTGTGTTCTCAGTTTTGTTCCATTGTTCTACATCTCTGTTCTTGTGCCAATATCAAATTAAAAAGCTTCTGCACAGCCAAGGAAACTATCATGAGAGCAAACAATCTACAGAATGGGAGAAAATATGCACATGCTACACATCCAGTAAAGGGCTGATAACTGGAATTTATACAGAACTCAGGAAAATCAGCAAGAAAAAAATTAAACAACCCTATCAAAAGGTGGACAAAGGACATGAACAGAAACTTTTTCAAAAGAAGATAGACTAATGGCCAACAAACATATGAAAAAATGCTCAATATCTCTCATTATCAGGGAAATGCAAATCAAAACCACAATGAGATATCACTTATCTCCAGTCAAAAAGCCCCAAAACAATAAATGTTGGTGTGGGTGCAGATAGATAGGAACACTCATACACTGCTGGTGAGACAGCAAACTAGCACAACCTCTGTGAAAAGTAATATGGAGATACCTCAAAGAGATACAAGTAGAACTACCATTTTATCCAGCAATCCCATTACAGAGCATCTACCCAAAGGGAAAAAAGACCATTTATAAAAAATATATCTGTACTAGAATGTTTATAGCAGCACAATTCACAATTGCAAAGATGTAGAAACAACCCAAGTGCCCATCAATATATGAGTGGATTAATAAAACATGGTATATGTATACCATGGAGTTCTATTCAACCACAAAAAGCAATGGTGATCCAGCACCTCTTGTATTACCCTGAATAGAGCTGGAACTCATTCTTCTAAATGAAGTATCACAAGAATGGAAAAACAAGCACCACATGTACTCACCATCAAATTGGTATTAACTGATCAACACTTAAGTGCACATATAGTAATATTCATCGGGTGTCAGGCAGATGGGAGGGGGAAGGAGGGTATGAGTATATTCACACCTAATTGGTGCAGTGTGTAGCATCTAGGAGATGGACATACTTGAAGCTCTGACTCAGGTGGGGCAAAGGCAATATATGTAACCTAAACATTTGTACCGCCATAATATGCTTAAATATAAATAAATAAATAAATAAATAAAATAAAATAAAAAATAATTTAATTCAGCCTAAACAGTTGGTTTATGAAATATTATCTGACAAAACTTTGCCTGGTTCTGAATCGTAATTGTAGCTTTTAAATTCAAAAGGAATCATTCATTGAATTCTTTTTATCAAGGATCAGTGATAACAAGACCTTGTTTTTTGACTGACCACTTCACACTATGTATTAACAAATGCTTACAAGGAGCTTGGTAGTTTTAAGTTTTCTGTGTTCATACTGGTTTCTCTGTCGCCTATGTCACACTTCCTTTTCAGATAATGGCCTTTCATTAACCGCTTTTCTTTCTAAGCCAAAGACTGACAAATGTTAGTTAGTTTAATCCTAGTCAGCCTGAACATGACTAGAAATTCTGTTCTAAGCTGGGCTTTCACTCTGATGTGTCAGTTTTTCAATATAAATTGTGCAAAGCCTGTGTCAACTATTTCAAGCACACACATAACAAGATTAGAGAAACCAAGTACATTGTATGAAATCAATAGTAATCCTGATTTCTACTTCGTACCTCTTCTTAGAGAGTACATTTGGGGAGAATGGTAAATCCTATTATTAAATAAATAACTAATTTTGTATTTTAAAAATAATATTATAGCAGAGGTGGTAAACAAGTCAATTTAGAGAACTGATAAATGTAAATGAGAAAATCTACAATCCTGCATTATAGCAAGACCAGGTTTTCAAGGACATAACCAGATATTAGAGATATTAACCAATCCCCAGCCTTTTATTAGCTGATATATTTCAAGCCAGAATAGTACTTACACACCAACATATGCAAAGATTCCTCAGAACATTGATTATTAAAATAATCATTTCAAAAATTATTTTGTTTTATGATTATCTTTAGAAATTCATGTTAGCACCTAACATTTGCATATATATCATTCTTTAAATATATTGCCCTTCCTTGTGTTTTGGATTTGAATCAATGAGAAAGCTTTCAAATTAATTGCTATGATGCCTGAATTCTGATAATTCAGATAATTACTACATATCTAACTTCTGCCATCTTAGCAACAAAAACAATAGCATCAGATATACATTTGTGCATTTTTTCACAAAATAGATTAATTGAGTACTATCTCACCTTGGGTACACTGCCAGGCCTCACAGAATGCAGAGCTTAGCTGTTCCAGGTTCCAGTCCTCACCTCTCAGAACAGAGATTTAGTTGAGTTCAAGAGTTAATACCTTTTTTTAAAAAAAATTAATGGGTACCTAATTGTACATATTTATAAGGTATATATGATATTTTGATATACATATACAATGTGTAATGATTAAATCATAGTAATTGGTATGCCTAGCACCTCAATATTTATCATTTCTTTGTTTGGAAAATATTTAAAATTCACTCCTGTAGGTATTTTGAAATATATAATAAATTGTTGTTAACTATAGTTGCCCAATTATGGTACCAAACATTAGATCTTATTCCTACTAACTGTATTTTTGCACCCATTAACCTACCCCTTTTTCTGTCCACCTCCTCACTACCCTCCCAAACCTCTGGTAGCCATCTTTATACTCTTTCCTTCAGAAGATAATTTATTTTTAGCTCTTACATATGAGTAAAAACATGCGATGTTTGTCTTTCTGTGCCTGGCTTATTTCACTTAACATAATGTCCTCCAGTTCCATTCATGTAGTTGCACATGACAGGATCTATTCTTTTCATGACTGAATAATGTTCCATTGTACATGTGTACCACATTTTCGTTGTCCATTCATCCATTAATGGGCACTTAGGTGGATTCTATAATTTTGCTATTGTGAATAGTCCTGCATTAAATGTGAGAGTGCAGATATCTCTTTGATACACTGATTTTATTTCTCTTGGATATATACTCAGCAGTGGGGCTTCTGGATCATTCGGTAGTTCTAAAGTTTTCTGAGGAGCCTCCATATTGTTTTCCATAGTGGCTGCTCTAATTTACATTCCCACCAACAATGTAGGAGTGATCCCCTTTCTCTGCATCCTAACACCTGCTCTTTTTTATCTTTTTGATATAAGCCATTTTAACTGGAGTAACAATATCTCATTATAGTTTTTATTTGCATTCCTATGATAATTAGTGATGTTGAGTATTTTTTATGTACCTGTTGGCCATTTGTGTATATTCTTTTGAGTAAGTCTATTCAAATCCTTTACCCATTTTTAAATTAGACTATTTATTTTTTGCTATTGAGTTGTTTGAGTTCTTTATATATGCTTGTTGGTAGTCTCATTGGATAGATAGTTTGCAAATATTTTCTTCAAAATGTAGCTTGCTCTTCACTTTATTGATTATTTCCTTTGCTGTGCAAAGCTTTTTTGCTTGATGTGATCCCATTTGTCCATTTCTGCTTTGGTTGTCTGTGCTTTTGAGGTCTGACTCAAGAAATCTTTGCTCAGACCAGTATCTGGAAGACTTTTCCAACATTTTCTTCTAGTATTTTTATAGTTTCAGGTCTTACATTCAAGTCTTTAATCCATTTTGCTTTGAGATTTTTTTTAATGGTGAAAGATAAGGGTCTTGTTTCATTCTTTATATGAATATCCAGTTGTCCTAGCACCATTTGTTCACAACACTGTTAAGTCTTTCTTTGGTTCAGTTGTTCAACTTTTATTTGGTGGACACTCTTAATCACTCACAATGTAGCCATCACCTGATTTGGAATTCCAGTTTCACCACTTGCTAAGTGAGTAAATTGGAGGAAATTACTTATTTGTGTCTGTTTCCTCATTTGTGGAATGGGAACCATATAGAGGACCTATCTCTCTAGGTTTTCTGTGATGAAAATTCTAGGTTTTCTGTGATGTTTGAATTAATCCACATACAGTATTTGGAACTGTGCATTGTACCAGTCAAGTGCCTACTAAATGATAATTAACATAATCAATATTATATGTTCATTTCAATAGCTTACTACTACTTTACCTTCATAATTAGAAATTGAACATTTCCCTTACAAATGGCAGATATATAAAACCTTCCTCTGCATAGTTAATCCCTATTATTTCCCATCATCCCAAGTCTCTATTTTCTTCAGTAAGGGACATAATTTGACTTAATGGAATAAACTCTTTATTGTTTTATCTGGACCCTTTCTTGGATGTGTGTGGAGATCATGAACTATCTCCTAAAAACTGATAATAAGTTCAGCTTTATGAGTAATAGCCTGGTGGTATACTAATAGTAGGTGCCATAAACATTTAGTAAACATTCTTTTATTCATTCAACAAATGTTATTGGTGAGCCTGAGTCAGACACCACAAGGTATTTGGGATACAGAGATAAATAGCATATAGTTTCCCTTCTGAAAGGTCTTGTAGTGCAGTGGGAGGCTGGATCTATACATAAACAAATGTGACAGAATGTTATAAATACTATGTTAGATTTTTGGAAAGAATGGTGAGTGCAAAGGAAGTGTTCATCATCAATCAATTTAGGATTTACCTTTAGGATCAGAACAAGTCTGACAAAATCTATTCATAGTACAAGCAGTAGGAAAAACAGGTCTGAGACTCAAGTATAACAGCTCGGGTTTAGAGATGAGGTAGTGACCCAGGTATCACCATGTGAGGAGAAGATTCAATTTCTGATTGAGCCAAGACTGGAAGTTGAACCCATGTACATGGAGTTGTAATTATTTGTGTCCAGTACTTAACTGTCTCACATTAAGATTGGTTTGGGGGCCATAAGCAGGATAAGCCAGAGGATAGGATCAAACAATTTCTGCTGTAGAGAAAGGGGTATAGAGACATGAAATCTATATGAATTTGTTTCTAATGTCCTGAATGGGGTTTCTTTTCACCCTGAAGATATTCATGACAGTGAATAAGCAGTGAAGTTCTAACTTCACTGCCACAATATCATTCTTCACAATATCCTTTTAAAATGTTTATTATATCCTATGTCAGATTGAGAAATTGTTCTTAAGCTATATACTTGCTATGTAGTTTTACTATTATTCTGGATAATGAAGGAAATTGAAATGCTATTGGATGAGAGGAAAGATATTAATAGCAACTCAACCCAAATAATTGCTGGTAACTTTTAGCTTCCCAAGGTTTATCTTGAATTAAAATGAAAGAATATACATATAATGTATGATTTCATATTTGTATATAATGTATACTTATATATAATTATAAATATTTTATAGATTATTTTGTATGTATATACACACACACATTTATATATATCAGCATGACATATACACATTTTCTCCATTTTCCACACACAGCTAAAAAATTAATGTCACCTAAAAGACAACCAGGATGACTAAATAGTAGAAATGAGAGCTTTATTGGCAATATCAGTTTGCAAACTGGGAAGAGATAGTCTCTAGCGTGGACTGCAAGTTCTCTCTCTTTGAAGAGTGAAAAGGCAGGTGGGGTTTTATACCTCACAGGGTGTGTATTACATAATAAGTCATACATATTCAACAGGTTTGGGGGAAAGCTATACATACTTATAGGGGGGGTTCAGGGCATGCACAATGGATAAACATACATCCCATGTTTACTTTGAGGCAGAGTTTTAGAATTAAAATAAGGTAGAATTTAGCTTTTTACATCAAAAGGTGAAAAATAGTTACAAAGACAATTTGTATACTGTCTATAAACTGGCTGAAACTGGCTTGAGATCTATAGATGCTTTTCAGGATAAAATGTTGTAAGTAGTCTGGTCCTCTGACCAATTAGAGCTGTAGTGGTCCGAGTTGTAAATCAGAGTTAGGAAGGGTCTGACAATTTGCCTGATAGCTCCTATTGTTGGGAATTTTGGCAAGGGTGTAGTTTTTCTTGTAGCCATAGGAATTTAGGAAGTTGCCATGCTAGCCATACTCCCCAAACCCTCGGCCCATAGTAACCCTTGTTACTTTACCCTTAGTGTCCGTCTTAGATGGTAAAGGGGCATCTATTTTTGTCTCTCAGATCGCAATGTATTTTTTTCTTTGTGTAACAATCACATTAAATGAGGTTAATTATTATTTGGCAATTTAAAAATTCAACTCTAACCCAGTAACTTCAGTAGCTCCTGTCTCTATCTCCAATAATTAAACATAAAACATTTCAGAGGAGTTTGAAGTTTTAACTTTGAAAAGGAAACAGTTTTATCGTTTAAAGTTATAATTAACCTATGTGCTCTTTGTTTCTAAAAATCAGTTAAATGGGCAATCGTTTATAGTTTTTTGAACTTCACACTTCAACTATGTGTAGGCTTCCACTTTATAAAATATGGATAAGAGTTTGTGTAATTTATGCTTTCCAAATGATAGAAAAGCAGTTTGCTCTTTGGTCATGTTTTGTGTAATTTATGCTTTCCAAATGATAGAAAAGCGGTTTGCTCTTTGGTAATTTTTTTTCAGAAACCTAATATCTTGTATGAGACCATATCATAAAATGATTTCTACTTCTTAATTTTTATTTTCTGGGTTAAGTTTTTATTTCTTAGAAAGTTTTCTCGAAGTAAAGGACATGTATATATATACATATGCACTATATATGTGTATATATATATACACACACACATATATACACACATATACATATACACATACTGGGTACCGTTAAATTCTGGGTACCTTTAGCCCATAAATGGTTTTAAATTCAGAGTGTGTGTATGTGTGCACGTGTTTGTGCATGTGTTCATGTGCACTAACTAGCACACACAAACTGCTCCCACCATTGTATTACATTTTCTTTTGGCTTCTGTTTTATCATTGAGAAGTTTATTTTCAGTCAACCTGTGGTTCCTCTTTTCAAGATTTTCTTGTCTTTGTTGTTATGCTATTTTTTAATGAAAGGTACAGCCTTTTTTAAAAAAAATTAGATTGGAATTTATGCTGAATCTGGTTTCAAGTCTTTTATCAATTCTGAATAATTCTCAGCTGTTATAATATTGTCTCTCCCCCATTCTCTCCACCATATCCTTCAGGAATGTCTAAATGTATAAGTTGGTCTTGTCACTCTGTCTAAGAAGCCTCTGTTTCTCTTTCCCATCTTTCTCTCTATGTTTTATAATTTTGGTAATTTCCTCATACCTATTTCTGATCTACTGCTTCTCTTTATATGTATGTTTAAATCTAAATCTGCATTTAACTCATTCAGTTGCTCCAGAAGTAATTCTTATAGTTTTCATTTCTAGACATTCCAATAGCATTTTTTTCTTTTTACCTTATAAATGCTTTTATATGACTTTAATTATTGTAAATACTTCTAATTGATATCTCTAGTTTAAGAAATTCTTAGGAATTTCAAGGAATTCATTCTTTAAAATATACGTTTAAAAAGTTTATTACATTTTCTATCAGATAGGGATTGTTCTCAAGCTATATATTTGAGAATATAAAAGCTATATAGTTTTACTATTTTGGATAATAAAGGAAATTGAAATGCTATTGTATGAGGGGAAAGGTATTAATAGGATCTTACCTCAAATAATTTCTGTTTAATTCCTCAATGCTTGTCTTGAATTAAAATAATATATCTATGTATTTTAATATAATTTTACATTTCTATATAATGCATGCATGTATAATGATATGTATTATATATCATATATTATCAAAGAATTTTTAGAAATTCTTATAGTGGTTGTTTACTCATATATTTGTAACTTGTACTTGAGCACATGTTCAACGTTTTGCTTTTTTAAAAATTCATGTGCAGACTGATTTGGGGGAGAAACTCTGCAGAGGGTTTGGGTACTAGACATTGTTGGCATCCCACCTAGTCTCCCCAGGACCCTTTCACAGGCTGTGTGTATCCATCTTGCAAATTCTGTGTGCTTTGCCTTTATAATTCACATCTGTATTCTCCTTGAGATGATACTCTTTGGGCAATTTTTTTTTCTTTTCTGCAGGCTCACATGACCAAACTGTCAGAAAGTTTATGTCCCCACCTGAGTGGATTGTAGCTTGTGCCTGACTAGTGCAAGAATAGAAAAGCTCAATTCACTTGCCTTGAAGCAGGAAGGAACTCAAAAGTATAATTTACACTCTAGAGCATAAAAACAAAGGAGCAAGTTGAAGCTGGGTTTTTGCCTGATCGTGCAGGTTTAGGGGCTTTTTCTCCTTCGTGTTCTACCTCCTCTAGTTCTTTAACTGGTTTTTCTTGGAGGAGCATTTCCTTAACAAATCATTTGCATATAAATGTTCATCCCAACATCTACTAAGGAGCATGATATAAGCAAGCTTTTGTTTGGGTTCTCCCAAGCACCCCGGTGGTGTGAGTTATGGAGGGTAATATAAGTTCAAATGCCAAATGTGTATGTGGGTGGAACAAGCTTGGGGGTTACAAGTTATCCAGGAAGACTGTTTTTTACTCAACGTAAACTAAGTTTGAGAGATGCAACCTTTTAATATCTTTCTTTCTTGTTAGTTGACAGATTATTTGTGGCTCACACTTTCATCAAGGCTGTAGTCTTCTAGGGTCCTGAATTCATATGGGAGCCTCACTTTTAACCTCCACCTTTCCCTGACCCACACAAACCCTCTTCTCCTGTTTCTACACAGCCAGTGAACCCAAGGCTGGTTTCTGAAATTGACAAATTCTCTCAAATAGTCACAGCCTTAGCTCATATGATATGTACACATATATTCATACATATGCACGTACTTGTGTGTGTGGTGTGTGTCTGTGTTGTGTAGTGAGTGGATCTTCAGATTATCTTGACTGACATGTTGAAAGCAGTGGAAATGACTCAGAACTTTGTTGTTGGAACTACTGGATGGTACTTCGTTCAGCACTATAGCACAAGAATATTCTGAGAAAAGCTGAAGAGTATACTACAACAAAGGTATACTATGAACAAATAAGTTTGGCAAACTCAGCTTCTTTTTTTTATTTATTTTTTCTTTTATTTCATTATATTATGGGGGTACAGATATTGTTAGGGTTACATGTATTTCCCCTGCCAACCCTCCCCCGGCCACTGTGCTAGAGCTTCAAGCATGTCAACCCCCTGGTGGTGCGCGTCACACCCATTATGTAAGTATACACTCTTCCTCCCCCCCACCTGCCCAAACTCAGCTTCTTTATTATAGGATTTTAAAAAATTTTTATTTTAGAATATTATAGGGGTACAGACATTTTGGTTACATGAATTGCTTTTGTGCAGTTTGAGTCAGTTATAAGTGTGCCCATCACCAAGATAAGCATACATTGTACCTGTTAGGTGTGAATTTACCTGTCCCTCCTCCCCCTTCCCACCTGCTTGGTTTTATTATCATTTTTGAACATGAATGTTGATTGATTAGTTCTAATTTAATAGTGAGAGCATGTGATGTTTGTTTTTCCATTCTTGCTATATTTAAAGTAATTATTGATAAAGACTTACTATTGCCTTTTTGTCATTTGATTTTTATCTGTTTTGTGATTCTTTTATTGCTTTCTCCATCTCTTATCTTTTTTTGTGATTTGATGATATTTTGTAGTGTTATGCTTTGATTTCTTTCTTTTTATACTTTATAGAAGTTTTTGATTTGTAGTACTGTGAAGCTTACATAATACATTATATAGTTGTAACAATCTATTTCTAGCTAATAACTTAGTTTTGATTGCATATAATACCTTTATGTTTTTCTTCTCTGTCTACACATTTTTTGTTATTGATGTCACAATTTACATTTTTGTATTGGGTATCCATTAATAAATTACTGTATCTATAGTTATTTTTAATGCTTTTTATTTTAAATTTTATTTTAGAGTTAAAAATGATTTGCACACCATCATTACAGTATTAGCATTTTCTGAATTTAACTATATACTTACTTTTACCAGTGAGGTTTGTACTTTCATATATTTTCATGTCACCAATTAGCATTTTGTTGCTTCAGTTAAGATAAGATTCTTTGGCATTTCTTGTAAGGAATATCTGGTAGTGTTAGACTCCCTCAGCTTTTTATTTGGGTAGGATGCAGGGAGGTCTGGGAAAATCTTTATCTTTCCTTCACTTCTGAAGGATAGCTTTGCCAGGTTTAAAATTCTTGGTTTGTGGGTGTTTTTCTTTTAGCATTTTTAATATACCATCCAATTCTTTTCTGGTATACAATATTTCTCCTTAAAAATCCACTGATAGTCTTATTGTTCTTCCCTTGTATATGATGAACTTCTTTTCTCTCACACCTTATTTCAAAATTCACACAAATTAACTTTTGAAAATTTGATTATAGTGTGTCCTAGTGTAATCTTTGGGTTGATACTATTTAGGAATTTTGAATTTCATAGATATGGTTTTCCACATCCTTTCCAAGATTTGGGAAGCTTTCAGTAATTATTTCTTACCATAAGCTTTCTACTCTTTCAGTCTCTCTTTTCTTATTCTTAGACTTCTATAATGTGTACATTGGTTCAGTTGGTCATGTCTCATATATCCCATAGGTTTTCATCTCTCTTTTTCTCTTTTTCTGCTCCTTTAACTGGATTATTCAATTGACCTACCCTTGAGTTCACAGATTCTTTCTTCTGCTTGACTGAGTTTGCTACTAAAGCTCTCTATTCCATTTTTCATTTTATTTATTGTATCTCTTAGCTCCACATTTTGTGATTTTTTATGATTTGTATTTTTGTTGCTTTTCTAATTTTGTTACTATATTTTTTTCCTTATTATATTGAGTTGTATATCTTTGTTCTCCTGTAGCTCACTGAGCTTGCTTAAAACAATTATTCAGATTCCTTTATCAGGCAATTCAGAGATCTCCATGTCTTTGGGGTCATTTAGATAAAATTATTCTGTTCCTTTTTTTATATCATGTTTCCTTGATTCTTTTTATTCTGTGAATTCTTGTCTTGGTGTCTTTATATTTGAAGAAACTTTCACCTCCTCCAGTCTTTACTGACTGGGTCAGGAGAAAAAGACCCTTACTAGTCAAACTGGCTAGGGATTCTAGAATTCTCTGAGACTTTTTCTAAGGATTACCCCACTGTACTCCTTTTGTTCACTCTTGCAGGAAGTGTGAGGGTGTGTCTTGGGATTGTAAGTCTTCCTCCAACCCTACAAAGCCTGGCCAAGTGCTGGGAGTCCCCTATATTGTTTTTCCCAGGATAGTTTCCTCAATTGTTCAAGGTTTTGTGCCTTTTCCTAGTCCCACAGATTTGAGCTACCTATCTTCATGGGCTCATGCACACTCTGCAGAGGCTTGTGCATACTGTCTGTAGGGGCACTCTGGGAGCCAGCTGCAGTGGTAGTATGTAGAGTGCTGGGTGCATGTTGTGTATTTCCAAAGATGATACATGCTATGAGACTTGTGGGTGGACCCCTAGTGGAATCTATGAAGTAGTTAGTAGAATCTGTGGCCCTTTGTCAAGTTACATAATCCAGTGATCAGCTTCTTGCTGCTCCCAGATTATTCAGTTATGTTAATCCCCTCAGTGTTCTGATGGGGTGAATAAAAAGTAGCTCTCTTGAGAATTGTCCCACAGGGCTGGAGAATCCAGATGCTCACTATACTTTCACTTTCTACTATGGGAGAAATCTTAGGATGAGGGGATTTCTCTTGGCACAGATCTGTGCCATCTTTGGGGAGGGATGATATGTATAAAATGAAACTATTCTTCCTATATTCTCAAAGTGTCTATTATCAGACTTTTTGCTTCAGTGGGGTACTGAGACCTCACTAGACTTCTGGATTCCCAAAAATGTACCTCATTTAGAGGTAGTTGTCAAAATTGCTGTTTCTCTAAGGAGATGACAACTGAAAGCTCCTATTCCACTATCTTGCTGACATTACTCTCCTATTATTATCACCTTTTTTTTTTATTTGTTTAATGTATTTTTTTTTCCTTTTACTTTTTTTTTGTTTTTATTTCATCATATAATGG
>VBSM01001124.1:34564748-34586576 GCA_008086735.1 Cheirogaleus medius | reverse complement strand
TCTTTGGGGTAGATGCCCAACAATGCTATTGCTGGGTCAAATGGTATTTCTATTATCACCTTTACTATTTTTCAGGATAAACCTTGATAAAACCTTTGCTAGTAATGAAATTCTAAGTAATAGGGAAACATAAGCCACCTACTTTGGTAAATTAAATTTTATTAGAAGATAATTTGCATGACTAGTATTATATAGATAATAGCAAAATAATTATCTCTTACAGCATTTTCTATAAAAATTAATAGTTATGCTCAAAATTGGCACAAATTACTCAAGGGCAAAGCTCCTACTTTCCTTTAGTGATTTAGTTTTTCAGCTCTTCCTTCTTTGCAAGATTGGAAGCTCTGTGTGAAACTTTCAGCTATGAAATTTCTCTGCCGGGATTGCTACAGCCATTTCCCTATCATCTTCATCTGCACACAGGAAGATAGAGTCCATAAGAAGTAAGAAATCTATTGGTTCTATAAAGTTTTTGCATCATAGTTACAATCTGGGCACCATTAAAAGTGAACATGGCCTTTTATACTAATTCTAACTTTTCGTTTTTAATTGTATTGTTCCTTTTGTGACTGTAACTGGTCTTAAGAGTGAGAAATATGCCAACCATTTCTTACCTTTCCTGCCATTGTTTTCCTCCACTTCCATGAAGAACAGAACATGAAATAGTGTCATGTTACCAATTCCATTCTTTAATGTTCCACTTACTTGCATAATTGAGGGCTTTCTTTAATGTTCCACTTACTTGCATAATTGTGGCAGCTCGAGAGGAAATTTAAGATCTTGGGTGGTCCCTTCCATGAGCAGGCAGCACTAGTATTGGGAGGTCCTAGATTCTGAAATTCAGGGATGCTTATTATTCTATTCACCTGGAATAGAATACATGGGTGAACACAAGGCTAGAAGGTGACATTGCAGTAGAGAAGAAGCAGTCCAAAAATAGTTTCTGTACTCCAGAGAAATTAAGCTGGCGTCCTGAGTTGGGCTCTATTTGTACAAATAACATATCACAAAATAAATTTTAACAGATATAGAAATATCTTAATCATATTATATTCAAGTTTTGTTATTCCAGTTCTCATTCTCCCTTCCTTCTGTAGCTTGGACCTAAAAATTATATAATGGCCATTTAACAGCAAAGATTAGGACCATTTCCACTCAACTCCATTAAATTTAAATGAAACTGTATTGAGGGTTTACTATGTGCATTTCATTGTTTTGGAATTAGACACAGGTCATTGCCTTCTATTAACAGAAGTATAAACTATAATGGAGGAGTTATATTAAAAAAAATTTAAAAACTTCTTATTTAAGATAGACTATGGTAAACATTACAATAATAAAAAACGGTATGAGACCATGGAAATACTAACAACTCCTGAACCTCTATGGTAATTTATAACACTAATTATTTGCATTGTAAAATGGGGACGATAATAGGAGCCCACATACAAAGAAAGGGTTGTGAAGATTCAGTGAGATGATCTATGTCAAGTGCTTAGCAGTGTGCCTAAAACAGAGTAAACAATCAATGTTGGCTTTTTGGTTTTCTTTGTTGTTTGTTTGTTTAATTTTGGTTTTAGAGGCCTTTTTTTTGGAGAAGGCTCTTCTTTTATTTTCTGAAAGATGAATCCTCTGTGCTTCTATAGTCCCTTGTATATGATTTCATTATAGCACTTACTACATTATTGTTAATTGTCCATTTAATTATCTGTCTCCAACAGAATGTGAACTCCTGGAGGAAAGAGGTTGTATTCTATTTGTTTTCAAGCCCCAAAGTTTAGCACAGAGCTTGGTACACAATAAGAGGTTAATAAATGTTAGTAAATGTTATTTAGCTTCTGTAACTGTGTTCTGTTTTTCACATAGAGTGGACCACAGTGGCATAGATTGCAATATGTCTCTAAATCTTATTGGTATAGTTGTCTTGCTGTCATCTGTGGCAGTGTTTCAAAGATTCAGATGTGTTTTCACACTTCATTTCACCCTGTGAATAATCTATCCTTTATTAGCTCACCATAAAGAAATAACTTTGGATTGCAGCTATTCTCCATTAGTCTCCCATACCACATTCAATGAAGCTGAATCTCTATGAATGTTGTCCTTCCTTCAAAGTTGGAAAAATCTCTGGAGTGTGGTTAGTGTCAGGGGTAGTGGGTTGGCAGTATTCTCATGGGGGCGCAGGGGAAGGAGGAGAATCCAATCCTGATCATGGGAAGACACCCATAAGCCCCATAGTTCTTGGCTTACCAGAGAGTCAGGCAATTCCATTATGTTCATGCCACACTGTATCTTTACTGAACAAGTGTATTTTGTTTGGAACTCATTGGTAAATCAGGGAAAGGGGTGAATGCTCATGTTCTAGGAAGTTTTAATAAAATAATACACATGAAAGTGTTCTGTAAAATATGACACAGTAGACAATGCAATGTAGTGATAGTTGTCACCAGTCTAACTACATTTGGGACCCAGTCTGCTCCTGAAGGAAGTGTTGCCACTCATGAAATTTAAAAGCTTACCTCTTGGTATTTTTTAGTTCCTCAGGAGTCAGATTGCCTGTCTGCTGACATAATATCAGTTAGATTCTGCAGGACAGAGTGATTGGCCTGCTTCCCTTGTGGAGATGTTGCCTCTCTCCCAGATGCCCCAAGCTGTGGACTCACCTGCTGCTCAGAAGATTGGTTGGTGATTGGTGACTGAGCTCTCTGGATGCCACACTGCACAGTGGTATGCATGTCATGGGACTGGAGAGGTGGCTCCTCCTTTCCAAGTTTCCCTCTTCTTAGAGGGATTGAGGAGCCTTAATGCATTACACAGTTTCCTGAAACAGAGTGGAAAGTAAAATTCTAGGGACCTAATCAGGTAAAATGGATCTACTGTGGAGCAATGTAGCCATGTGATCTTCTGATAGCTCCCTGAACTGGGCTCGGGGCCTGTGAGAACTGCAAGATCCTGCAGCAGCAACAACTCCAAGTATCTGCAGCATTAATATTAATAGTAGCTGCCAGGCGTCTCTCGCTTACCTTCTCTCCTGACAGTCAAGTTTTTCCTGGTCCTGAGGTGATTGTGACCAGGGAGATAGGGTGGCAGTGGCAGGGTACTTAGCTCCTTTTTTTTGTGTGGTCATCCTGAGATTCTATGTCCCTCAGGGTCTCCACTGGCCCCTGTTGCACAGTAACATTCTCTCTCAGACACTGTAGTCAAAATGGAGCTGTTTATTTGTCATTTTGGTCCTTTTTGGCAGGGGAAATGAGCACCGTGCACCTCTAATTAGCCATCTTGCTGATGTCAACCCAGTGTTGAAGTTTAAGATATGTTTGGTGAACTGATAGGAAAGGCCTTACAAAAGCCTGGGCAGTTTCTGAGAAGATTCCAGAGAAATGATCCAGGCTAAGAATGTTGCTTGTAACCAGACATGAGCTGGATATGACTGTCGGCGCTGTCCAACTATATACTCTTCCCAAATTTTTAGGGGATAAAGAAGATAAAGCATGACATGGAAGGGCCTCTTGGGACACAACCTCAGCCTCCTGAGTAGCTGGGACTACAAGTGTGTACCACCATGCCTGGATTAAAATATTTTTATGGTGTATACTTATGGTGTTCAAAATTAACTTACCCTGCTGATTGACTACTACCAAGTTTCTGTAGATTATTGTATATATTTCCCTTGTAGTGATAAAACAAAAATCAAGAGAAGTACATTTTAAAATAAAAATTTAAGCTAGAAAAAAATGAGGTGTTGACCAATTCTAGAATCAGAAATAAAAGCTGATTAGATTTTTTAAAAAAGAACAAACAAAACTCCAACAACCAGGCTTTAGAAAGTTATGGGTGATGGCTATACCCTGGCCCATCTGGAACATTTGTAAAGATTTCTAATATTCGAAAAAATTGATGCTGTACATAATGATATTTATTAACAGCAAGGTATAGGAGGAAGTGTCATTAGAGGAAAATCTGCATACTGGAGGTGTTGACCAGCTCTGCTTTTTTGAGAATTTTCTATGCTGTTTTTGTGACTCTGCATGTATACGTAGAAGATGAAGCAGCGGTTGGATGGTGACTCTGTATTAAAAGCAGCCAATACTTAACTCAAATCACAGGACTTGGTGTAGTTAGTGATGAAACTAATCTCTCTTCTGTGAGCTCCTGTTACACTAAGAACTTAGTGATATGGTCTTATATTAGTCATATATCTGGCTTTTGATACATATGTATTGATTCTATACTTACTATGCTTAATAGTACTTAATAATAATAGTACTCAATAATACTTAATATAAAAATAAAAAGAAGAATTTGCTTACTGGAGCCTAAGCAGGTTAATAAAGTATCTTGGATATTCACTGGGGGTTGGGGGAATGGGGGTGGATAAACTCATAAGTAATAGACACTGTGAGCATTGTATGGGGGAAAGGGCACGCCTCCAATCCTGGCTTGGGTGAGGCAAAGTCATAACATGTAGCCAAAATGTTTGTACCCTCATAATATCCTGATATTTTTTTTAAAAAGTATCGTGGGAAACTGTAAAAAGCACTTATTGACATTTTGCTATTGATGCTATCCTAAATACATTGAATGTTTTTTTGAAAGACCTAAACTTTTAAATCACATTATTGCTTGGAAAAAATGCTTTCTTAGAATTATATCATCTCACTCAGAATGTTTAAAACAGTGGTCCTGAATCTTTTTGGCACCAGGGACCAGCTTCATGGAAGACAATTTTTCCATGGACAGGGGTGGGGGGGTGGTTTCAGGATGATTCAAGCACATTACATTTATTGTACAGTCAAACCTCTCTACTAATGATAATCTGTATTTGCAGCTGCTCCCCAGTGTTAGCATCACCACTTCAGCTTCCCCCCAGATCATCAGGCATTAGATTCTCATAAGGAACGTAGCCTAGATTCCTTGCCTGAGCAGTTTACAGTAGGATTCTCCACTCCCACGAGAATCTAATGTCCCAGCTGATCTGACAGGAGGAGGAGCTTATGCAGAGATGAGAGCAATGAGGAGCAGCTGTAAATACAGATGAAGGTTTGCTTGCCTGCCATTTATATTTTGCTGTGTGGCCTGGTTCCTCACAGGCCAGAGACTGGTATGGGTCTGCAGCTGAGAGGTTGGGGACAGCAGGTTTAGAAGACATTAGTATTTCAAGTCATATGTGTTGCTATGTAGAACAGCTCCACCTGGCAAATTTGCTGTTTGGTGACATTGGCCATTTTGATGAGTCTGCAAAAAAAAAAAAAAATTATGCCAAATAGAGTACAAACGCTTACACAAAATGCATTTCATGACTATCAGATTGACTTTGCGGTCTCTGCTTATGCAGGAATACAATGAAAACACAAAGTGAATGAAAAGGTGGGTATACTTTAATAATTGTGTTTTATTTATATGTCAGTCCATTGTAAAAACTGCATAATACAACACAAAGTTGAGAATTCAGGGTAAAGTTTATTTAAGTCTAAAGGAAAACATGTCTTTGTTATTCTTATCCAATGTAGAAACTATTGAGAACTGATTACCTCTTTGAAATAGTCTTTTATGTTTGGTAGATCATCTCTTCCTTTTGAGCTGCTAATTATCTGCCCCTGAGGGTTGATGTTGGTGACATGCACAGTAAGTTGTCCTCGCAGTAAAAGATTATGTCACATTAGGTTAGGTGTGGTTTGCTATAAGCATTGAAATCACGCAAGATCAATATAACTTGCATATTCCAGTCACATTATTTTCCAAAACTATAAAGCTAGACCCTGAACTGAAGTTATGGCAACTTCTTAGGATTGTTTTAGAGAAAAAAATAATGATTGCTTAAAAGCAGTCTTTGATATTAGAAAAACACTTTATGGGACAAAGAACATCTTTCCACACTTGAAAAGTACATTTCAATGTCCTTAAAATATATAGATAGCTGACCACTTAAATTTTTTCTGCTTCAATTTGAGTGTTGACACACTAAAAGCAAATTGTTTAAGGATGCTTCAATATTTGTATATTCAACTTGAGAAGCTTTCAAGGAGGATAATATACCTTCATGCATTAAAATTATGCATTATATCATATAAATGGGGAAGATCCTGAAGAGATAGTAAGTGAAATTTCAGCTCCAGCTCTTGGATAATGAGGTCATTGAATACAGAAGAGAAATTGAACAAATTATCCTGAGAGTTGAAGGGATGTGAGTATTTTTTGAGTGTGATTCACTTAAATCACACTTTTCAGGCTTAACAGAAAGTACATATCAGGGGACATTTAAGAACCCATCTACTAGTTGCGGTGATATGTTGTACAAATCTAAAATTATAACTCTAAGATTATGTCTTGTATACAGTCGATTCAGTTAATGTTTAACCAACCAATGCATAGCATTATTTTTTCTCCTAAACATCATCATCTCCTAAACATTACTGGTCATGTCAGGAAAAAATGTTTATATGGTCAATTATTTACATTTCATCGTCACCTGCTATAAAGTAGACTTTTTTTAAGCCTGTCTTTCGTTGTAGTTTTTATAATACTGCTGTTTTTAAAATTTATTTATAATATTGAAGGCTAGACTTGACTCAGGTCTGAATTTGGAAAACTTACCAAATTTGTGGATGTCTTTAATTATATCTTAAAGTATTTATCTTTCCAAATTCACATCTGTTATATTCTCAAGACCTTTAAACTGAAAAAAGGTGTTCAGGAGAAAACAGGTGCTTTTGACCATTAGTTTTTAAATGTTGCTAATGGTATTTTAGATGCGCAATACTCTCGAGCAGTATTGAACAATACAATCCTATAAATTATTTGGAGAGCATGCTACAAGAGGACACGCACTGTGCTTGGTAGGTGGGCAGGAATTCCGAGGACACCAACATGGACTAAGCATTATTCCAGTTCTAAAGAAATCTGCAATCTTAAATGGGAAATATGTAGCACACTAAAAAGAAATCAAAATGTGCTATGAGTACATGTGCAGTCCAGAGGAAGGGGTGTATTATCTGAATTATTCAGAATATGTTTTCTATCATTTTAATTTGGATTTTTCAAGATCATTTTTTGGGAACTACTTCCATTTCCTGTGATGTAACACTGAGAAGCTTGTGGCAGGAAAGAAAATGCCCCAAATAACTTTCACCTATTATATCCATTGTGACCTTTCCTGAAGATTTTATTAACCAAATTGCCACTTAAGTTCTCTATTTTATTTGCCAGCATAATCAAGTGAGCTCTGTATTTGCTGAAAGCACAGCTTCATAAGTCACCACAAATAATCCTGAGCCACACAAGCAATTCCATATCATTCTTAAATATGTAGTTATCAAAATTATTTTAATATATTCCTGTGTTCTCATTTTCCTATAATCTCTAGATTTTGTTTACATTCCTTCCATCTATAACCCTCTGAAGTTTAATAAAATAAGTCTGAACATCCATGCTTTTACTCTTTTTCGTTTTTCTGTATTTTGGTGGCTCCAGTCCAGACTCTGAGGCTCTATCACAACTGGGCTGCATTCCTGGCAGGTGGTGATCATAGCTGACCTGGAATTTCCCCTGAAGTGCTTTGGTTGTTAGAATATGCGCCAAATGGACCTCACAAACTACTGTGTGGTGTGCATCCAAACTCTCAATTTGATCTCACTTTGATATGAAGAATAGCTACAGAGAAACATGTACAAAAATGCCCTCCTAAGAAGCAGGCACACACAGCCAGTTCAAGCTGATACAATGCAAACAACTGTGGTTTAATTTCAAGATTGCAATATCATCCCTAGTTATTTGTCTTGATGTGTTTTAGTAAAGACTGAGCTGTTTTCCCATATTATATAATAGGGCTGGTCCTAATTAAATCATTAAACATTACTGGTCATGTCAGGACAAAATGTTTATATGGCCAATTATTTACATTTCATTGTCACCTGCTGTACTGTTATAAAGTAGACTTTTTTCAAGCCTGTCTTTTGTTTTAGTTTTTATAATACTGCTGTTTTTAAATTTTATTTGTAATATTGAAGGCTAGACTTGACTCAGGTCTGAATTTGGAAAACTTACCAAATTTGTGGATTTCTTTAATTATCATATCTTAAAGTATTTCTCTTTCCAAATTCATATCTGTTATATTCTCAAGACCTTTAAACTGAAGAAGATAAAGACAAAAAATCTGCTAGGGTGAACATAAGAAGAGATATTCCCATTTTAGGCAGAAAGAACATGATACTAAATGGAAATATAAATCTATACAAAAAAATTATGAGACCAGAAATGCTAAAAATTAGGTAAATGTAAAAGTCAATTTTTCCAATTTTAATAGTTTCATAAAATATTTGACCTTCTAATACAAACAATAAGTAACAATGCATTGTGTTTCTAACATATGATATATTAGCCTGTATAACAGCAATAGCACAGAAGATGAGAAGGAGGAAATGGAAGTATAACATTGTAAAGTTTTATACCATAAATATATTGGAAAATAGCTTATGATAAGTTTACCATATATATTTTAAATCTTAGGTCAGCCTCTATGACAATAAAACAAGGTATAAATATACAAGCTCACAATGGCTATTAAATATATTCTTTAAAAAATAATCAACCCAAAAAGAAAAAAAAGAAAAAAAACTCAATCCAAAACAAGGAAGAAAAAGAAAGAAAAAGGAATACAGAACAAAAGTAACATAGCAGTTTATATCCAATTGTATCAATAATTATGTTGTATTAAATGTAAATGATTTAAAACACTCAATTAAAAGACAGATAATGTCAGACTCAGCTTGAATAAGAAAGCAACACCCAATGAGGTGGTGTCTACTAGAAACCCACATTAAATATTAAATATGAAAAAATAGATAAAGACAACAGAATAAAAAAATACAACAGACAAACACTAATAAAAAGAAGATTGGAGTAGCTATATTATCACACAAAGTAAACTTTATGGTAAGGAATATTACCAGAAATACATACACTTTCTAATGATAAATGGGTCAACTATGCAAGAAAAATAACAATCCTAAAGGTGTATATAGTGAATAATACTTCAAAATACATAAAAAATTGATGGAACCGAAAGAAAGATAAATGGACAAATCCATTTATAGGTGAAAACTTCCACACTCACTCCTCTGTGACTGACTGAACAAAGTAAGACTACAGAGGACCTGAACAATACTATCAATCATATTCAGAACACTCCACACAACTCCAGAATGCACATTCTTTTTAAGTGTAAATGGAATATATATCAAAATAGAGCATATTCTGAGCCATAATATGAGTCTCAATATAAAGATTATATACTGTATATATAATATATATTATGCATTATATATATACACACACACAAAGTATTTTCACTAAAAAAACAAAACACAGCTAGAAATTAATTACAAAATTATCTCGTAAATATACGAATATTTAAAAATTAAACAATAGCATACATTATGGATGGAAAAATAAACCACAAAAGAAATTGGAAACTAAATTGAATGCAAAGAAATAAACATTTACCATATCAAAACTGTGAGATATTCCAAAATAGTGCTTAGAGGGAAATTTATAGCATTAAATGCTTATATTAGGGAAAACATGATCTTAAAACAATAATCTATGTTTTATCAAAGAACTAGAAATGGAATAACAAATTACACATGAAGTAAACAGAAGAAAAGGAAAGATAAATATAAATATAAAAACAGATATCACACAAATTGAAACTGGGAAAAGCAACGGAGGAAAGAAGTGAAACTAAAAGCTAGTTTTCTGAAAAAAAATATATAAACCTCTGGTTTGACTGATCAAGAAAAAAGAGAGAAGACATAGGTTACCAATATCAGCAATGAAACAGGGAAAATCATGCATGCTTTATGAGATAATAAAATCATATTATGAACAATGTTATACCAATAAATTTGATAGCTTAGATGAATTAGATAAATTCTTTGGAAAACCCATCTACCAAATGTAAGAGATACAGATAATCTAAACAATTCTTTTTACTAAATAGGTTACATTTAAAGGTACCTCTTCACAAAACAAACAAAAACTACTTCAGGTTCAGATGTAGTCACTGGTGAATTTTAATATATATTTAAAGATGCGATAATATCCATTTCATATAAACTTTTCCAGAATACAGAGAAGGAAAGTATACCTCTCAATTAGGTCAAAGAGGCCACAATTACCTTAATACAAAAACTGGACCAAAACATTATAAGAAAAGTGCATACCAGCATCTCTCATGAAGTAGACACAAATATTATTAATATAATATAACCAGATCAAATCTGGCAATATATAAAAATAACAACACACAATGGTCTAGTAGATTGTAAGGAATGTAAGGTTAGTTCAACATGCAAAAATCAACATTCTTCTACAAATCAACAGATGAAAAAACCTGAAACATATGATGACCTCAATAGATACAGAAAAAAGCATTTGAAAAAATGTCAACATCCATTAATAATAATAACTTTCAAGGAATTAGAAATAGACATTTCATCAGCCTAAAACATTACCTATGAAAACCATATTTAACGTTAGACTTCATGGTTGAAAGTCTACCCTCCCTAACACAGATAACAAGTAAATGTGTCTATTCTCACCACTTCTATTCAACATCGTACTGGAAATTTTAGCCAGTGTAATAAGGCAAGAAAAAAGAGAAGAAAAAAGCATATAGATTGAGAAAAAATGAAAGAAGACTATTTGCAGCAACGTGATCACCCATGTAGAAAATCCTAAAGAATCTAAAAAAAAAGCTAATAAAATTAGTAAATTTAGCAAGACCATCACAAGATAAAAGGCCAAGTAAGTAGGTTAAACAGACTATTATGATCACACTAACTTGGTTTATGGCAATTAGCACTTTTAAATAGATAATTTTGATGTTGACAGTAAACATATTTCTGTTTCACTTGCGAATGTGCAAGGGATGCCCAGTGTTTAAAAATAATTTCAAAATTATTGTTGTTGACATAATGTGCCCAACAATAGGCTAAGAAATACTATTTTTGTTGTAATTATCAAACTATATGTAGTCTTATACACACACACACACATACACACACACACACACACACACTAGGCACCACAGTGCTTTGATTGTATTTTTTAAAATTTTTACTGACAATTATGTTATGAGTCAAGTAGCAATATACTACATATGATAAAAGTAAACTGAGGCTAGAGAAGCTAAATAATTTGCCTAACATATACAATTAGTAAGTGGCAGAGCTATGATTCAAACCCATCGATAGCTATTAAAAGTGTATTAATAGAAATCATTGCCCATAAGGTTGGAAGAATCAAAGAATATAAATTCTGAGGCATAATACAGAACAGTGTTGATAAACATCCAATACATTAATATTATTTTATTGAGACATGTACAAAGCTTTTCTTGTGATTTCATTTTCATATTTCAAAATTCTGCATTTGTACTGCTTTCTTGAGTTATCAGATTTGGACACTATTATATGGTCTCCCTTTATGGAAGATTAGGATTAGGCACATTAACAATTCTGCGCTCCATTTTACAAGTCTCTGTCTATTCAATATATTTATACCACAAATCACAGTTGTTCAGCAGATTAATATTTAGTGTTTATTTTTAAGACATTTTCCAACTTTTTGTTCTTTTTGAGGGGAAGGTAATTTCTTTACAACATCCTCTATTGTATTTTTATTATGACTTTCCTTCAATTTCAAAACTCTTTTCCTGTCTCAGTTTCCTCTACTTGGAATATTCTTCCTTCTTTTCCCCATTCTGTCTCCCCACTGGCTCCTACCATCCTAATTTTATCTATGGCTTCATAGGAATCCTTTATTTCCTGACTTAAATTTCATGCCAGTGAAGTTTTCTCTAACACTATATAGCTTCCTAGCCCTGTTGTTGTTAGCTGTCACTGTACCTCATTTCCTTTCTCCATTTCTCTTATAAATATATTTGTCTACATGTATATAATGATATACATCCTAGAATCTAGCATGCATTTGTATGTAAGGCAGCATCAGTAAATTGATGAGTGAATGAATAAAGGAATGCATGATTAAAATTGCATGATGTTAATGAATATGCCATTGAAATAGCAATGAATTAGAATTAGGGTACAAGAACATGTGGTTACAATGGAACACTAGAGCATAATATAATGACTGTGATTTACAATATGAGTTTGAAACTAATTGCTGTTTGTTCCTCATTTTCAATTCTCTCACAAAAATATGTGCCTACCTTTTCCCTGCCTACAATCTAGTGTTTTAAGTTTCTTTAAAGCTGTTGAGATCTGTGAGATGCTTTTCCAGCATGTCAGTGTTAGAATAAATTGAAGTTAGGTTTTGAGAGTTCTTTAAGTATCAAATGTGGTCAAAGCTGTTTGCCAGCTGGAGAGTACTCTCCTTTTCCTTTGAGAAGTGCATTGGATTCTTTTGATTTAACTTCAGCCACAGTATCATTAAGTTCCTCTTCAGCAGTTTCTGGTAAATTGTCTTGAAAATTAGCAAACATTTCAATCATGCAGTCTGGGAAATTCAGTACGTAATTCTTAGCATACTTTATTGCAATAATAAGGTCTTGACAATTTTGATTTTGCTTAGCCATTATGCTCTTTGTTGGTTTTAATTGAACACTGACGGCCTTAATTGTAGGTCAGTACAGTAAATCCCAGCAGCACTGGATAGAGTGATTTGGAAAATTGCACCATTGGAAATATCAGAAGAGAAGCCATTGTAGAAACTGATTAAAGTCATATAAAAGGAAATTCTAAGTGCAGTAAGCAAATTTGATTGAAATACAGCATAGATACAAATCTGTGCACAAATCATACATGTATAATTCAATGAATTTTTACCGAGTAAATACACTTGTATTACCATGTGGTTCAAGAAATAAAACACTGCTACCACTCAGAAACCTTTTCCAGTCATTATCCCACCTAACTGGAGCTACTATTCTGATTTATATCAAAATAAATTAGCTTTGCCTACTTTTGAGCTTTCTATAAAAGAAAATAAAAAATAGGTACCCTTTTTGCTAGCTTCTTTCACTTAAGATTGTTCTATTGTGCATAGTAACACTTTATGTATTTTTCATCACTGCGTAGTATTTAATTAGATAAATACATCACTACTCATTTAACTATTCTAGAGTTAATGGGCATATGGATTGTATCCAGTTTGGGGAAATTATAAATACTGGTAATAACCTTTCCATATATATCTCTTGCAGCTCACATTAGTCATGTTTTAGGAGTGGAATTTTTTCATAACAGATATTTGTACATTCAGCTTTATGAGATTCTGCCACACAGTATTTCCGAAGTGATATGCTAATTCATGTTCCTGCAAGCAGGGCATGAGAGTTCCAGTTGCTTCAAAGCTTTGCTGAAAGTTGGTAGTTTTCATAATTTTTATCGTTGCCATTTGTGTGGATGTACAGTTATACCACATTGTGGTTTAAATTTTATGTTGTTAATTTTCATATCCCCTTCTCAGAGTGCATATTTCAGTCTTTTGTATATATTCTAAGATTGGATTGTCTGACTTTTCTTAGTGATTTATGAGAGTTATTTTTATGCCTGAATCTGTGCTGTTTAATATGGTAGATAGTAATGACATATGGTTATCAAGGAATTGAAATGTGGCTGGTCAGAATTGAGATGTGGCTCACATTATATTTCTATTGGTTTGGTGTTATTACTGATAAAAGATCTTTGTCAGGTACATGTTCCACAGATATTTTCTCCCACTGTGTGGCTTTTATTTTTATCATCTTTTTTTTTTTTTTTGCTTTTATTTCATCATATAATGGGGTACAGATATTGTTAGGGTTACATACATTGCCCCTACCACCCCTCCCCCCCCACATGTCAGAGCTTCAAGTGAGTCCAATTTTTATCATCTTAATGTCTTTTTTTATCAAAAAAGATCTTTTAATGAATTTCAATGTTTCAATATTTTCCCTTGTGATTATTGCTCTTTGTGTTTCTTTAAAGCAACTGTTATCTACCCTAAGAACATAAAAATATTTTTCCATTAAATCTTCAAGAGGCTTTATGGTTTTACTTTTTAACATTTAGATTTATAATCTACCTGGAAGTGATTTTTATTTTTTTGTGTGAGTTAGGGGTCAAAATTGCTTTCCTTTAATTATTAAAAAAAATATAATTGAAGATTCACATGCAGTTGTGAGAAATGAGATGCTGTGTACACCTTACCTAGTTTTCTCTGGTGGTAACATTTTGCAAAACTATAGTACAGTATCTTTTTCTTATTCTTAGTGTTAAAACAGTAAGTGATGTATTAGCTCTAACTTTTTTCATAGATGATCATTATCAGAGTGAAGTGGTTCCATTTCATGTCTTGTGTGCTGAGTGATTTCATCGTAAATAGATGTTGGCAAATGCTACTATTGCATCTGTTGATATGATCGTGTGCTTATTTCTCTTTCTCTTATTAATATGATGAAATTACACTGATTTATTTTTCCAATTTAAAATCAGACTTGCATTCTTGGATTAAAATCTGCTTTGTTTTGATTCATTATCTTTTTTATATTTTGCTGGATTCAGTTTTCTAACCACTGTATAAGACTTTTACAGTGTATATTCATGAGAGAAACTGGTCTATAATTTTATTTTTTAAAAATATCTTTTTTATATTTTAGTATCATAGTTATCCTAGTCTCATACAATAAGTAGGCAGTTTTCTTAACTTATTATCCTAAAGACTAGGTTTTTTTGAGTGATTGGTGTAACTTCTTTACGAGATCTCTAAATTTACTAGTAAAAGTATCTGTTCCTAGAATTTTCCTTGTGGGAAGATTTCTAATAATAAAAGTTGATCAATTCCAATAGATACAGGCTATTTAAATTTTCCATTTAATCTTGTGTCAGTTTTTGGTTGTTTTTAAATGACTTTTTCAATTTCATTTAACTTATGGAGTTTATTGCCATAATTTGTTCCTAATATTCCTTAATAATTTATTGACCCTCTCTAGTATTCCTCCTGTTTTCATTCTTGATATTGCTAATTGGTTTCTCTCTTTTTCTTGATCTATGTAACTGTATATTTATTAATTTTATAATTATTTTCTTATTAAAAATATATGGGTTAATTTTCTGGCTACACTCTCAGAACATAAATTCAACAGGCTTATTGGAATAAATTAAATATTCTGGGGAGTGAGTGGGCTGACGATAGTGCAAGTATAGCAGATACTTCTGTATGTCAGATCAATATGTATCATTCATAGAGCCTATAATCAGATAGACCTAGATAAAACTGTTAATGAGATTTGTAGTTTTCAATAATTTTTCTATTCTCAGTGCCTGCTATCCACTTTTAACACTTCCTTGCTAAGGCATGAAATATCTTTGGGGAGCTTCCACTAAGACTCTTCTTCATCATCTAACTTTCCTTTGATTTTCTTTTGCCTAACAGCCTTCCTGACCCAATTATTTTCTTCCTTTACTCAATTATCACCCCGGGCTTTTTGAGCCTTGTTTATCTATGCATATGGCCACCTAACCATTAAAACTTAGAGTTATACAAAGACCCATGACTCTCACAGCTCAAGTGTTGCCAAAGGCCAAGACTGAAAATGAAAATGAATTCATGCTATCTAGTTATAGAAGAAAAGTGAAACATTAAAAAAAATAGCATTTTAGTATTCTGTTATCATATCTTTTCATAATATCAATAAAAAGGCTATAGTCACTTTTATGTTTAACAAACCATTGTGAATCCAAACATTGTCATTAGTGAAACTGTAAATAACTCTGCCAATAATTAATGCTGACCACACAATGAATTCATGGCTTGGCATGAGATTTGGCATTTGAAAAAACTGAATAATTTATATACTGTGAGGCATGTAAAAATAAGACAGTTTCTGATATTGTAAAGGTAAATGAACAAACAAGAAATTGGCTGCTTTAACTTAATTATCTTCATAGTTTTTAGTTCAGTTATAATTTTTAGTTTGGTGTCAGGGTAATATATTTTGCTTGTGCAACATAATTGTAGGTGCAAATGACTACCTATCTAAATGGTTTGGAGGTAAATATTTCAAATATAGACATACTGGAAGAAAAATTAAAATCCATTGAAATTTCAGAAATTGGTCAGTATGATTGGACTCAGAGAATTGTGATGTGGAGACTTCTATCCATGGGATATTAATTTACCTAGCTCCTATATCTTCCTCCATCTATGTAGCTCTTTCTCATCCTTTGTAATCTACAGCAAGTCTCATTCCTTCATGGATTCTCCAGTGGTCGTAGATCTTCTCTCAATGCCAATGGCTCCTGCTTTCTTTCATTTTTAGCCTCCGTATTATATATCTATCATAATCAAAAAGATTTTAAGCTTTTTGAAGGAACAGGGAAATGGGAATGACATTTTCAGTGAGTATCTCTGTGTGGCAGGCAACTTTTGCAAATTACTTCTCTTAGTTGTATCATTTCAACAATTATGTGAGGTGGGTTAAAAATGAATGGAAACTTGTGTCTCCAGGAAAGAGATCTGCTGTAAGTACATTACAAGATGCAGTAAATTCATTACTCTCTAGGGAGGCAATATGGCATAGAAGTTCAAAGTAAGAACTTTGGAGCCAGAAGAAGTTGAATCTTGCTTTTGCTAGTTATGAGTTATGTTACTTTCGGAGGCATTTAAACTCTATGAACCGTTTCCCCATCTATCAAAAGAGGATAATACTAGTATTTACCTTGTAGGATCACTGAAGGATTTAAAAGATATATGCATGCAGAATTCTCCTTCAAGTATCCAGTAAATGTTAATGACTATTTCTATCATTAATATCTTTTTCCTCAGCCCCCAAACCATTTTTTGGAAGCAGGTATGATGACAAATAGTGTTATATGTCTTATACCACCTAGAGACGTACTGAGATTAGATGTTTAATACCTCTTTAATTAACAGATGCTGGTGATATTATATGTCCCTTGACTTAAATAGTTCTTTTTTGAAATTCCTAACTTAGGCCATTATCTGTGATATGGATCAGGATAATCGGTGTCTCTAGCTTATCTGAGTAGGGGCTTTATCTATGATTTTTTAGTGGCTAGTTACTCATAGACACTCTTGTCAGTTTAAGTGGTTAGGGATCTAGATAACAGAAAGAGGGAGGCCTTTGAAACCCACCTTGACCCAGAACACAGTGTTTGTTCATGTGCATTCCTTCTTGTTATTTCTAATTTGTATTGATACATAGAATTTTACATATTTATGGGGGTTATGTGACATTTTATTATATGCATGGAATGTGTAATGATCAAGTCAGGGTATCTGGGGTATCCATCACCTTGAGTATTTATCAATTTATCATTTCTACATATTGAGAAAATTTTAAGTTCTCTCTTCTAGCTACTTTGAAATATACATCATTGACTATAGTCACCCTACTCCTCTGTGGAACATTAGAACTTATAACTTATATCTAACTATATATGTACCCATTGGCCAGCCTCTCTTCATCCCCCCACCAATCTTCCTGGCCTTTAGTCACCATCATTTTATTTTGTGCCTCCACAAGATAAACTTTTCTAGCTCCCACAAATGAGTGAGAACATGAAATTTGTCTTTCTGTGTCTGGCTTATTTCACTTAACACAATGACCTCCAGTTCCATGCATGTTGCTGCAAATGACATGATTTCATTTTTTATGGCTCAATAATATTCCATTGTGTATATATACCACATTTTTTAAGCATTTATCTGTTGATGGACATTTAGGTTGATTCTATATCTTTGCTATTGTGAATAGTGCTGCAATAACCATGAGACAGCAGGTATCCTGTTGATATATTGATTTATTTTACTTTGGATAAATACCCAGTAGCAGGATTGCTGGATTGTATGGTAGTTCTATTTTTAGTTTTCTGAGAAATTGCCATACTGTTTTCCTCTACTATACATTCCCACCAACAGTGTTTAAGAGTTCCCTTTTCTCATGATCCTTGCCAGCATCTACTATTTTTTGTCTATTTTTGTTCTTGTTGTTTGTTTGTTTGTTTGCTTTTATTTGAGATTGGGTCTCATTAATGTTATCCAGGCTGGACTCAAACTGCTGGGCTCAAGTGATCATCCTACCTCAGCTTTGTACTTTTAGTAGTAATAGCACATTTAACTGGGGTAAACTGATCTCATTATGGTTTTAATTGACATTTCCCTGATGATTAGTGATGCTGAGCATTTTTCATATACTTGTTGGCCACTAGTATGTTTTCCTTTGAGGAATATCTATTCATTTTTCTTGTCCACTTTTTAATGGGATTCTTTGTTTTTGTTTTGTTTTTTTACTGTTTAATTGAGTATACTTGTATATTTTGGATATTATCTCTCATCAAACGAGTGGTATGCAAATATTTTTTCCCATTCAACAGGTTGTTTCTTGACTGTTGATTGTTTCCTTTGTTGTGCAGAAGTGTTTTGGTTTAGTATAGTTTCATTTGTCTATTTTTGTTTTTGTTGTCTGTACTTTGAAGGTCTTAGCCATAAAAATCTTTGCCTAGACCCAATGTCCAGAAGTGTTTTCCCTGTGTTTTCTTTTAGTAGTTTTATCATTTTAGGTCTTATGTTTAAGTCTTTAATCTATTTTTAGTTTATTTTTGTAGATGGTTAGAGGTAGGGATCCACTTTCATTCTGCTGCATATAGATCCAATTTTCCTAGCACCATTTATTGAAGAGGGGTTCCTTTTCCTAATGAATATTCTGTGCACCTTTGTTGCAAATCAGTTGGCTCTAAATACATGGATTTATTTATAGATTCTCTAGTCTATTTCATGGCTCTATGTGTCTGTTTTTATACCAATACTATGCTATTTGGGTTATTATAGCCTTGGAATATATTTTTAAGGCCGGTAGTGTGGTGCTTCCATCTTTGTTCTTTTGACTCAAAATTTCTTCGGCTATTGGGACTCTTTTCTGGTTTCTTACAAACTTTAGGATTGTTTTATCTATTTCCATGACAAATTAATTTAGTATTTTGACAGTGATTGCCTTGAATCTATAGATTGCCTTGGGAAGTATGATCATTTTAACAATATTAATTCTTCCAATCCATGAGCATGGAATGTCTTTCCCTTTGTGTGCTCTTCAATTTCTTTCATCAGCATTTTGTAGTTTTCCTTTGAGAGATCGTTCACCTCCTTGGTTAAATTTATTTCTAGGTATTATTTTATAGCTTTTGTAAATGGGATTGCCTTCTCATTTTTTCTCAGCTAATTCATTATTGTCATGTAGAAATGCTACTAATTTCTGTATGTTGATTTTTGTATCCTGAAACTTTACAACTTTATTTAGCAGATCTAAGAGGTTTTTTGGTGGAATATTAAATTTTTAGGTATAAGATTATATCATCAGCAAAGAAGGACAACTTGACTTCTTTTCTAATTTCAATCTCTTTTATTTTTTTCTCTTGCCTAATTGCTCTGGCTAGGACTTTTAGCACTATGTTGAATGGGAGTGATAAAAACAGGCATTCTTCTCTTTTCTACTTCTTTGGAACTTTTTAAGTTTTTTCTCATTTGGTATGGTAATAGCTGTCAGGTTGTCATATATGGCCTTTATTATGTTGAGATGTGTTTCTTCTATGCCTAGTTTTTGAGAGTTTTTATCATGAAGGGATGTTGAATTTTATCACATTTTTTTCTGCATCTATTGAGATACTCACATGGTTTTTGTCCTTCATTTTGCTGATATAATGTATCATGTTAATTGATTTGCATATCGAGCCATCCCTAGGATAAATCTCACTTGATCACAGTGTATTAGTTTTTGCTGTGCTATTGGATTCATTTTTCTAGTATTTTATTGAGAATTTTTACATCTATATATATATCAGGAATATTATCTTACAGTTCTATTTTCTTCTTGTATCCTTGTCTGGTTTCAGTGTCAGGGTAATGCTGGCCTCAGAGAATAAGTTAGGGAGAAATCTCCTCCTTTCAATATTTTTGGAATAATTTGAGAATTGGTGTTAGTTCTTCTTTGAAAGTCTGGTATAATTAGGCAGTGAAGTCATCTGGTCCTGAACTTTTCCTTGTTGGGAGACTTTTTGTTACTGATTCAATTTCATTACACATTATCAGTCTATTCAATTTTTCTATTTCTTCTTGATTCAATGTTAGCAGGTTGTATGTGTCTAGGAATTTATCAATTTCCACTAGATTTTCTAGTTTGTTAATACATAGTCATTCATAATTTTCATCATAGTCTTTGATCATTTTTATTTCTGTGGTGTCAGTTGTAATGTCTCATTTTTCATTTCTGATTTTGTTTATTTTGGTCTTTGCTCTATTTCTCTTGGTTAGATAGCAAACTGTTTATTGATTTTATCCTTTCAAAAAACCAACTTTTTATGTCATTGATATATGCTTTTGGTATATCCCATAGATTTTGATAGGTTGTGTTTTGATTTTCATTTGTTTCAAGAATTTTTTTGACTTCTTTCTTAATATCTTTCTTAAATCAGTGGTTGCTCAGGAGCATGTTGTTTAATTTTCATATTTTTTCAGTTTCCAAAATTCCACTTGTTATTGATTTCTAGTTTTATTCCATTGTAGGCTGAAAAGATACTTGATATGATTTAGATTTTTAAATTTTGTTGAGATTTGTTTTTTTTTCCTAAAATACAATCTCCTAGAGAATGTGTTACATACTGATGAAAAGAATGTATATTCTGTAGCTGTTGGATAAATGACTATTAGGTCCATTTAGAATGTTCTGAAATTTAAATGCAATTTTTTTTTTTTTTTTTTTTTGGAGACAGAGTCTCACTCTGTTGCCTGGGCTAGAGTGCCATGGCATCAGCCTATCTCACAGCAACCTCAAACTCCTGGGCTCAAGCAATCCTCCTGCCTCAGCCTCCTGAGTAGCTGGGACTACAGGCATGCGCCATCATGCCTGGCTAATTTTTTATGTATATATTTTTAGTTGTCCATATAATTTCTTTCCATTTTTTTAGTAGAGACGGGGTCTCACTCTTGCTCAGGCTGGTCTCGAACTCCAGATCTCAAAGGATCCTCCCGCCTCGGCCTCCCAGAGTTAAATGCAATTTTTTGTTGTTGTTGTTAAATTTCTGTCTAAAGATCTACTTAATTCTGAGAATGGTGATGTTGAAGTCCCCAACTATTATTGTATTGGAACCTATCTCTCTCCTTTATCTAATATTATTTACTTTATAAATGTGGGTGCTCCAGTGTTGGATGCTTATATGTTTACAATTGTTATATCCTCTTGCTGAATTGATACCTTTATTATTGTATAATGACCTTCTTTGTCTCTTTTTACTGTTTTTTGACTTAAAGTCTGTTTTATGTGATATAAGTATAGCTACTCCTGCTTGCTTGCTTTCCTTTTTCATGAAATAACTTTTCATCACTTTACTTACAGTCTATATGTGTGTTTATAGGTGAGATGAGTTTATTGGGGTTGACATGTAGTTGGGTTATGTTTTTTTAATTAATTCAGTCTATATCTATTAAGCAGAAAGTTTAGTCCTTTTTCATTTAAGCTTGTTATTGATAACTGAGAGCTTATTCATACCATTATATTAATTGATTTCTGGTTATTTTGCATATACTCAGTTCCTTTTTTTCTCTTATGTTTATTATTTTGGTTTAGTGGCATTCAGTAGTGATAAATTTTGAGGTTTTTCTTTTTTGTTTGACTCTACCAGTAGTTTTTTATATTTTTGTTTGTTTTCATGATGGTAGTTATTGTTCTTTGGCTTCTCGGAATAGAAATTCCTTAAGCATTTCTTTTTTTTCTTCTTTTATTTCATTATATTATGGGGGTACAGATATTGTTAGGGT
>VBSM01001124.1:34483194-34564648 GCA_008086735.1 Cheirogaleus medius | reverse complement strand
ATATACATAACTGTAATATTTTTACCCCCATAATATGCTGAAATAAAAAAAAGAAAAAAAAAGAAATATGTTATTAGTCCTTTGTAGGTGACTAGACACTTTTCTCTTGCCAGTTTTAGAATTTTCCTTTAGTCACTCACTTTAGACAACTTGACTATAATGCTGTGGAGAAGATCTTATTGAACTTTGTCTATTTGGGCATCTTTGAGCCCCCTTTATCTGGATGTTTAAATCTCTTGCTAGATTTGGGAAGTTTTAATCTCTTATTTAATTAAATAGGTTTTCTAACCCTTCTGTTTTCTATTTGCTCTCTGGGAGATCAAAAATTTGAATATTTAGTTGCTTTATGGTGTCCCATATGTCATGAAAGTTTTGTTAATTCTTTTTTTGTTTATTTTTAACTGACCGGATTATTTAAAAAAAAAAAAAGAAACCTGTGTTCAAGTTCTAATATTCTTCCTTTTGCTTGGTCTAGTCTATCACTGAAGCCCTAGTTGTATTTTGTACTTCATTTAATAACTTATTTAGTTCCAGAATTTCTGTTTATTTCTTTTTTATGGTATTTATCTCTTTGGCAAATTTCTCATTCATATTCTAATTTTTAAAATTTCTTTGTATCATTTTTCAGAATTCTCTTGAATCTCACTAAGCTTTAGTGTCAATATTTTGAATTCTTCTCCTGGGATGTCATTGATTTATTTTTTATTGGGATCTGCTACTGGAGAATTATTGTGTTCCTTTGCAGGTGTCATATTTACTTACTTTATCATGTTTCCTGTATCTTTACATTGATATTTGCGTATCTGGTATAATTGTCCCTTCTTCCAGTTTTTTAAATTTGCTTTCATAGGAGAGGAATTTTCCCTAAAGATATATCTATGGTGTTGGTTGGGGAGGGCACTTTGTGTGTGTGTAGTAGTGTAGTCTCTGCATGATTTCTTCAGCTGTACACAGTGTTAGTGGTATCTGTGATTTCCTCAGTGGCTTAGGTGCAGTTGTTAGGGGAGGTTGTGGTGAAGTTTTGCTGAGAATTGAGACACTATACAGGCCAGTCTTCAGGCTTCGTTGGTGGCAGCAGTGGACTTATTGTGCCAGCTGTTGGACTCCAGGGTGGTATATATTGGCACAAGTGTTAATGGGTCCAGCTAGGCTGTTTCTTGGGCCTCCAGGTAGTTTGCTCAAGTGCCACAGTGGCAGCGGTAGGCTGGTTGAGTAGTTGGGTTCTCAAGCCAGGCAAAAATTAAACAAACAAACAAAAATGTATGTCAGATATCAAATGCTAGTAAGAAGGATAGAGGAGGATAATTAGATAGAAAGTACAGGGACTATTTTAGGTAAGATGGTATCTAATGGTACTATCTACCTGAAGACATTGCTAAGGTGAGTGAGTATGCACCCTGTAGTAATCAAGCAGAGGAAACAGTGGAGCAAAGACACTGGGGCAGAAGCATGCAAAGAGTCCCATAAGACTGAAAAGAGTGGGGGTGGAAGTCATAGATAGAACTTGGGTCAGACCATATAGGACCTTCTATTTCAAGAGAAGAGCTGAGTTCTATTTCAAGTGTAATGGGAGTCATTAGAGAGTTTTGAATGGGGAAAAAATGACATAATCTGACTCACATTTTTTAAAAGGGTTACCTTTGCTGCTGTAAGAGAATAGATTATACGAGGGCACAAATAGAATCACAGAGGTCAGGTAGAGACTCTGCTAGAGTCCAAGAAGAGTCGGTGGTTAGACAGAGTGAGAGTTTTGGACATAGATAAGATCCAACTCTGGATATACTTTGACAGTTAAAATCCACCATTTTCAAGGCCATGGAAAAGTGTGGTTGTTGAGGTCTCATTTTATCTAGACATTAAGAACTCTCCTAATATTATGTTTGCCTTAGTTTCATTACCTAGATTAAGAGATTGTCTAAAGGTGTGTAGCCAAAGTGTTGTGGTTGCTTTTCTCAAGTAGTGTCCCTTGGAACACCCTTGGAACAACAGAAGAGCAAGCTACTTTCTGAATAAAGTTCATGGTCAAATAAATGTTTGAAATGTGGAATATCTCTTTTTGTGATTGTTAAATCTCTGAGATAACATAACATAAAACAACCTCTTTGTTACTTCAGTATCCCTTAACATGTTTTAACCCGTGAACTCTTTGTGGTTTAGAATATTGGGAAATGATACCCTATAGTCTGAAATAGTATGCCTTTAGCTGGCAAAATCTGCAACATCTGACTCCTCCAGAATCTGCAAGAACAGCAAGTAGTTCATCAAAAATTTAGAGATTCATGCCTCTTAGTTCTAGATACATTATCTTCAAACAGAGGTACAGTTTTATATCCCTTAAAACGTTTTATGACATTAGAACCATTTTTCTTGCTACTAAGTGACCATAATTATTATATTAATTTGAACCACATGATATTTCTATTTTTAGAGGCTGAAAATGCTCTAATATCTGCATATTTTATATGTTTCAAACTCACACTTTTAAAGACTCATATCAACTTTGAGACACAACATTTGCAAATATTTTTTTTATTTTTCAGACATGGCTCAGGGCTTTTTATATACATCACCTAATTTAAAACTCAGAATGGCCAAGAAAAATTGTGAGAGACTTTGATATGAGCAAAGTAAAATGATTGGTTGACCAGCCAAGCTCATTCATTGAGCTTGTCTCTACTTTTCTTTCTTTTTTTTTTTTTTTGACAATTCTGTAAGTCTTACAAAACAGATAATAGTGAAAAGTTTTCTTGCTCATAGATATTCAAAATCATTGCATATAGGAGAATGCAATTGATAACTGGATAGACTTATTTGCATGTATTTGTAAATTTATATATCTGCTTTTATATTATTTTTTGACTTGGTATAACATCTAACTAGTTCCTCCATTAATAAAGAGTTAAATAAACTATTTGACATATATTAAGTTTATACATCTGTATAAGAGTCATGATTATGACCTCTTTAAAAAATTATCCCTTAACCACCCATTGAGATAGACATCATCACCCCTATTTTATAAATGAGAACACTAAGACTCAGAAAGAGTGTTTAATTTGCTCAAGATAAGTAAGTAGTAGAGTAAGTACCATTAACCACTATGATAAGAAAATCAATATTTCATTTCATTGTTTTCCTTTAATCACTAATGAAACCAAATACAAATATTGATTTAATGAGGAAATCTTTAGTCATTAAAAATATTTCTTCATAATTTTTGAGAAAGGATAGGGCTGGAAAGGAGAGGCAAGGATCTGTTTTCATATTATCAGTGAGAGGTGAACTTTTAGTCTACTTTGCAACTTCACAGGGAAGTAATTTTAATTTATTTTCCTTATAATTCTATTTTTTAGGCTTAAAAAAGGTCCAGGTACATAGTAGATACTCAAAAAGTATATTTGAATAATTAATAAATTGTCTTTTCTCCCATTCCTATGAAACCTGCCTTATCTAGTCTCTTGTAGGTGGAATACAAGATTGGCAGGTAACAGGTACTAATACCATGTCTCTAAGAAAAGAATCTTCCTTTAGTGAACAGGTTGGCTTTTTCCTTAACTTTTTACTTTCTGCTTTCATGGGCTGGAGGTAGAGGGTCAGTGCCCTTTGGGGTACAATTGTAATAAAAGGAATTTGAGAAATACAAGGAGAACAAGATCATTGCTATTTGTTGGTAAAACCCTACCACATGTTTAGTTATCCATTTATATAACATATATTGAGTACTAAAACTGCAGGGAAGGAAGTCATACAAAGAGAACTAGACCAAGAAACAACTCCAGGTCTAAGTGAAATAATGAATCTAATAAGAATTATATCTAATAGTAACCTGATAATAATTGCCTATTCCTGAAGGTTTACTAGATGCCTTGAAGCTGTATTAAGTATTATAAATATATAATTTCTCATACTTAAGTTGCCTTTGATGATAATTGGCACAATTTATATTCTATAGGTGAAGAAACTAAGGAACAGAAAAAGAACTGCCAAAAGTTATAAATGTAAGTTACAAAGCTTGAATTTAAACTCAGGTTTTCCTAGTTTCAGTTCCTGCATGTTTTCTATTTATGAGGTTCTCAAACTTTTATATAGTTTTGTACTTAATGGCTATTTGAAACATATTGCTAGGTAAACTATATAGATATATGTTAGTTTTAGAAGTAAAAATAAAATACAATGTTAATAAAATTATTGTTATCGCAATCAGTTTTAACAATGAGTGGTAAGAAATTATTTGCACTATGACTCCAAAGAACTTATTTCAGTCTTGATAATGGCTAACTTGACTTATAGTTCAGTTTTTACAACTAATTGATATCTATTCCAACATTTTATTTCAACTATATTAAATAACTTCCACTCATATTACACACTGAAAGGTGGCAATTATCTGAAGACTCTTTCAAATAGCTTTGGTATTCAGATAAGACAAATAGCAAAAAATTTTGAAGAGTCATCTCGTGTGCCTTCTTTCTTCAATTCATCAAATGAAAGTCAACAAGTATACCTCCCTTGTTGGGAGAGAGAAAAGCAAAAAAAAGCTTGAAGCAAGAAAGCAAAGAAAGAAAAGCAAGAAAGTTGAATTTTACAACTGCAGAGCTAAGTATGAAGTGTTCCTAATCCACTCTTTGATGATAGGCAAGGTGGTATTTCTACATGTTCTGCTATAGCAATGGGATGTGTTTTAAAATATGGCCTAGAGCAGTACTTCCTTGACATTATTTTCCTTAACAAGTAAAGGAAATTATTTAGGAGAATCCTGTCCCATGGTTTGATTGAGTTTTAAAATCCCGGTACTCTATTCCAAGCATTAAACCTTGTAATATTTTAGCCCTGAGGAAGCAGGTTTAGACCACTTAAGATTCTGAATGCATCACTGAGATATGCCACTTGAGCAAGCACTTGAAATCATAGATGTAGGTTTGAGGCAATGTTTTTATCTCATTTCACATTTCCTAAAGTCATATGAGCACCTTTCCCTTTGACAATCAGGATGTATCATATTATAAAAGGAGTCATGTACTCATTGCCTATTTCTCTGCCCAACATACTGAAAAAAGAAAAATTCCCGGTGAGTATGATCAGATCATTTTTACTATTTCTTCTGTATTGAATCAGCTCATGTGGGACATTGTTGATAGGCAACTGTTATCACAATGAATAAATCGGTGGGGTGGATTGGCCTACAGAAATAGCTTCCCTTATTTGTATATCAACACCCTTACTTCTATGTAACAAATACTCCCTCAGAACTGAACTAATTCTACTTTTCCAGTCTAAGTTGTATCTTACAGAATTTAGTCAACAAAAATACAGTATAGAAGGATATTTTCTCAATGATAACCAGGACAAAACATTGGTCCATTTTTACATTATCCATTCATTAGTTGATTTATCAAGTACTCATTGTTTGCCTACTATGTGATAGGCTATAAGGAGAGCAAATGTAAACACGTTTCATGCTTCTATGAAGTGTGTACATACCCATATCTCATCATGCTCTACACATTAGTCATTCCTTTGCTTTTGAGGAGATACTATTTTTTCATGTTGTATGACATTGATATTGTATGACCATCCAGTTCTGTTATGTGATGAAGGAAATTTATCAGTGGCTCATTCTGCTTTCTCTCCATAGATGATATTTGACAAATACTTTGAGACATATTTTATATGCTTCTCCATAATAGTGTGAATCATCCGTGTTTTTTTCCCTGAGGAGTAAGGCTTTGAATAATGTCTGTATTTTCCATTTCTTCTCCACTTTTAGTGCCATAACATACTGTTGTCCAGGCATGCTGCTAAGTACTGAGGATATAGTAACAAACAATACTAAAATGTTCTCTGTGCAGCCAATTTATTAGCCAATTTATCAGCCTTTCCAGTTGGTTCTCTCTCTAAAATATATCGCATATTTGTCCATTTTTCTTCACTTATATGATTACCACCTTAGGTCATTTGGACTGTGGTAAAACCTCTACTTAGTCTCCTTTCTTGTGCTTTTACCCCAATATGCTATTCTAAACAGAACATACTAGATAATCTTTTAAGAGTATAAATTAAACTACATCATCTGTTTCTAACCCTGTAGTAATTCCCACTTTAATTAGACTTAAATCTAAAAACTGTCCAATGAAATTTAAGGCTAATATATACAGTAAGTCCTCAATTACATGGCTGGTAAGTTCTTGGAAACTGTGACTTTAAGTAAAAGAATGTACAGCAGGACATTGAAAAACATTTTTTCATTCAATATTCTTTCATTGTAATGTTGATGACAAAAAGAATTTGTTTCATTATATGTCATTTTGCTTAAGACAGCAATTTCCAAGAACCTATTGACAATAAGTGAGGACTTACTATACTCTGTTTCCTGTCTACTTGACTTCACTTCCTATATATTTTTCTTTTATTCACAATGAAATAAATGCACTGGCTTTCTTATTTCATGTAAAAGCTTTTGCACTTGCCTTTCCTTCTGTCTGGAATGTTCTTCCCTTTATATTTCCACATTCTTTTTTTTTTTTTTAATTCTTCAGATGTCAGTTGTTACATTGAGTGCCTCCCTGAGGCAGGGATTTGGGCCTTTAGACAGGGATTTGGCCTATTTTCACGTTCTGGGAACATACTAGATGCTCAATAATTAGATAATGAATAAAGTAAAGAAAATAATGTTGAATTATAGTAAGAAGGGAACAAACAATAACTGGGAGAAGGAAACTACTTTACACAAGGTAATTAGGCCAGGCTTCTGGGAGATGGGATAGGTTAGGTCAAATCTCAGCTAAGCCTTGAAGAATGAGAGAGCCACAGAAAAGTATTCGAGTTGAGGCAAACAATGAATGTCAAGGCCCTGAATTTGGAAGTTATTTGTTTGATACTAAAAGTATTTAAAGGTCCAATGTTGCAGGAGAGCTGAGAGTGAGGACTACGGCATTGAGGGATGAGATTACAGAAGTGTGTAGAATCTAGCAGACACTTATAGATCTTGGTAAAGTGTTGGCCTTTTTCCTAAGTGCAATGAGAAGAAAGTAAATGAAAGATTTATAGATTCATAAGCACAGGAGTAACATAACCTGATTAATAAAAAGAAACATTTATATTGCTTGCTCAATAAAATATTGGTTACATAGAGGAAGAGAAAAAAACTAGGATTCTAGTTAGAATATTATAAAGTAGATCAGTGAGAAATATTGGTGGCTTGTTTTTTCTATTCACATTATTTTTCACTCTTTTGTTAAACCGTAAACCTGAGGACTTTACTTTTATCAACACTTACAGATTATAATTTTATATTTGTACTGGTGTATATCACATTATATATATATTGTGCTGTTTTGAGTCATAATATTGACAAAAAGTTTTTGATTTCTCTGTGTGTGTGTGTGTGTTAGAACAATCTACCAAACTGGAGCTATTGATTTAGTTTATAAATTGCAACTGTATCTAAGGTGACTAATGATCTAATCTTCCCAAAAAGTTCTGGTTTATACCTGTTGTCCCATGTGATTAATAATATTAGCTCTTATTTTCAGAATGTTCCAGTTTGTATGACATGTGACATGATTATCTACTCCTAACGTAATAGTAACAAAATATTAAATTACAATAAATAAGTAAGTGTACTATGTGAATTTGCACACATATCAATAGAAATAAGCCATCATTACATGATATTGATATAGCACGCCATGGGGACACCGAGATGAGTTGAGGAATGATCAGCATGGCCCTTTCATGCTCAAAGAGCTGTGAGATATCCACAAGAAGCTTTGTCTCTACTGAGGCTTTGTGGATTTGGATGACAAGGAAAACCAGAGCTATCGTGATTTCACTCAGGAATATATAACACCCTTAACACAACCCAAATGACTATGCATTTGCTTTGTGTTAACTTCCATCCGCCCAGAGGTACCAAGTACAGAGCATTGCTTGACTGCTGCCACTTGCTTTTCTTGGTCATGAGGGCATCAATAATTACTCATCACTACCCTCTGAGCATAGAAAATTTTTCCAAATCCCTTTGCACATGGTATTTCAGGCACTCGCTATCCATCCATTAGTTTCTGGGCTGTAAGAAGAAACCTGTCTGCCATTTACGCTTTAACCCATTCTGCTCTACACTCTCCCTGCATACCATCGCCCATGAGAAGTGAAGAAAGGAGGTGTGCATATCTCAAGTTACTCTTTGGTTTTTATTATAAATATATTAACCTTTGCCTTTCAAAATATTGACATCAGCTATCTTTATCTGGACGGTTGACTTCCAATGAGGCACGTGTTGAAAGGAATTTTAACTTTTTTATATGAAATTAGAAAATAGGCCAGTGACACTGATGACTTAAGAGGATTTTCAAGGGCTCTTAAATCTTCTAACCTCTTTAATGCCTGGGCCATTTCTCCAGTCTGTACTGTCACGGTTTCCTGTTCCATTAAAAATACAAGGAAAATATCATGAATGACTTACTGCATCTGGCAATTTCTAGGTGTTTTCTCCTTGATGCTGCGGCCTGTTTTAGTAATGCTCTGGAGAGATTTTTCAAAAAATAATGTCAAAGCACTCTTGTGGCAAACTGATTGTTCCCCTTAGAAAATCTGGAAGGCAAAGAAAAATATAATATTGCTCCTCTGTGTAATATGACAAAACCTAGGCATAGAAAGTCCCCCCGCCCCCCGGCCTTTTTTTTTTTGCCAAAGGATTACTTGTTGGTTACCTGAAAGAGGCAAAATAGAAATTAATGAGATCTGTCTTATGTATATTCTTCCTTTCTTTCCTCATAGCAACTATTATTTACCACCCTTGGTATGATTAACCCCTTACCACACAACCTCCCATATGCACTGATATAGGAGGAAGGAGATTTTATATCCAATCCATGAAGGGTTAGATGATTCTACAGCTGCTATTATATTATGCTCTATGCAACTGATATCCAGACTAGAACAACAATTAAACTAAAAAAAAATAATTATGCTCTGCTCAAAATTGTTGCCCAAAGAGGACTCATTTGGTATTTCTTAGGAAAGAAAGAAAAATATTTTTGTTCTCATCTGAAATTCTTTACAAAAACAAATACTTGCTTTCAGCTACTACCAAAGAACATGTTCTCCTGTTGATGTAGCTTGGGAAAAAATGCTGAGCTCGTTCACCATTTTTTGATTTCAGCTGTCATGTTCTAATTTGGAATCAGCCACAAGACACACAGTGGCACTCTTAGCTTCAATAATCAGAATACAACAGTAAATCATGATGTGTAATAGTCTGCCTAACGAAATGCATGTTTTCCTCATGTGAAAACAAAAGTGTTAGTCAGCTGGGAATGTCCATTCTTGCTATTTCAGCTACCACATTCTAGAGGGTACCGAGGGACATTTCTTAGAGTTGGGGAGATATGAGCAATGCATAGAATAATAAAAGGACCTAAGAGAAAGACTGAGGCTAGTGTGAGGGGAAGCCTGAAGGAGAAATAAAGGTTCAAATGGGTGGAAGCTCCTGACTCTATTTGATCAGCTCTCTCTGCATTTTTGGTGTGATATGGCGATGCTCAAAATAAGTCCTGCTTTTTGCCTTCATTATAAACACTTTGAGGCAGATGGAAATAAGGTAAATGCTATTTACATGGAATATTTATAGAATGATACTGGTATTTAATATTAAATGAGACTTGCAGATAGAGATTATTGGCTATTGAAACTGAACTTTGATACTTGCATTAGGCTAGGCTAATTGATGTAAATTCCATATCCCAATGATTTAACACAATAAAGGTCTATTTCTCACTTAGGTACAGGCAAGAGCAGGTCTGCAGGAAAGCTCTGCTTCAGGGATCCAGGATTCTTTATGCTATGGCTACATCATTTCTGTCTTTGACTTCAAGGAGAGCAGAAGAGAGGAGGAACATGGAGGATCTCACTAGAGGTTTAGGGGCCAGGTTTGGTAACTACCAACTCTACCCACATTGTATTTGCCAGAAGTCAGTCACATGGCTCCACCTAACTCCAGGACTGGGAAGTGTCATTTAGCTCTATGCCCTGCCCAGAAAAAGGAGGAACCAATACTGGTCTACCATACCTATTTATACAATATTAGGCACCAAAGAAGAAACTATTTAATATTTTATGTCCACGTATTGTGTTTGGGTTATCACAGAAGTCTCAGAATTTAGCTTTCTATGGTGTTTTACTAGTGTGATGAGTTTCCCTTTGGAGAGTTCTGCATTCACGTTTACCAGAAATACCATTACTTTGGTGATAGTGTGATTCAACTGTATATAACCATACTATTATTTTCTACTCCAAAAGTGGTTTTCACATAATTACTGAACTGGGAACAGAAGTCGTCAAGGACTGTGACTTCATTCCAGATATACCATTTTTACTTTCAGTAAGAATCTTATCTTCCAGACCATATCTCAAAATTATTTGAAGACAATAGCATCTCCAAGCATCAGTTTCTGTCTTAAAGAGGTGAATATGCCCATGTGTAATGATTATTTTAAATTTGCTGAAGCTAGTCCAGCCTCATGTTTTTTGTCCTTAATATTAAACACAGGTAATATTAAAATTAAACATTTAATTAAATCAAAAGAATTTCCTTTTCTTCACATCTTCTCCAACATTTGTTATCTTTTGAATATTTGATAAAAACATGGTTTAATATTAACCTTAAGTTTGATGTGACGATAGCTTGAGCAAAAATGAATATAAATTAAAATGTTTCATAGTAATTCATATGTTGTTAGTAGTAAAATATATACACTAAGAATCCACACAGGCCCAATTTTTCTAATTTGAATTTTTTTGGAATTTCACTAAAAACCTCCATGGAATAGCATATAAATTTAAAAATAGAAACAGCCTCCTAATATACTTGTTTCATAATATCTGGTTTTCTTACATTGAGTGTTCTAAAAATGTAGGCCTGTTTACTGACATGATTTCAACTGGGATTACAAAGACAAATTCATCAGCAACAATTTCTTCTAAGAATAATTTTACCTTCACATGTATCTTATCATTTAAAATTTGTGTCCAGCATATAGTTGTATAATATAGAAAAATGTGGGACAGTGGACATAATATGGACTTTGGAGTCATTTTACCTGAACTTGAATGCCATTTCTCTACTTCCCCAGTCCAGAGGAAGCTGAGTTATCTTTTTTAAAAAAATCTAAGTTTCTTCATTTGCAAAATTGGAATAATAATCTCTATTACAGTATCTTTGTAATAGTCAATGAGGTCAAGCACTTGTTTTCAAACTTTTAAAACTGTGAACCACATTAAAAAATTAAGCTTTCATATTATCACTTGGAATATACACAAATATGTAAATAAAACATTCATAAAATGATATTTGTTTTAATGGTGTGATAAAATGATATATTTTGCTTTATCTCCTTTTCTTAAAAATGTTGAGATAGAACTTTATAATCAACAATGGATAGAGATTTAATGAATTTCTTAGCTTTATTTGGGTATAAATGAAAAATAAAAATTATATATTTAAGGTGTACATTGCAATGTTTTGATATATAAATGTATATAGTGAAATGGTATACAATCAAGCTGATTTACATATCTATCACATCATATAGTTATCTTTGGTGTGTGAATTGTGAAAATACTTAAGATCTACTCTCTTAGCAAATTTCAAATATACATTATTTAATATTATCACCATCTTGTACATTAGATGAAGGGAAGTGTGGTGGGGGAAGCTCTTGCCTAGCTTCTTCTAGCCCTTTACCTAGGGTTCAGCTGTCCTTCCAGGGAGTCGTGTTCTTTCTTTAGATTAGACTTCTTGGATATTGTGACAAAAATGATTAGCATAAGCTTGACTTTGCCATACCCCCTCAAATTCAGCACCCTGGATAGCCTGACTTTGCCTGGGTTGGGGAAATGAAAAGGGGAAAAGTGGCTACCCATGTTACCGTACTCTGCATTTTCTATAGTCTTTCCTGTTGCCTTTTTAATTGTACCCCCTCATCCTAAGGGAGGTTTGTTAAATTATGCTTTTTTAAAAAGAACAGAAACTAAATCCCAAGTATGATTTAACAGGAGTATCCAGATGCATGACTATGGGAGCACCTGGTTGAAGTGAGCAGTGATGAAGCAGATCTAATGCAGGCTGCTTTAATCAGATATTTTTGTCATAAGCAGATCCTGCCAATATGGAACTGAAATAAAGATAAAAAACCAAGGCTGAAGGTCTAAATTTGGTAGGAATCCACCTAAATATAATGCCTGAAGCAACAAAATTGCATATTCATATAAGGGTGAGACGCTTGGGCACATTCACAGAAGGAACAGAATCAGGTAGAGCAAATAGAAAGGGACAGTGGGATCATATACTCCAAAAAATGCAAGAGAACAAAAAACAGGAAAACATAATTTGGTAAATTGTTCATATATATAAAAGAACTATGAGTACTTGGATGTTGCAAGGAAGGAGCAGTGAAAGGAGAGACATAGAAAATGCCAGAGAAGAAGAGTAGTGGAAGTGAGAGTCTGGAACATGTGAGCAATGAGGTCCAGAGCACTGGAACAGGAATTATACTTTGAAGGTAAGAGAAGAGTCAAAAGGGTTATGAGAAGATAGATATAGGGATAGTGATGTGCTGACATGCAGAAAACAAAGAGGACTCCATCTGGATGCTTTAAAGCTTCTTAAATTAGAAGGCAGACCCATATGTGGCAGGTTTGGACTTGGGATTTAAATAATAGTGATGAAGTATATAGACCAATGCTATATCTCCATAGAAACTTGTAAAAGAGAGGGTCCACAAATGTCTCTTTCTGGTAAAGTGTGTCTCAAAAAAAGTTGTAATATGTCTTTTGCCTTTAATATCAAATTTCAATCCTGAAATTAACTTCCTGATATTTTCACTGTATATTGAGGATTTCACTCCATTTGCAGAGCTCTTATTTTTGTTATATTTTAAACATTAAAATATGTGTATAGTTCTCCATTACATCCATAATGTAAAGTTATAAAGAAGTAACATTTTTGTTGTCTTCCATGCCAATAAATAATGAGGACATTTGTTTTAAATCTAGAGCTACTGATGTCAGTCATCTCAGCACTATTATAATTAAATATGTCTTGTGCCACAATTGAATTGGAATAGAATTGCAAAAAGCCACTATCGAATTAGAGGCAACACTGGATCTTGTCCCTTCATTATGTAAATCTAGCTTTTGAGAAGATGTCAGATCAGCATGAACTGTCAGGCCACCTGCAATTACCTGCCATAAAGTCTACTTCCCCCACTAGCATGAGCCTCTTTCTCTCCAAGTGGTGTAATTTCCTCAGGAGGAAATTTATTATCAAGTAAATGAATCTACCTGTGTTTTCTCACCCAGATTTTTCCAGAAGAATTTAAAAATAAAATTTTTCTTGTAGACTTTTTTTCAGTGATTGTTGCTTTTGTATTTGTTTTTGGCATTCTTGAAGAGTTTATTTGGGCAGATCTGGGGTGACAGGCCTTGTACCCAGAAGAAGGTGTTGGATCTCTTGGTGGTGAAGCATGGCTTGTGCTAGTAACACAAGACATGGTGAGACAGTGAGAACTTAATCATGGAGTCATGGAACTGGTTGACTGTCAGACAGTGGCACTTGCTTGGCCGTGACCTCCTCCACTGTCATGATCTGGATTGAGAGGGCCTGGCCACATGTTTTGGTTCACATGTCTACATGTCTGGCAGTTGATGCTGGCTCTTGTCTGAGGGTCTCAGTTCTTCTCCACTTGGTTCTCTACATGTGACCTCTCAGGATCCAGATACCATCTCAAACTTGAATGCAGGGGAAAAAACCCAAACCTGCTGGCATAGCTTTCTTTCTTGGTTCTCCTTGTTCTCTTTAAATCCGCTCACAATCAACAGAATTCCTGGCCTGGTCCTTCCCTAACAGAAAAGCTGTCCTATTACCTATTCAAGGCTATTTTATCTCTGTGCTCTGGAGATGATTTTTTGTGCTACCTCAGTGACGAAGGATGGCATATTGTATTTTTCTAAAATAGCCCTTTTTTTTTTAACTTTTTCTCTTACTAATAGAGTCCACAAGCATTTACTGAACACCTGCTCTATGAAAGGTATAATGTAAAATGGTACAAAATATATATGGTTCTTTAGAATCACATAAGAACTTTCACAGATAGCATCTCCTTTGTGCTTCATAACAATTTTGCAAGAAGCATAGCTATCTATGAAATAGAAATTCATAGATGTAATCAATATATATTTCTTTTTCTCACCTTATATAACTTTATTACAATAACAATGCCATACTCTAGTATATCCATGTGTTATAAATTCTGAAGAATTTAAACTATGTAAATTAAAACTTCCTAAGATTTCACTTGGGATATAGCAGGTACTTCAATTGTTTGTTGATAACATAAATCAATAGCATTGCAAGGCAATTATCCTGAACAGGTTTTTAAACAATGACCTTATGTGAGAGTTTATCCTTTCTAATAGGACATTCTTTTTAATTTTTTTAATAAGGCATAATTAATATACAACAAACTTACACATATTTAATACAAACATATTGATGAGTTTGAACATATGCATATTCCTGTGATACTATCTCCACAGTCAAAAACAATACCATATTGTTAACTGTACATGCTATGTTGTAGGGCAGATTTGTAGAATATATTAGTCTTGCATAACTGAAACTTTGTGTCTACTGAGCAACAATTTCTCATTTCTTCCTCCCTGCTGCTTTTGACAACCACCATTCTACTCTCCGTCTCTATGAGTTGGACTGTTTTAGATACCTCATATAAGTGGAATCATGCCCTATTTATCCTTGTGTCACTGGATTATTTCACTCAGCATAATGTCCTCCAGGTTCCTCCACATTATCAGATATTGCGGTATTTCCCTCATTTTTTTTTTAAAGCTGAAATATATTCCTCTGGGTGTGTGTGTCTGTGTGTGTGCGTATATACACCACTTTTTCTTTGTCCATTCATCTGTCGAAGGACTTTTAGGTTATTTACATATCTTGGCTATTGTGAATAATGCTGCAGTGAATATGGGGGTGCAGATATCTCTTTGAGATCCTGATTTCTATTCTTATTCTTTTGTATGTATATAAAAAGTGGGATTACTGGATCATAAGGTTGTTCTATTTTTAGTGTTTTTGAGGAAACTTTTACTGTTCTCCATAGTGGCTGCAATATTCTACATCAATACCAATAGTGCATAAGGGTTCCAATTTTTCAGCATCCTCATCATCATTTGTTATCTTTTGATTTTCGTTATAATAGCCATTCTAAAGGTGTGAGGTGTAACTCATTGAGGTTTTGATCTGTATTTCCCTGATGATTAGTGATACTGAGCACCCTCTCATGTATCTCATGGCCATTTGTATTCCTATTTTACAAAAATGTTTATTCAAGTTCTTTGCCTATTCAATTCAAATGCTCTTTTAAAAATCTTGTTGTTGTTGTTATTGAGTTGTAGGAGACACTTATATATTCAGGATATTAACTTTTTATCAGACACGGTTTGCAAAAGTTTTCTCTCATGCTATAAGTTACCTTTTCACTCTATTGATTGTTTCTGATTATTTCTTTTACTGTGTAGAGGTTTTTAGTTTGAAGTAGTCCTACTTAACTATTTTTGGTTTTGTGTCTGTGCTTTTGTTGTCAAATCCACAAAATTATTGCCAAGACCAATGTAAAAAGCTTTTCTTTGCATTTTAGTTGAAGACTTTTTACAGTTCTAGGCTTATATTTAAGCATTTCATCCATTTTGAGTTGATTTTTGTGTATGGGTTAAGATAGTAATGAGGTACAATTTAACTATCTTTTTTTTAATTTTAGAATATTATGAGGATACAAACATTTAAGTTACATGAATTGCTTTTGTATATTTGAGTCAAAGTTATAAGTGTGCCCATCACCAAGATAGCATGCATTGTACCCATTAGGTGTGAATTTACCCATCCCCTCTTCCACCTACTTGATTTCTTTCATGTGTGCACGTGTGTTGATTAGTTCCACTTTAATAGTGAGTACACGTGGTGTTTGTTTTTCCATTTTTGCAATACTTCGTTTAGAAAAATGGTCTCCAGTTCTACCCAGGTTGTTACAAAAGGTATTAGTTCACCATTTTCTATGGCTGAGTAGTATACTCCATGGTATGCATATAGCACATTTTATTAATCCACTCATGTATTGATGGGCACTTGGGGCGATTCCACATATTTGCAATTGTGAATTGTGCTGCAATAAACATTCGAGTACAAGTGTCTTTTTGATAAAATGACTTTTTTCCTTTAGGGAAATACTAATTAGTGGGATTGCTGGATCAAATGGTAGGTTTACTTTTTGTCCTTTGAGGTATCCCAGTACTACTTTCCATAGAGGTTGTACTAGTTTGCAGTCTCATCAACAGTGTATAAGTTCCTTTCTGTCTGCATCCATGCCAGCATCTGTTGTTTTGGGACTTTCTAATAAAAGCCATTCTCACTGGAGTTAGGTGATATCTCATTGTTTTGGTTTTTTTTTTTATTTGCATTTCCCTAATGAGTAGAAACATTGAACATTTTTCAAATGTTTATTGGCCATTAGTCTATCTTCTTTTGAAAATATTCTGTTCATGTCTTTTGCCCACTTTTCTATGGGGTTGTGTGATTTATTCTTGCTGATTTACTTGGGTTCTTTATAGATTCTGGTTATTATCCCTTTATCAGATATATAGCATGAAAATATTTTCTTCCATTCTCTAGTTTGTCTATTCGCTCTACTGATGGTTTTCTTGGCTGTGCAGAAGCTTTTTAATTTAATCAAGTCCCAATTATTAATTTTTATTGCTGCTGTGATTGCTTTTGGGTTCTTCTTCATAAATTTTTTGCCTAGACTTAGATCTATAAGTGTTTATCCAAAATTTTCTTCTAGAATTCTATGGTTTCCGTACCTTAGGTTTACGTTTGTTTTTCATTGCGAATTAATTTTTCTGAGTGGTGAGAAGTGCAGATCCTGTTTCAGTCTTCTATATGGGCAATCCAATTTTCCAGGCACCATTTATTGAATAGGGATTCTTTTCCCCAGCGTATGTTATTGTCTGCTTTGTCAAAGAATAGATGGCTATATGAGGATGGTGTTATATCTGGGTTCTCTGTTCTGATCGATTGATCTATGTCTCTGTTCTTGTGCCAGTGCCATGCTGTTTGAGTTACCAGGCCTTGTAGGATAGCTTGAAGTCTAGGAAAATTATACTTCCCAAATTGTTCTTTTTGCTTAAGATTGCTTTGGGTATATGGGGTAATTTCTGGTTCCATATGAAGCATAGAATTATATTTTCTAGATCTGTGAAAAATGACATTAGTACTGTAATGGAGATTGCATTGAATCTTTAAATCACTGTGGGTGGTGAAGACATTTTAACAACGTTGATTCCGCCAATCCATGAGCATATTAGGTTATTAAGTATGAAATGTCCAATTTCCTTAAGTACTAGGTTTGACAATTGATATCTCTGATATTTCACTTTAACACTTATTGTTTTATGTTTATTATGAAAGTACATCCTTAGTCTTTCAAATGCACATTTTGGCTTGTGATTAGCTCTCAAATTATTTTTAGGGCAATTTTTGTGAATCCATGATTAAGTCAAAATTTTGTGATATTTTTCTTAAAATAAAATAAAAATGAAAAAGCAAACAAAAAGGAGGAGGCCAAAGAGACCTGACAACTAAATGTAATGTGGTATTCTGGATGAGATGCTAGAACAAGGAACAAGCAAAAGGACATTAGATAAAAACTAAAATAATATGAATAAGTATGTATTTTAGTTAATAATAATGTGTTTATATTGGCTCATTAATTGTAGCAAATGTACTATACTAATGTAAAAAGTTAATACTAGGGGAAACTGGGTGGAAATTATACAGGAACTCTCTATACTATCATTATAAGTATTTTGTTTTTGTAAATCTAAAACTCTTGTAAAATAAAATGCTTGTTTTAAATAAAAATAAATAAATAAATAATAAAACATCATGATATTTTTGAATATGAGTTCTCTCGTGGAAGCAATGCTGCACAGACAGCTCAAAATATCAACAAAGTGTTTGGGAAGGATGTGGCTAATGAATGCACAGTACATCAATGTTTGAGAAGTTCCAGTCTGGTTATTTTAGTATTGAAAATGAGCCACATGGGCTCATTTTCCCAGCACCATCTTGAAAGATTAGAAAATTGGTAAAAGCAGCCTAAAATTATAATTCTGGACAATTTCTGCAATCTAGGAAGAATAATTAATTATTCATTTTGCTTTGGTTTACTTTTCTATTACCACAGCCAATTAATTATTCAAAAGAAATGTCTCTAGTTTTGATGATGCCATAAGCACATGAAACTCTGCTAGAATGAGGATTTGACAGATATCACACATTCTCCGACTGCCACAGATTTGAACAGAGTGCGTGCTATACTTTTGCACTATGCCTGCCAGGAAGCCAATAGAAGTAAGAGTAAAGTCCTTGAGAAAGAGTGGTAATACCTAAAGTGGAGGCTACAAATCCAAGAAATCATTTAAAGGCATATAGAAAACTCTGGTATAATCTGGAATTGGTATCAGAGGATCATCTCTGGCTGGAATGGCATTTCCAGGTAGAAGTTTCCATGCTTGCTATGTGAGAGGTAGGCCCCAAGATAGAACCGAGTAGTGAGAGCTGACTATTTGCATCTCTTCACAACTCCATGTTCAATGAGGTTAGATTTTTAGCTTGATGTAAGCTATGGTGAAATTATTTATAGCATGGAAATCAGCAACTATTACAAATTAGTTCCTGTCCCCATCCTTGACACTCTGCTCCCCAAAGAACTTGTTCTTAAGCATTTACTTGTACATCAGTCTACTCTCTCAGTTCAAGTGCTCTGCCTGTGTAGAGTAGGTCATAGCCAGCATACCAAGGACTGGGGGTAAGGTTCATGTTTTTAGGTGTTGAATAGGATAAGGTTGTAAGAGGTAGGGGATGGCAGTGGCTAACTTGTAAAGGCCTTAGCTAAACAGGTGGTTCATAAAGCAAGACTATGGACTTGGTAACTGTCTTAGGAGTTATCTCTACCAGGACAAGGTTGAAGCTGAGTGAGTGAGCATGTGAGTGTTTAGTAGTTATTATTATAATTATCCTATTCTTCGGAATTCTAACCCAGTCCAGAACCAATTCTTCAGTTTAAAAAAGTTTCTAATACACTTCTAGTCATTGTCAAGATAGGCTTAGTAAACGATGGGGCTGAGGTTGCAGGGGATAAACTTCATGTTCATAGCTGATTGATACTTAAAATATATATATAAATGCATTATGCTAGGCTATTATATGTGTACATATATATTTTGTATCTCTCTATATATTTATGCTATCTAAATCATTACAATGCTTTCTCAAAGGCAGTGGAATTGTTCAGATTTTGTTGAGTAGAAACCAGAGCCTCATAGTAGTAGGGTCCTTTCTCCAAAACCACCCAGCTGCTAAATGGCAAACTTGGTTTGGCATAGTGATCTCTCTGATATTTTCTTTGTGGTGTCAAGTTTCTGTAATGAAATTATGGACCAAGTTCCTTAAGTACTTAAAAGATAAACCTGTTCTGTTTACTTGGAGGGGGTGGGAGGTGATTCTATACATTCTCCTGGCCACCTCTCTGCTTTCCTCCTCTCCCTTTCCTCTATCTTCTTAAAAATCTGAATCATGTTCTCATGACAGTTTTATGCCAACTTTATATTTTCCTCCTTCACACAATAAAATCCAAAAAGAATAGAACTGTCCCTATAGCTGTTGTTTATTGATTATTTTCCTCTGTATAGGAAAATAAATATATGAGCACTAATTATACTTAATACTTAGAATAAAATAAAATATTTATTGAGTTCTTCCTATATGAATGAGTAAATTCTATTATTATCTGTTTTACAGAATTTAAATTGAGACAATAGAATGTTAGGAATAGTAATGTTCCTAGGGTCACACAGCTAGTAAGTGATAAAATGAAGATCACACTTGGGTATATTGACGCAAGTCCCGTAATTTTAACCACTGTGTATGTCTTCTTTACCTAGCAAAAGTGAGCTGCAGTAAGTATTCTACAGGTGTGGTATATAGTATAGACACTGTAAATGCTTGTTGAATAGATCGAATAGACATATATAAGAGTCTAGGTTTTTCTCTTGTATCGGTAAGCAGAGTGAGACATATTGCTTTAAATAATTATATAAGACTTTTGCCATTCTATTATTTTTAAGGCATTTTCAGTGTTACTTCCTTTTTGAATTATCAGAATTTTTTCATCTTTTTTCCACTATTACTACTATTTATATAAGAATTATTTTAAAAATTGACTCATGAGGAGAACAATTGAAAAGTCACAAATCTGTTTTTGCCCCAACATTTTTACATATGCTTCAGAGATCATCTGTTCAATGTGCACTACTGGTTTTCACCAATTTTGCTTTTTAGTTTACGGTCTTTGCATATGTGTGATTTTGTGCAATGCCCTGTGAAAGGAAGATTTCTTAAGAAGTAGCAGAAAAATTAGAGGTGATGATTTTACAGAACAAAACCATAAGAAAATTCATGGTTGTTTAGAATGCCCAAGTGAGCTATACTTTATATTTTACTACTTATTGTCAAACAGATATCTAACATAGCAGCAGTTTTATTCTTAGTAACCAGTGGGCTATGAAAAAATAAAATGGCATTTAAGTATGGGGATTGGCATTGGTAGAGAGAGAAGTGAAAGTAGAATTCACCGAGCACTTTGAATGTGATGTATGGTTCATGAAGATAGATAAGTACTAAGAAGTATAAGATTCACCAGTGATGACATTGTTTATTTTCCCCCATGAAAATGCTACAGGTATTAAACTTAGGTTTAATAAACATTCCAGTCAAATTATCAATTCCTTTCCCCTATGCAAAATCTTCTCGGTTTTCTCTCTCAACAGTTTATTTATATGGGGGAAATTAAAAATATGTAAATATGTATAAGTATACACAAATATTTATGTGTTTATATACGCATGTGTGTTATACACACATACATCCACACATGCACACACCCACACATGTTCAATTATCATCTGGCCAAACAATAGCAGAAACCTGTCTATTCTAGGTAAGTGCTAAAGTGAACAGTGAGTTTTAGGCTTCTTCTCTTGGGAGAAACAGGCAAAATAAGAAAGCCTTCTACATAAATAATTGTTTAATACACAGTGAAACTCTGGATCTCGACATTAGATTTCTATTACATTTGGTTGTCATCACTGATTGTTAAACTCAATAATTAAGAGAAATAGAGATTTACCTTTAGTCAACATTTTAGTCTTTCGATATATTTTTCTCTAAAATATCAATATCTGAGACTACAAAAATTCAAAACCAAAGAAACTATGTTTATGAAACTCTTCAGAATAATTCAGTCTACTGCCTTTTGTACTTTTTAAAGAGCTTATTTTTATGCTCAGAAATACTGCTTACTAATGGAAAAATGAAAAGTCTCATCTTTCATAGATAATGCATATACAGTACCGTGTACAGTTTTAGCCATATTGCAGTACCTTTTAAATCAAGAGACTTAAAATTGCCTGTTATCTTTTAATGAGTACTCTTTTGGTACAGTTCCCATTCTGATCCTGTTGAAACAGCTTGCTAGTTATCAGAATTTTTGCCAAGCCTCAGCATGTTGTTATCATTTTTCTCTTTGTGTAGCCATCTTTCCTGTAATCAATTTATTGTTAAGACACTTTCTATGCACATCCAAATTAATCAAGTTCAGTACTATGTTAGTATCCCATCAGATAATTGCCCAAAGCATCAGAGCGGGCTATGATTTGCTGCTTGCTAAATAATTAGACAATGTCAATGATTAAAGAGCTAACTATTGGGAGGAGGCTGTCTTAATGAACGAGTCTATTGTTTTTAAGAAGAATTAGCAATTATGCATTCTCTAATATTGATTTCTACTAAATTCTATATTGAAATTAAAGAGATTGATAATAAAACCCTTTATTTAGTTCTACTACAAGAGATTTAATGAATAAATTGTGCATATCACCGCAACTGGCTTTATTTAGCAACAAATGCCATAATATAATAGAAGATGTTATGATTTAAATAAAAGTAAAAACACAGGTTTGACTGACCTCAGAAATATTTTAATCAAATAAGAGAAAAGGGGATTCATGATGTGCCACAGATTACTTTTACATTATTTGGCATTTCTTTTTCGGATTTATTTCCATATTTTATTTAGTTGAATTACATTTACCTACAACTGTGGGCTGCTGTCCATGAGTGGATCCTTAAGAAAAATGCCATAATCAAATGAGTAAGATAAAAATGTAGATATTAAGATTTTAATATGCAGATATGATACATTAGATGAAAAATTACCATTTTGAGCTACTTGAGAAAACATATGCACCAGGGCAATTTCCATGAAGAGGTGAAAACTGAAGATGAGTTACAACTCTGACTTGTTTTCATCTGTTTAAAAATTAATTGTTTCTACTCTCTTGTGAACATTGATTAAATGTTTCAATTTATGGTATATCTCTCATTAGTATTTCAGATTAAGAAAATATCTTATAGTCAAACTTCTCTCTTTGGAAAAATTAACTCACCCATTCAACTAGATCAATGAGGTTAGGTAGTTCTGATAATTTTTGCAATCTTCATATGTTTTTGTGTCTTGCATATAGAAATTCTTTAATAAGTATTTGTTGAATGCATATTTAAATGAATAAATAAATAAATAAATGAAATATTTCCTACTTTCAAAAAGCTTTGAATTTCTTGAAGAAAATTAGTCAAGGAAAAAACTATAATAAAATTAAGAGTAAGACCATTGTTAGAAGATATGTAAATAAAATGCCATGAGTGAGGGAAATTAAAAGTGAAATAAACATACCATACCTGCTTGAAAGATTAAATTATAATTTAACATCTCATTCTTTCAATTATTTTACGCATATATTATCCACTTTTCATGTAGTCCAATGCTATTATCTCAGAATACTTAAACAAACTTCTCGTTGGGGAAAAAATGTGTTGATTGTAATGGCTTCTATTTTGATTAATAAAGATGTATTTGAACCTAGTTATGATTTAAAATTCATGGTCCAAAACCGCAATTACTTTTGCACCAACCTAAATATAAAGTCCAAAGACTTTGATCTACCATTTACCCGTAAACAATAGAAGAAAATAGTGTTGTTGATGCTGTTTAACTTAGTTTCTACTACAGAGTGTGGTCAGACCTTTGTTAGGCTGGCCTACTCGATAAAAATAAAGCAAAGATGTATTTACCAGAAGCATTGCAAGGATACTGTAGGTAACATTAGACTAATGCCATAAAAGGGAAAGTAGTTATTATTTCTTACTCTTTTGGTTGACTTGGAAGATTGTTCACTCTGCAATGACAGCATTGACCACCAGATTTAGAAACTCTGAGAGGAAAGTGGTATCGAGGATATGGTATATTCTTTGTATCCTTTTTATCTACTAGATTCATTATTATTATTTTGAGATTATTTACTAGATATATTGCTTTTCTATTTTTGAACTCTTTTATTCATGTTTTATATTAAATTTTTCTTCCTATTTTTCTTTGTTTTATTTTTCCTTTTATAAAACTTTTTATAATGGAGAATTTGAAATATATGCAAAAATAGAAAAATATAACAAATACCATGTTCCACCCATTAAGCTCCACGAATTATCCTCATTAACCTCTTGTTTCCTCTCTATATCCTCCACTTCCTATGCTTTAATTGTTTTTAAGGCAAATCCTAGAACATATATCATTTCCTCTATAAACATTTCAGCTTGTATCTCTAAAAGAAACTTTTCTGAAAAAACATAACTACAGTGCTGTTGTTACACCTGGAAAAAAGTGTTTTCTTAGTATCATAAAATGTACGGTGTTTATGTTTCCCATATTATCCTAGGAAGCTCCACTACTTTTTATTTTCCACAAACCATTTTATTGAGGAATGATCACCATACAAAAACTATACATTGTCAATGTATACATCTTGATGAGTCTGGTGATAAGCACATATCTGTGGAAACGTTACCACCATCAAGGCCATAAACGTATTCATTGCCTCTGAAAGTTTTCTGCTGCCTCCTTTGCTAATAATTATTTTGGTAAGAACATTTACCATAAGATCTAGCCTATTAGCAAATTTTAAATATACAATGTAGTACTGTGAGCTATAGGCACTATGGTGTATAGTAGTTCTCCAGAACTTATCTATCTTGCCTAACTTGCATTTTCGACCCATCACCTCCCCACATTGCCCTCTTCCCTGAACTCCTGGTGACCACAATTCTACTCTCTGCTTCTATGCATTTGACTATTTCAGATTGAATATATAAGTGAGATCATCTTGTCATTTGTGTCTGGCTTGCTGTACTTAATGTGGTTTATTTTGAATGGTTTGCTTAGTTAACTTTTATGCATTGTTATGTACTGATATGAATATTTGAAGCTATGCATTTTCCTCTGATCCTTATTTTTATTATATTCAATTGGTCTTTGTAGGTAATTGTTTTATAATCACTTTTTTCAGAAAATTTGTGGATTTGGATTATATTTCTCCTATGACTTGAGATGTTAAAAGGGTAATCTAAAACATATACACCCTTCTCCCCTAGATATAAGGGCTGTTGGAACTATTCAGTTTTCAGATACTAATTTCTGCTTTTATTTATTAAAGTTTTTAAAATTAATGTCTCATTTTAAAATGTATTAAAGGATTTTTATAGCTTAGTTTATAATCAATTTTCCATAGGAAATTAAAAATATACACACACAACTACATATACATTTGCATAAATTAATTTTTTATATATACATCTTGTAAACTTTATAAAATACATTTATGTATATATGTGTATATATATAGATATATAGATATCCATATTTATAGTTTTATCCTCAAACGTTCTAATTATGTTACTCAGGAATTTTATATTCCTCACTTGCTTTTTGTTTACTAGATCCATCATGGACTGAAAAAGATTATGTAAAATCTTGTACTTTATGTGATTTCTATCTCAATTTAATTGCATTTCCTATAGGTTTTTTTTTTCTTTATGGAATTTGCTGCTTTGTAATATGATATGTAGATTTTCACAGTTTTTGTGTTATTTAGGAAGGTTTATATTATCTTTCTTTATAATGTCAAATAATCCATTTAGTCTTTTGTTCCTTAGATATTATCTGTTTTCTATTCCAAGTAATAATATTATGCACATATTTCCTCTTTCCTCTGTCCTCTGCTTCCTTTCTCACTATTCCTTTTTAGTCAATAATGTTACCTTCCACTGTTTATTTTTGTATTATAGCTTCCTGGAATTCATGTTTCACAAAAGTCCTGGACAGCTTCCGATGATCATCCAGACCCTCTCTTTAATGTTCTGATATCATGGTAAATTTGAAATTATAATTCTCATGCTAAAAACAAAGAGAAAACTGCTCTCAAAAATTCCACTAGCTATTTTCTTAGAGCATAGTCTAAGTGATAGAAATAGCCTTAGAACTCAAAATTCTGTCTCTGGCTTACATGGCAACTTTCTTCTTATAGTAACCTGTAGTGCCTACCGTAAAATCTTGTTTGGGTAGCTACAAAAGGCATTAGTGATAGAGTATCATCCTTCTCTGCTAAATCAGAGAATTAGTAAGGTTTTATTTTGCCAAGTTCTTCACCCTCTTCCCAGTTTTTGATAATATTGATTGGATATTTTATACCCAGATTATTACACAATAATCTTTAAAAATGATTTCATGTACATTATAATTTAAGAATAACTTTAAACATCATACATATGCATTTTAAATGAATTTAAAGTGTTTATTTTTAGCTCAATATTAAATTGACATAATGCTAATTGATATTCTTTTAGACTTGGAATTTCACCATTCTTGAAATGGTTATCTCTAAATAATTATCTTTTGACACTTGGCTAAGTTAAATGGGCTTATTTGGATATGTTGTTTTAGTTTCTTTGGAAATGGTATCTCAAAGACAAAAATATAGACCTAACTGGCTGGGAAAAAAAAAAAAAAAAGAGTAACTAATTGGCTCAGGTAACTGAAAAGTCTGGATGTAGAACTGGCTTATTTTATGCCTTGATGCAAGGACCCAGAGTCTAACCCTCAGACTCAGCCTATTTTTCCATTCCTAAATCCTACTTCCTAGGCACCAAGGTTTCCATAACCATTAGTTATAGTTTGTGTATGGTTTTTGTTTGTCAGTCTAGACTTTCCGAGACAGTACTTCTCTGAACTGTTAACCACCCACAGGAAGGAGTCAGTTAAAGTTGTTATACTTGGAGCATAGGCAGCATTAAATTCTGTGATGAAATGTGACCAGAAATGGGTCACTGGAGAAAATGAAGAAAAAAACATCTTCTAATATTTTGAATTTTAGAGACATTTCTCTTGTTTGTCTCTTACATTACTGATTAGATTTTCTGCAGAGCTTGCAGGCTGACTTTAATTCTATTATCACATAGTTTCCTCACAAGCTTTCTTAGTCTGCTTGGTCTTTCCATCTTAAGTTGTACTGCCATTTATATTCCCATCACACATTTTATTCTTATTTCTTTGGTTTATGCTTTAATTGTATTAAAACTACAAAGAAGATGACTTCTGAAATTTTTATTTTTTTATGCTAAATTATTGTCACTATTAAGCTTTTCCTCTGCATCTTCAGAATATTATTTCCTTTTTCTTGTGCTACAGTATGTTTTTATGAGCCCCGTGGTGGTGTCTTATTCCTCAGTCTATCAATTTTCAAATGGTACATATAATTCTATTGCCCTTCTTTTTGTCTAGTATGGTATTTACACAGGATCTTTTTATGATATTATCTGGATGATGAAGACATTAGTCAACTTACACTATTATTTAATGGGCAAGTAAGAAATTTAAAAAATGCTGCCAGTACCTATGGCCATCGAGTATATGAAAAGGTGTTCAACATCAACACTTATCAGAGTGATACAAATCAAAACCACAAGGAGATATCCCCTCATTCCTGTTTAGATGGCTATTATCAAAAAAGCAGAAGGCAGGGAGTATTGGTGAAAATGTGTAGAAGTTGGGATCCTCATATATCATTGGTGGGAATGTAAAATGGTACAGCCACTGTGGAAAACAGGGAGAGTAGTAAAAGTTTCTTCAAAAAATTAAAACTATCATATGATTCAGAATTTCCACGTTTAGGTATTTTTCCAGAAGAATTGCAATCGGGATCTCAAAGCACTTTCACTGCAGCATTATGCACAATAGCAAAGATGTGGAAACAACCTAAATGTCCACAGAGAGACGAATAGATAAAAAATGTGATCTATGTTATTCATTATATAAATAATGGGATATTATTTAGCCTTAATAAGGAAGTAAATCTTTCAATATGTAACAATATGGATGAACCTCGAGGATATTGTGTTAAGTTAAATAAGCCAGATACAGAAAGACAAACATTGTGTGATTCCAGTTATATGAGGTATTTAAAACATTCAAACTTATAGAATCAAAGGATAAAATGTTGGTTGCCAGGGGCTGAGGAGTGGGGGAACTTGGGAGTTGCTAATCAATGGATATAAAATTTCAGTTATGCAATCTGAATAAGTTCTAGCGATCTGTTGCACAACACTGTGCCTATAGAGAACAATATTGTATTGTACACTTAAAAATCTGTTAAGAGGGTAGATATCATGTTAAATGTTTTTACTATCATAAAATACATTAGAAACGTTTTACAAAAGGAAGCAGGTTAATGCAGGGGAGAAAAAGAGCCTTCCTTTGACATCAAAATCACATGGGTATACTACTTACTGATTATAGGACTTTCAGAAATTACTTCCCCGTCTGAATAAAACATTTTGCATTTGCAAAATGGAAAAAAATAATACTTATCTCCAACTTCACACTAGAATGAAAACTTTATGAGATCAGGATCTGTGTCTTCATTGTTTACCGATTAACTAATTACCTAGAACAATTCATATGATGGTCAACATTTTTTCAGTGAAGAATGAACTTCAAGAGCTGGAGGAATGGTGATTATAAAGTACCTTGCATATAGTAAATGCTTAACTAGGTGACAAACTATCCCAATTTCCTTGGGACTGTAGTGGTTTTAGCGCTGAAAGTAATCATCTTAGGAAACTTCTTAGTGTTGGGCAAATTGGGGCAATTGTTCATCCTACTAATTAAGTATAGACTGGAGGCCATGAAATATGCAAGGATGATTAAGATAACATCTAAGACTGTTGTCCTCAACCGCCAGGCCATGGACTGGTACTGGTCCATGGAATGTTACGAACTGGGCAGCACAGCAGGAGGTGAATGACAGGTGAGTGAACAAAACTTCATCTGTATTTACAGCTGCTCCTCATTGTTCACCATCTGCTCCCTCCTACCTCCCCTAGGGGTCCATGGAAAAATTGTCTTCCATGAAACCAGTTCCTGGTGCCAAAAATGTTGGGGACCGCTGATCTAAAAGGTTCAATTCTTTAAAATCTAGTTAAGAAGACAAATTTAGAAACATAAATTGCAATCCTATTAGGAAGTATTATAGTAGAAATTTGAATGAAGTACTGTGAAGGCCAGAGAAAGGAGTAACTAATATGGTCAGGGCTGTGGAGGAAGACTTCGAGAGTGACTTTGGGTTGCATCTTGAAGGTTGAGTAGAAGCAAACCAGTTATTAGGTGGTGCTCAGTTTTATCTCCACTGGTCACAGGTGTTTGGAGATTTATTGCCTCTAGCATGTCTAGCTATTTCAGATAGATCAAAGAACCTATGATAACCATCAAGAAAGGGGCAAAAAATGTCAAAAAAGGGAAAAGTATAGGAAAGTAACTTAACTGTTGTTTGCACTCTCAGTCATGTTCAACAAAATATATATTTAGAGCAAATAGGCCTATACTATTTCCTCTGAACACCAAGTTAAATAGAAGCAGTAGTGGAATTAGAGAACTATTATCACCACTACATTAAGTCATTTTTTGATTGTATGATTTTTCATACAAAGATCAGCTAAGATCAGCAACACTATTAAACTTTTAATACATTGCTAATTTATGTGTGTATAATGGAAATAATGAGATTCAGGTTTATTTTACAAATATGGAAATAAAGAGAAGGAACAAGTCAAGATGATGGCTATGTTTACAGACTAAACTGAAAATATAAAGCTCAATAGAATATTCAAATGCATATTCTTCATACATGTGAATCAGTGTAATTCTTTTCAGCAGTTCTTAGGTCTAGTTCCACTTTCACATCGCTTCTCAATTGAAGAGGTTTTAATGAGTGACCTACTTTCGTATACTTTTTGACAAAAAAAACCAAAACAGTTTGCTGATGCCTTTCCCTTATAACTCAGATGGTTAATATCAGACTACGGTAGGAACCTGAGGGAGCATATGTGACCCAGAAAACTTTTAAATCAAGTCTGTTCAGAAATGATAGACTGCAATGCCAGGTCTCTTTTCTCCAATGGACTTTGCAAATAAAATGAGGGCATGACAGTCAAAATAAATGCCTAGACTTCCCAGGGGTAAAGGAGGAGGGAATCTTTGTATACTTACTGAAGTTGTCATCAGAAAATCTAGTGTCAGTACTTCCTTTCCATTTTGAGTGAGCTTGAGTGTGTGTGTGTGCACACGAGTGTGTGTGTGCATGTATGTGTATGTGTGTGTGAAGGAGGTAACCACTGTGGGTCTACTTGAAATGTAGTTGACTGAGTTTTTTTTTTTTTTTCATTTAGATTTTTGGTTTATCTGAAGCGTATTCATAAATATTGGGGCAAAACAGAGCTTGTCAAATACTTTTAGCTTTTTGAAGTCTTGTGAGTGTTTATTTTATGATTAAATGACAAAGAGTAATTTGGAGCAACACAAATTTCCAAACACAGGGCCTTTTAGCACCTTTCTTTCCTCATAGCCATGAAGCTTCTTATGCCTGCTTCACAATGCACCTGAAGAGGAGAAAGTTAAAGCCTATTAAGAAAAACGTTCAACAAGAAAATGATTTCACTTTGAAAGGTGTAGAAATATAAAGCCCATGTCTCCCTACCTCCTCCTGCTTTCTTTTGTATTTTTTTTATTTAAGAATATTATTGGGGTACAATCGTTAAGGTCACATACACTTCCCTTGTCTCCCCTCCCTCCTTGAGACAGAGCTTCAAACGTGTCCATCCCCCAGATGGTGTTCATCACACTCACTATGTATGTATATACCCATCCCCTCCTCCCCCCTCCCACCTACCCCACATCCAACAGATGTTTGTATTTCTTTTTTTCTTAACATTTTGGTTACATTTTATATCTTTGCCTCCCCCTATCAATGGTTAGAGGTATGCCCTTCCCCGCCATAATGTTCACTCCATCCCACAGATGTGGGTTTACCCCTCCAACCCCTGAATCCCTGGTGAACACCACCACCCTTTGAGCACCATAGTGTTAATTAGTCAGTACCAATTTGATGGCAAGTATATATGGAGCCCATTATTCTGATCTTGTATCACCTCACTTTGGATAATGGGCTTAAGCTCAATCCAGGATAATATAAGCCGTGCTAGCTCGCTGTTGTTTCTTAGAATTGAGTAATATTCCACTGTAAACGTATACCAAATTTTAATAATCCACTCATGAATTGATGGACACTTGGGTTGTTTCTTTTGTATTTTCGGTGTAAGCTGATTGAAATGGGGATAAACTTTGCAGTGTTGCCACACCTGGCCAACGGGTAGCTTGGGTTCTCCATCTATGGTACAATTGGTGAAAATAAAGGAACTCTTCCGGCAAAAAGAAAAGATATGAGGAATTCAGAGGAAAGATTTGGCCTGAAGAGTGGGTTTGGAAGGTGGTTTAGCATGAGAATTTCAATATTTAGTGGCCTGAGGTTGTGATTCAGGGAAATCATTTTGTGGGTGATTGGAGAAAAGAAGGGTAGTGAGCTCTGGGGTCTATTTATCCTTTTCCCCCTCATGTTAAATTTGTTACAAAAGACATTTAGTAAGGTCATAGTGAATGTAAACAATTGTGAGGTATACAAAGTTATATGTTCCAGTTTTAGAAGATGTGGAAGATGATGAGGAGCATGCTGGTTTCTCCACAGGGTCTCATGGGTAAGGGTTAGGAATCTGAACAGGTAGAATAAACCCTGGAGAAAATGACCCAGCTGGGGAATGGAGGCATTAGTTCAAGTCCTCCATAAAGCAAACACCAAGATGAGATTATAAAAATGCAACAAATTTATTAGTGGCAAAACCTTTGGGAGAAAGTGGAGAAAAAGCCAGGACAAACTTGGAAAGCCATCAGATTACCCTGTAGTTTTGACCCTGAGGGAAGTAAGAAAGAAAGGAGGATGGAAAGGAAGGAAGAAAGGAGAGGAGGAAGGTAGGTTAGGTGGAAATTGTGCGATATAGTTCTAAGGAATATTTGGTGAGGTCTTTAGTGGGAGTCAGAGTCTAGCCCTGGAGACAAAGTTGGCTGTCTCAGTAGTCCTGCATCTTCCAGGAATGAGCCTGCCTTAGCATCACTGCTATGCCCAGTCATTGGCCAGGAGAAGCCTTGGGAAATGTGACCTCAGAGTAAACTTGGATTTTAAAGCACAGCAGAAGTAGCCATTGGCCAATTATCCTCCCTGAAGTTGAAGAACTTAAAGATTATTTTCATGGTCAAAATACCACCCCCTGCATCTGAAAATTCACCTCACAGTTTGAGGAATAAAACTAATTCTATTTCTAAGGGAAGCGAAAACTTAGGCTTGGTTCAGACTTGCTTCCTATCTTACTTCCTTCTTTCTTTAAAACGTTGATTGGGCACCAACTCTGTGACAGATTCTGTTCTAAATGCTTTGACAAAATAGGGATTCAAGCTAGGGGTACCATAAAAAGTATTGTCTAAGCAATAATGGTATAGATAGTTGATAAACTAGGAGTTTCAGGCTTTTTCTAATATTTGAAACAGTTCAATTGCTGCTTTTGGCAAATGAGGAACTTAGGATAAGTCTTTGTGAAGAATGATCAGAAATGTTTAGATAGGAGACTATGGGCCAGGCAAATTGAATTGTGGTTGAAGATAGTCTAAGTAGGAGCTAATAAGAAAATCAAGACAATAGTCTAATTCAGTAGTTCTCAAACATGTTGGGCTTAGGGCACCTTTACACTCTGTGTGTATGGGTTATATGTATTAATATTTGCCATGCTGGAAATTAAATTGGAGAAATTTGTACAACATAAAAATGCACAGACCCATATTGTACTGGCCATCGAAAAGAAATTGTTAAGTGATGATGTTATTGTACTTTCTGTAGCCTCTTGAAAATGCCACAGTACAATTGTGAGACAGAGTGCAGAAGGCAAATAATGTGTTAATGTTTTTATGAACCTGAAAGGGTCTGGAACTCCCCAAGGGTCCCTGGACTACACTTTGAGAACAGCTTGTCTAATTATACAGACCAACCACAAAATACTGCTGGAGTTTAGAAGACTTCAGGTCATTGGGTATGGATGTGCCAAGTAGTTCATGCCGATGGACAGCAGCTATTAGACTTAGGACAGGCTCTACCCTCATGAGAATGGGGCCCCTGATATACTTTCTACCTTGTTTACATTTGATCAAGGAACTGATTGCAGATATGTCTATAGATTGATAGTCATCAACATCTACACTTGAGGGATGACAAGATCAGATAATTAGAAATATCAATGATAGACTTTTCCAACTGTACTTCTCTATTTGAAGCAAATAAGGAAGAGAGACAATTCAAAGAGAATTTGTTGCAGCCCAGATACCTATCTATTGGAGAGAGTAGGATAAAATCACTGTGTGTCAGATATTTCTTGGGACTGCATTATAATTCTTAACTAACTCAGCCACAAAAAAAAAAAATGGTGATCCAGCACCTCTTGTATCATCCTGGATAGAGCTGGAACCCATTCTACTAAAGGAAGTATCACAAGAATGGATAAATAAGCACCACATGTGCTCACCATCAAATTGGTATTAACTAAGTTAACTGACAAACACTTAAGTGCACATATAGTAGTAACATTCATCGGGTGTCAGGAAGGTGGGAAGGGGGAGAAGGGGATGGGTAATGTTCACACCTAATGAGTGCAGTGCGCACTGTCTGGGGAATGGACACGCTTGAAGTTCTGACTTGGGTGGGGCAAAGACAATATATGTAACCTAAATATTTGTACTTCTGTAATATGCTGAAATAAAAAAGACTTAAAAAAATAGTAATTCTTAACTAAGATTAGTAATAGAGAGTGAATTTAATAAAAATAAAACTCATTGTGTTTTTATTTGAGTAATTGCTATTTGATTATCTCAAATATCAATGATTAAACTGTGAACTCCTTGGGAGTAAGAACCACATTTATTTTCTTTACTCCATTTTACTGAGAACTCAACATAGTGCCCAGCACATAGTAGAAGCTTACCTTTACTGAATGCATGAATGAATGAGTACATGAAAGAATGTACTTCACACTGAGCATACTGAGCATACAGTGGTGGAAAAAAAATAGGGATGGTTTTTATGGTGAAGATTACAGCCAAGTGTGGGAACAAAATGAATAAGTAAAACTAGCCTTCCCTCAAACAGGCAAGTTCTTGCTTATCCTTCTGTCTTTGAACATGCTGTTTTCTCTGCCTCGACTGCCTTTCCACAACATGTGCTTCTGGTGAAGGGCTTAACTCATTGGTTGTAAAATTATGTGTTAAAATGATCCCGTGGGCAAGTCTACCAGTCTCCTTTCAAACTGTAGTGTCCTAAAGGATAAGAGATGAACCTGTTCCATCTTGGAACCCCCAGTGTTTAGCATAGCAGTTGAGAAATAATAAGCCATTAATATGTGTTTGTTGAATGAGTAAATATACTTTATAAAAGGATTGAGAGATACTTTCAATAAATATATATAACGATATATGTAAAACAAATAAATTAATGATTACATTATTCCCCCATTATTCCTATCATCAACCCAATACAGATTTTATCCATACTTTTTTTAACTTTTATTTATTTATTTTTCTTTTATTTTTAGGTGACATGTAATAATTGCACATGTTTATGGGATACAGAGTGATATTTTTTTCTTTTTTCTTTTTTTTTTTTTTGAGACAGAGTCTCACTCTGTTGCCCAGGCTAGAGTGCCATGGCATCAGCCTAGCTCACAGCAACCTCAAACTCCTGGGCTCAAGCAATCCTTCTGCCTCAGCCTCCCAAGTAGCTGGGACTACAGGCGTGCACCACCATGCCCGGCTAATTTTTTCTATATATTTTTAGTTTGCCAATTAATTTCTTTCTATTTTTAGTAGAGACGGGGTCTCACTCTTGCTCACGCTGGTCTCGAACTCCTGACCTTGAGCGATCCACCCGCCTTGGCCTCCCAGAGTGCTAGGATTACAGGTGTGAGCCACCGCGCCCGGCTCAGAGTGATATTTTTATTGATATATATATGAGATGTGTAATGATTAAATCAGGGTAATTAGCATATCTGTCCACCTCAAACACTTATCAAATCTTTGTGTTGTGAACATTCAAAATTCCCTCTTCTACCTTTTTGAAAATATACACTAAATTATCATTAACCATATTCACCCTATAGTGCTATAGAACACTAGAGCTTATTCCTCCCATCCAGCTGTAACTTCGTGTCCATTAACCAACCCTTGCCTATAATCTCCTATCCCTACTGTTCTTAGCCTCTAATGACCACAATTCTACTCTCTAATGCTATAGGCTCAGGGTATTTTTAGCTCTCACGTATGAGTGAGAACATGCAGTGTTTGTCTTTCTGTGCCTGACTTATTTCACTTTACATAATGTCTTCCAGGCTCATCATGTTGCTTCAAATAACAGAATTTCATTCTTTTTTATGCAGGATGTAGCTGGTATCCCAAGTTAAGCATTTAGTGAATAAGGGAGAAGCAGACCAAGACAAATGCATTTTATAGGATTGTATAGACCAAACCAGATAAAAGGAAGTCTTTTTCTTTTAGACTTTTCTGTTTCAAAAGCCTAGAATACACACACAGATTACATGATTCCATTTATATAAAATGTCCAGAAAAGATAAATCCATCAGACAAAAAGCAGATTAGCAGTTTCAGGAGCTGGGGTCTGGGGAAATGGAGAGCCTTAAAGGATACAAGGTTTCCTTTTGGGGTGAAGAAAATGTCTCAAAATCAGATAATGTGGTGATGGTTGCACAACACTGTGAATGTACTAAATGCCATTGACTTCTACACTTTCAAATGGGTAGTGACTAATTATATATTATGTGAATTTACTTCAATTAAAAAAAATGCAGAGCCCAAAGTTGAAAGTGCTTTACAAGGTGAGACCAGGCATGGGTTCAAATCTTTAATGGTTGAGGAACACCTTTGTATTATTAATTAATTAATTTATAATTTAAGAATATTACAGGGGTATAAATACTTTGGTTACATCCACCCAAGTCAGAGCTACAAGCATGCCCATCTCCCAGACAGTGTGCACTGTACCCATTAGGTGTGAATTTACCCATTCCCTCAACCCCCTTCCCATATGCCCGACATCTGATGAATGTTACTTCCATATGTGCACGTAAGTATTGATCAATTAGTACCAGTTTAATGACGAATGCATGTGGTGCTTGTTTTTCCATTCTTGTGATACTTCACTTCAAAGAATGGGCTCCAGCTCCATCCAGGATGGGACTTGATCAAATTAAAAAGCTTCTGCACAGCTAAGGAAACTATCATTAGAGTGAAAAGATAACCTACAGATTGGGAGAAAATATTTTCATGCTACATATCTGATAAAAGGCTGATAACCAGAACCTATGTCGAACTCAGGGAAATCAACAAGAAAAAATCAAACAACCCCATTACAAAGTGGGCAAAAGACAGGAACAGAAACTTTTCAAAAGATGACAGACTAATGGCCAGCAAACATATGAAAAGTTGCTCAATATCTCTAATCCTCAGGGAAATCCAAATCAAAACCACAATGAGATATCAATTCCAGTGAGACTGACTTTTGTTAAAAAGTCCCAAAACAACAAATGTTGATGTGGATGCGGAGTGATGGTAATACTCATACACTGCTGGTGGGACTGCAAACTAGTACAACCTCTGTGGAAAGTAATATGGAGATATCTCAAAGAACTAAAAGTAGATGTACCATTTGATGCAGCAATCCCACTACTGGGTATATCCCAAAGGAGAAAAAGACATCTGCACTCGAATATTTATAGCAGCACAATTCACAATTGCAAAAATGTGGAAACAACCCAAGTGCCCATCAATACATGAGTGGATTAATAATATGTGGTATATGTATACCATGGAGATCTACTCAGCCACAAAAACAATGGTGAACTAATTTATTTCTTTATTCACCAAATATAAGCAGATACCCTGACCTGAGTACTGTGCAGTGATCTCAGAAGGATGGCATGAACCAAACTGATATAGCTCTTATCTTCATGCAATTTATAGCCTAGTCAGAGATCTATACACTCACTTTAACATATTCTCATTATCTTTATATGACTGAATTATATGCTACTTTTAAAACTAGATATAGGGAAATCACTATTAGAGAAAGTACTCTGATAATAAGTTCTGAATAGGAATTAATTCTTAGTACCAACCCTATCAAAATATATTTTCCCTTAATAAGTGCAGAATTCTCCTTAATATTTTCTTAAACCAGGAAACCTAAAACCAAATATCTCAAATATTATATGCTATTTCAATTTTTCTCTGTGATAAAACTTATTTTCATGCATGCATTTTTAAAAAATTAACTACACTGTGATAAATTTCCCCCTTCCCATATCTGCAGAATCAGTGAACTATCTAACTGTAGTTATCCAAAATTTGTAGTCATAAATGAATTCCAACGGTTCTTTTTTATATCTGAACTGCTCAGTAAAAGAGTGCTGAAAATTTTAAGAGAATGAAATTCAATATGAATTTATTAAGAACATATTAAATGATAGGTACAGCCCTAGGTCCTATCATTAAGATTCAAAGAAGAGTAAGATTTAATTCCTGTCCTAGGTGACTTTACAATCTTATTATCAAGTAGGGAAAATCTGATAACTAGATTAATATACTAAGAAATGCTGGAAGCATAACATTTTTAAAAATATGCAGGCCTAAAATACAGGCTAAAAAGAGGGAGGTATTCATTCATCATATAATAACAGATTTCATGAAGAGGTGATTCTGGCTAGCAATCGAATTTTGAGAGGAGATTTAGCACAGGAGAGAGAGGCTATTACAGCAATAGGGAACACAATGAGCAAATGAAGTGATAAGAAACAAGATATATATAGAGAATCGGGAGTAATTCTGAAGGCTGGTGCAGTATTTTCCAAATGTCAGTCATACATATCCTACTTTAATGATTTTGTCATATTTTACCATGTTTTCCACATCTGCACGTGCATATTTACCATATTTGCATGTTATTCTATTTTTTAAAACTACCTAAAATATTTTCTATCAAACTATACAGTTTTCCTGCTTACATATATTTACTTTAAAAAAAAAAAAACATTTGGCTCAGACAACAGACATTTATTTCTCACTGTTCTGGAGACTGGGAAGTCCATGAAGCAGATTTGGTTCTTGGTGAGGCCCTTTTCCTGGCTTGATGACAACTGCCTTCTGCCTGTACCTTGACATGGCAGAAAAAGGAAGATCTTGTGTCTTTTTTTCTTCTTAAAAGGTCACTAATCCCATTATGGGGGCTCCATCCTAACAACCTCTTGTAAATCTACCTCTCAAAAGTTATACCTCCTGATACCATTATATTGATGGTTAGGACTTCAACATATAAATTTGGGGGGAACACAAATATTCAATCTATAATATAAACACTCATTAAATATTGTTGAATGAATGATTAAATCCATGAATAAATATTTTCTATTTGAGATATGATCTACAAGTGTAGATGTTTGCATTAGTATACAGAAGTATATTAGATCTATAAAAATTATAAGACATCATTTAGCTTTCATAACAAATAACTTCATCTATGTGCATTACAAAAGTGCATTTATGTTTTCCTGAGCAATTGCTATTTTTTTCTTTGTTCTGTCTTGTTTCTTTTTAGATATGATAGTTCTTTTATTAATTTAAATTTTAAGTTGACAGATAAAATTGTATGTATTTACTGAGTACAACATGATGTTTTAAAGTATATATACATTGTGGAATGACTAAATTTATCTAAGTAACATACATATTACATCACATAGTTATCATTTTTATGGTGAGAGTACTTTTTATACACTTTTAGCATTTTTCAAGAATACAATATATTATTAACTATAGTTACATATATTATATAATAGATCTCTTGAACTTACTCCTTCTATCTAATGAAAATTTTGTATCCTTTGACAATGTCTTCCAGCCATCCCTACCCCCAGACTTCCTAGCCCCTAGTAACCCCCATTCTACTCTCTACCTCTGTTAGATTAACTTTTTTAGAATCCACATGAGTGAGATGATGTAGTGTTTGTCTTTCTGTGTTTGGCTTATTTCACTTAACATAATGTCCTCCAGGTTTATGAAATGATGATTTCTGGATACATATCAAGTAGTAGGATGCTAGATTATATGGTAGTTCTATTTTTAATTTTTTGAGGCACTTTCATACTGTTTTCCATAATAACTTATAATCCCATTAACTTCTGTGATTCCTTTACTTCACTCTTAGCCAATACTTGTTCTCTTTTGTATTTTTAGTAGCAGCCATTTTGACAGGTGTGAGGTGATATCTCATTGTGGTTTTAATTTGCATTCCCCTGATGATTAGTAATGAATGATGAGCATTTTTTAATATATCTGTTGGCCATTTGTATATCTTTTGAGAAATATCTATGCAGGTCCTTTGATCGTTTTTTGATTGGGTTATTTGTTGTCTTGCCTTTTAGTTGTTTAAGTTCCTTCTATATTTTGGAAATTCATGTCTTATAAGAAGTATAGTAAGCAAATATTTTCTCCCCTTCTGTAGGTTGTTCTTTCACTATGTTTATTATTTCCTTTGCTTTGCAGAAGTTTTTAGCTTGATGTGATCCGATTTATCTATTTTTGCTTTTGTTATCTGTGGTTTTGGTGTCATATCCAAAAAGTCATTGCCCAGACTAATATCATGGAGATTTTCTCCTATGTTTTCTTTTAGTAGTTTCATAGTTTCAGGTGTTATATTTAAATCTTTAATCCATTTTGAGTTGATTTTTGTATGTGGTGTAAGATAAGGGTCTATTTTCATTCTGCATTAATAGAGGAGACATTCTTTTCCCCATTGTATGTTCTTTTTGCGTTCATGGAAAAGTAGTTGGCTGTAAATGTGTGGATTTATTTCTGGGCTCTCCATTCTGTTTTATTGATCTAGGTGTCTGTTTTTGTCCCAGTACATGTGGTTGTTCCTTTAAATGATTACATAATACTTCAGTATGACTTTTAGGAAAATTAAAGTCTTTGTACCCAACTTTTGTACTGCATAATATTTTTAAAAATTTAATTAATAAACTTTATTTTTTAAAGCAATTTTAGGTTCATGGCAAAATGGAACAGAAAGTACAGAGAATTTCTATATATTCCTCACATATTCAAAACCTCCACCTAATGGTGACATTCTGCACCAAAATTATAAATTTATTACAATCAATAAACATTAGGTATGCTAATGTAAGTTTTAATGTGTTTTTAATTTTGAAATTCTACTTGTTCATTGCTAGTATATAGGAAAGTGATTGACCATATATTAATGTTGTATTCTGCAAACTTACTGTAATCACTTAATAGCTCCAGGGGACTTTAGGTGATTCTTTTGGATTTTTTGCATAGACGATTATGTCATCTGTTAACAATTTGTGTAACTTGTATTCCCTTTCCTTGGCTTATTGAGTTAGGACATCTAGTAAGAGGTAGAAAAGCAGTGATGAGAGGGGAAGTCATCACTTTGTTCCTTCTCTTAGCAAAAATGCATCAGGTAGCCCCATCATTAAGTATGATGCTAGCTATAGGAATTTTTTCTTTTTATCATTTGAGGAATATCCCCTCTATTCTTACTTTCCTGAAAGTATATTAACATTTTTTTTATTTCATCATATGATGGGGGTACAAATATTATGGTTATGTATATTGTCCATGACCCCCCTCCCCCCTCGAGGCAGAGCCTCAAGCATGACCATCCCCTAAACGTTGCACATCTCACTCATTATGTTTGTATATACCCATCCCCTCCTCCTTCCTCCCACCCGCCCAACACCCGACAAATGTTATTCCTCTGTGTCCACTTAGGTGTTGATCTATTAATACCAATTTGCTGGTGAGTACATGTGGTGCTTGTTTTTCCATTCTTGAGATACTTCACTTAGTAGGATGAACAAAAGTCACTCTATGAAAAAGACACCTGCACTCGAATGTTTATAGCAGCACAGTTCACAATTGCAAAGTTGTGGAAACAACCCAGGTGCCCATCAATACATGAGTGGATTAATAAAATGTGGTATATGTATACTATGGAGTACTATTCAGCTTTAAGAAACAATGGTGATATAGCACCTCTTGTATATTCCTGGATACAGCTGTAAGTATATTAACTTTTAAAGAGTATTTTAAATTCCATGAATGTAATATAATTGTAAAAATTAACATAATTCAAACAATGTTGTCTAATTTAAAGCACTAATTTAATAACAATAAACAAAATTCTGCAAATAATTATAAAACTTAATTTATTTATAAAAATGAATATATAACACAAATTCTTCATGAGAAGAGTGTAAAATTTTTAATTAGCTGAAAACAATGAGATATTTTTAAACTCTTAATTTAAGATAGAGGAAGTGTTCTATCTTAGTAAAATGACTCAGCAGCTAGTCGATATGGTAAACTATTTTAATTGCCTTTCCTAAAAGCCTAGGATCTTGAATATTGATTTTCACTCAAATCATTTATTAAACACATTTTCCAAAAATGACATATTTTCAACAACTTGTATAAGTTAATATATTGACATAATTGATGTTAACATGTGTAAAAAGGTGTTAGAGTAAGCTGTGTAAAGTCTGGCTGAGAGAAATACAGAAAGAGTCATCAGGATGATATCTTTCTCTTGGGTTTTTTACAACCAAAGGATTCGACCACAGGTTAGCTCTGTCTCACGAAGCTCTCGCTCTGAGATGAGAAACCAGCTAAATCTCTGATAAAAAGGTGGAAGAAGGTAAGAGTAGAAGGGAGAATAAAAGCTAATTCTTTGGTTTGGAATCTTCTGGAGAATGGCATTAATAAAAGTACAATTGACCCTTGACAACATGAACTTGAACTGCACAGTCCTACTTATACATGCAGTTTGTTTAATAAATACATTTGAAAAATTTTTGGAGAGTTGTGACAATTTGAAAAAAACTTGCAGATGAACTTCCTAACCTAGAAATATTTTTAAAAAATAAGAAATAGTTAAGTATGTCATGAATGCATAAAATATATACACAGATTAGTCTATTTTATGATTTACTAACTATAAAATATACACAAATCTGTTTTAAAAAGTTAAAATTTATCAAAACTTATGCATACAAACACTCAGACCATACATGGTGCTATTCACAGTTGTGAAAAATGTAAATAAATGTAAATATGTAGTAGTAAGTCATAACTGCATAAAATTAACTATAGTATTACTGTGCCACTGTAATAATTCCATAGCCACCTCCTGTTGCTATTGTGGTGAGCCAAAGTGTTGTATCTACTTAAAATGCTGTGAGATACTAATCATCTCCACTTAAACAGTTCATCTTTCCAGTAAAAAGTGATGTGTTGTAGTTCTCACATATTTTTCATCATGTTGAGTGCAGTATTGAAACCTTGAATAACACCATGGGACACACAGAAAGTGGCACTAGTGATGCTGGAAATGCTTACAAGAAGCAGAGAAAAGTCATTACATTACAAGGAGAAGTTGAATTGCTTGATATGTACTATAGACTGAGGTCTACAGATGCAGTTGCCTGCCATTTCAAGATAAATGAAGACAGCATAAGGCTCAATGTAAAAAAGAAAAGGAAATTCATGAAGCCATCACTGCAACTTTGCCAGCAGGTGTGAAAACCGTGCACTTTTTGAGAAATTCCCTTTTATCTCATATTGAAAATGCAGATTTTATGTGGGTACAAGATTGCTGTATGAAAGGATCACTATACACTCTAATATGGTCCAGGGAAAAGCCAAGGCATTATATGACAACTTTAGACAAAAGGAAGGTGAAGAATCTAAAGCTGGAGAATTTAATGCCAGCAAAGGATGGTTTGATAATTTTAGAAATAGGTTTGGCTTAAAAAAATGTCAAGGTAACAGAAGCAACTTCTGCCAATCAAGAGGCAGAAGACAAGTTTCCAGAAGCCATTAGGAAAATTACTGAGGAGAACAGATATCTGCCTGAACAAGTTTTTAATGCAGTTGAAAGTGCCCTATGCTGGAAAAACATGCCACAAATAACATATATTACTAAGGAAGAGAAGTAGCACCAGATTTAAGGCAGGAAGATATAGGCTAAACTCTACCTTTTGTTGAAATACAGTCAGGTTTAAGGTCAGGACTGCTCTTATATATAAAGCTGCTAACCCCCAAGGCTTGAAGGGAAAAGATAAACCCAGCTACCAGTCTCTTGGTTGTACAATAAGAAGGCCTGAACAATAAGAATGATTTTCCCGGATTGGGTCCATCAGTGAATTTTCCCTGAACCCAGAAAGTATATTGCCAGTAAAGAACTGCCTTTAAAGTTCTTTTGATATTGGACATTGTCCTGGCCACCCAGAACCCCATGAGTTCAACAACAAAGGCGTCTAAGTTTTACTTGGCCCCAAATGCAACATCTCTAATTTAGCCTCTAGAGCTGGGAGTCATAAGGAGCTTTAAGGCTAATTTCATATAGTATTCTGTAAATAGAATTTTCAATGCTATGGAAAAGAACCCAAATATAGAGAACCTCATGAAAGTCTGGAAGGATTACACCATTGAAGGTGCCATTGTTGTTATAGAAAAGCCATGAAAGCCATCAAGAAATTCCTGCTGGAGAAAACTGTGTTTGATGTTGTGTGTGATTTCACAGGATTCTATGACTGAGCCAATCAACAATATCATGAAGAAGATTGTGGATATGGCAAAAAATGTGGAGGAGAGTGGTAAAGGGTTTCAAGATATAGATCTTGAAGAAATGCAAGAGATAGTTGACACACTTCAGAGGAATTAACCATAGACAACTTGATGGAGATGAGTGCTTTGAACCAGGGGCAAATGATGAGGAAGAAGATGTAGAAGAAGTAGTGCTAGAAAACAAAATGACATTAGATAATCTGGCAGAAGGGTTCTGATTATTCAAGACTGCTTTTGACTTCTTTACTATATGGGACCTTTTATGACACTGGCACTGAAGTTAAAGCAAACAATGGCAGAGGGATTGGTACTGTATAGAACATTTTTAGAGAAATGAAAAAGCAAAAAAATCAAGCAGAAATTATGATTTATTAATATTTCTGTAAAGTCAGACTTTACAGAAGTGCCTGCCTCTCCTCCCTCCCCTTCCACCTCCTCCACTTCTTCTACCTCCTTCCCGGGGATATTCTTTCCCCGAGACAGAAAGAATATCCCCCCTCCTCCTCCTCAGTTTATCTAATTCAAGACAATGAAAACACATATCTTATGATGATCTACTTTTACTTAATAAATAGTAAATGCTGTATATTTTCTCTTTCTTATGATTTTTTAAAATAACATTTTTTCTCTAGCTTACTTTATATAAGAATACAGTATATAATACATATGACATGCAAAATCTCTATTAATCAACTATTTATGTTATTGGTAAGGCTCCAGGCAACTGTAGGCTCTTAGTAGTTAAGATTTTGGGGTCTGAAAACTTATATATGGATTTTTAACTTCACAAGGGTCAGTTCCCCTAACCCTTGCACTGTTCAAGGGTTAACTGTATTTGAACTAGTGTTCTGGATTTTTCTGATGGTTAGTGTCACCGAGTATAAACCCAAGAGCAAAACATAAGAGCAGCAGAAGGGTGAAAGCAGGAATAGAACACAATGCAGGAGCCCAAGCACTATATATGCATTGGTATTTGCCATATTCTCATGTTTACTTCCCATAGTTCATACACTCACATATCTTTATTTTTTTCTTGAAACAATGGCTTCTACTTCTAGATAAATCCTAAATTGCATTAAAGAATTTAATAATTGATACATTAAATTCAATAATCTTTATCTGTGAAAGAGTAAAGGTAAATTAAAACACCAGTAGTATACTATTACTTACTGTTTGCCCAAAGTAGGATTGGGAGAAAGTCTTAGTCTCTTTTCTGAAACTTTAAGTAATTGACTGTATTTTAAGTTTTTTTTTTTTTTTTCAGTTTGCTTCACCATCACAATTATATTCCCTTCAGGTGTAGGAAATCATCTTAATCTTCTACACTTGCTACCTAGTGGATGGCTATGTAGTAGGTGCTGAATGACTGTTAGTTGGTTGATTAAGCCAAGATGCAGAGTTGAAATTATTCAGTTACCAGATAATCCAGATTGCCATGTCTAGAAAGAGAGTTTATCCCATATCAAATCTTTCTATCACAATTCAATAATTCACTATTTCCCTTATTTATATGGGAAAAGTTTTATTATCATTAAAATAAAACTAATGTTGCCTCTAGTAACAGCAACTTGAAAGTTGATTTTACATCATAAGGTCAACACACTAAAGCAAACACTTGGTAAATTGTTATGTGATTCTAAGTTGACCATTGTCAAGATTGCCTACATATAAAGAAAAGCTGGCAGATTTAGGGTATTAAGAAAATTATGGACAACTCTTGTCCCAAAGTTATTCTTTTTCTTTCTTGTTTAAGCCATGTTTTATTTTTAATCTCTATCACATGCACTGAAACTACATCCTAAATAACAAAAATCATCCTTTTTTTATTTCAAAATATTAAAGGGATACATATGTTTTAGGTTACATGGACCATTGTTGTAAAACTTGAGTCCTGGCTGTAAGTGTGCCCATCACCCAAATAGTGTTCATAGTACACATCAGGTTGGTTTATTCAACTTCCCTCTTCCTCTGTCCCCCATGGTTTCTTTCCACTGAGTTTTACTTGCCTCTATGTACTATGTGCTCATAGATTAGTTCCAATTTAATAGAGAGTACATGTGGTATTTATTTTTTCATTCTTGTGATACTTCACTTAGGAAAATAGCCTCCAGTTCCATCCAGATTATTGCAAAGGTTATTAATTCATGTTTTTATGGCTGAGTAATACTCCGTGCTGTACATATACCATATTTTATTAATCTACTCATGCATTGAGGGGTACATGTGTTGGTTCCACATATTTGCAATTGTGAATTGCAATGCAGTAAACAATATAGTGCAGGTGTCTTTTTGATAAAATGATTTTTTTTCTTATGGGTAAATACCTAGTAGTGGAATTGCTGGATCAAGTGTTAGGCCTACTTTTAGTTCTTTGAGGAATCTCCATACTGTTTTCCATAGAGGCCACACTAATTTGCAGTCCCACCTACAGTGTACAAACACTCCTTTCTCTCTGCATCTATACCATCATCTATAGTTTTTTTGACTTTTTAATAAAAGCCGTTATGATGATCTGTGTTTATGCTTTTGTTTTTGTGGTCAATCACATTTATTGATTTATGTATGTTGAACCATCCTTGCATCTCTGGGATGAATTCTACTTGGTCATGTCAGATTATTTTTGGATGTGCTGTTGAATTCAGTTTGCTACTATTTTATTGAGGATTTTTGTATCTACATTCCTATGGAATATTTGCCTGTAGTTTTCTTTTTTAGTTGTGTCCTTTCCTGCTTTTGGTATCAAGGTGAAACTGGCTTCATAGTATTAGTTGGGGAGGACTCCCTCCTTCTCAATGTTATGGAATATTTTCTGTATTATGGGTACCAGGCCTTCTTTGTAGCTCTGATAAAATTTGGCTGTGAATCCATCTGGTCCAGAGCTTTTTTTTATTGGGAGCCGTTTTATTATTGATTCAATCTCACTGTTCATTATTGGTCTCATCAGGAGTTCTATTTCTTCCTGGTTGAGCCTTGGGAGGTTGTGTGTTTCTAAGAACTTATTCATTTCCTCTACATTCTCTATTTTATACATGCAGAGATTTATGTTATATTCATAGATGATGATTTGTATTTCTGTGGTATCAGTTGTAATGTCACCTTTTTCATTTCTGATTGAGCTTATTTGGGTCCTTTCTCTTCTGTTCTTGGTTAACCTAACAAGAGGGAGGTCTGTCAATTTTATTTATCTTTTCAAAGAACAAAAATTTTGTTTCATTAATTATTTGTGTTGTTTTTTGTTGTCCAATTCATTTAGTTCTGCTCTGACTTTTGATATTTCTTTTCTTCTTATGGCTTTGGCTTTGGTTTTTTCCTCCATTTCTACTTCCTTGAGGTGTGACCTTAGCTTATCAATTTATGATCTTTCTGTTTTATTGATGTAGACATTGAAGGCTATGAATTTTCCCCTAAGAAATACTTTTGCTGTGTCCAAAGATTTTTATAGCTCATGTCCCCTTTGTCATTCAGCTCAAAGAATGTTTTGATTTCCATATTAATTTCATTCTTGACCCAATAACCATTTAGCAGCAGATTGTTTAATTTCCATGACTGTGTGTAGGTTTGAGTGTTTCTCTTCTGATTGATTTCTAGTTTTATTTCACTGTATCCTGGGAAGATACATGATATGATTTAAAATTTTTTGAATTTGTTGAGACCTGTTCTGTGGCCTAAAATATGAACAACCTTTAGAGAACGTCCCATGTGCTACTGAGAAGAATGTATAGTCTATAGTTTTGGGGTAGAATATTCTGTAAATGTCTGTTAGGTCCATTTGATTTAGAGTTTGATTAAAGTCCATCATTTTTTTATTTATTTTCTGCTTAGATGATTTATTGGGATCTGACAGTGGGGTGTTGAGGTCTCTGGCAATTACAATGGTACTATTGATTTATTTGCTTAGCTCTGGTAAGATTTGCTTTATGTATTTGGGAGCTCCTGTGTTGAACATATATATGTTTAGGATTGTTATGCATTCTTGTTGGATATTTCCTTTTATCATTGTATAATGACCCTCTTTGTCTTTCTTTACCTTTGTTGACTTAAAGCCAATTTTACCTATTATGAGAATGGCTATACCTGCTCTCTTTTGATGTTCATGTGTGTGGAATATTTTTTCTATGCTTTCACATTGAGCCTGTGTGCATCCTTGTGGTCAGATGTGTCTCCTGGAGACAGCAGATAGTTGGGTTATGTTTTTTTATTCATTTAGCCAGCCTATGTCTTTTGAGTGATATATTCAAACCTTTAACATTAAGAGATAGAATTGATTTGTGGGATGCTGTTCTGTTCATCATGTTGGGTAGTACCTTATTGCTTTGTTTCACTTTTTGTGCTATTGTTTTATAAGAGCTGTGAGCTTTAGTTTTTTTCAGTGGTTTTGCACTTGTGGTTATCTATTTTGCTGATTTTGTATAATGCAGTTCTGAGTATTTCCTGCAGGGAAGGTCTGGTCATGACAAATTCCCTCAGTGTCTGCTTGTCTGGAAAAGAATTAATTTCTCCATCAATTGTAAAACTCAGTTTTTCAGGTTACAAAATTCTAAGCTTGCAGTTGTTCTGTTTAAGCAGATTAAAGATGGGGCACCACTCCCTTCTGGCTTGTAGGGTTTCTGCTGGGAAGTCTGCTATTAGCCTGATGGATTTTCCTTTGTAGGTCAGTTGTTGCTTATATCTTGCTGCTTGTAGAATTTTCTCATTCATTTTGACTTTGGCCAGTTTGATTATTATGTGTCTTGTAGATGTCCTATTTTTATGAATCTTCCCAGAGTTCAATGACTATCTTGTATCTGGATGTCTAGATCTCTGTTGATAATGGGAATGTTTTCCTCAATAATTCCCTCAAATACATGTTGAAGGCTTTTAGCTCTTTCTTCTACTCATTCAGGGATACCTATAATTCATATGTTAGTTCACTTTGCATAGTCCCATGTCTCTCTGAGTGATTGTTCAGTCTTTTTTGTTCTCTTCTTTGCCTCTTTAAATGACTGGGTTATCCCAAGAGCCATGTCTTCAAGCTCTGAGATTCTTTTTTCTTCTTGATTTAGTCTGTTGCTAATGCTTTCTACTGTGTTTTGAAATTCCCTAGATGACTCTTTCATCTCTTTGAGTTCTATTATATACTTCCTTATGTTGTCTAGCTCTTTAGTGACTTTTTCAGTAATTTCTTGAAACATTTTTAGATTCTTTTGTTGGTTTTCAACTTTCTCTTCAATTCCATTCATCTTACTTGCCACTGATATTCTGAATTCCATTTCTGTCCTGTCTACAATTTCCTTATAATTTGGGTTTACTACTGTGGCTCCACTGTGATCCCTTGGGGGTGATGATCTGTTTTGATTTTTCATATTTCTAGGGTTCTTTTGTTGGTTTCTTCTAATCTGAAATCTCTTTTCTCAACTCAGGGCTAATAGGTTTGCAGGGCATCTGTTCTTTGCTGGGAATGCTGCTGCTTAATTAGAAGAAGGGGAGATCCCTACAGGTTGCTTCCTTTCCCCCAATCTGGGAAGCTGATGTGGCAGGGAAGGGGTATTTGCACTAGAAGCCTGTAATGCAGATGTTCTGATTTGATCTGTTTGCCTGTAATTGCCTCTGTTCAACACTTTGCTAAATACTCTTTGTACTGGGTGTTGGACCATTCACCAGATAGTTGTAGGATGTTCCAGTTGGGAGCTGGGCAAGACCTTCATCACTGAGGCTGGTCTTGTGGGAATTGTTCTGCCCAGATCACTCCACGGAGGTGAAAGTGGCAGCTGGGTGAGGCTATCCAGGCAGTGGTCATTAGTTCCAGGCTGTGGGCATTTGCACAAACCAGGTCCCAGTGTACTGGTGGCTTGAGGCTGGGGAGTTTCTGACAGAGTGTTACACTTTCAATCTAGTTCCTGTGGCAGTGATGGAGGATCTGGGTGTCTTGGGGTCCAGGTGCAGTCCTGGAAACTCAGGACTATACCTAGTAGAAGCTCTGGAGACAGAGGCAAGGCTTCGGGGTCTGGCATGTGAACCTCTGAGCTAAGACTGAGGAGGAGCCAGAAGCAGGGCCATAGGAATGATGGAGCTGACCCGACCTGGAAGATAGGGTCAGGGCTGAGCAGGCTGCAGGCAGATGGTACCTGAAGGGCAGAGTCAGGACCAAGTAGGTGGCGGTCTGTTCTGCTAGCTAGGGACCAGATGCCAAGTCACATGAGCAGAGGTCACTTCCAGTAGCCCAGGGACCATGGTGTTCTTGCTGCACCCCCCAGAATCCACTGAAGCAATTGCCTCCAGCCTCCCAGGTTGGAGCCTATGTGCTCAAATCCCATTACACTATTGTGGAGGGGTGCTTTGCTCCCAGTCACAGGGTACAGCTTAGAGGAGCCTCCCATTGGACCATATCCTCCCCAGCCTGGTGGAGAGGCTGCAGCCACAAAGCTGAGACCCATGCCAACATGGCACTATGCAACAAAAAGCTCAGGATGGCTTTAGCTGCTACCAGATCCCCACCACACCTGTTGTCTGGTGGAATGACTTTAAACAGACTACAGGCAGGTCCCCAATCTGTGGCGGTGGAGAGAGCCCCTTTACAACTAGGCCACAATGCCTGCAGGTTGAGGATTGTGCCTCAGCACTATTCTTCTGATCTTTCCCCTGCATGCTTTGATATTATCAAATATATCTCCCAGTCACTCCCTTTTTCCCCCCACACTGATAGTCCTGTGCTTCTCTGTTTTTTTCACAATATTCCTTCTGAGAATAACAGTCTGTAAGTAGCACCTTCTTCCTATTTACTCTTCTTTCCTTGGGAGCTGCCGGTTCATGGGCTGCTTCTAACCCACCATTTTTTTCCCTCCTGATGGCTCCTTCTGATGGTGGCTTCAGGATAAAATCTTCCAGTGGTGGCCAGACCTCACGCTTATTCCCATCAGTGACCACGGGGGAAACTTTCCTTGGATGGAGAGATGCACTTGCAACTTGCTTGGTGCCGACTTCCTTCTCTGGAGCAGTGGTGTGTATGGGGACTGGTGGCCTGAACCAGCCATGATGGCCCTTGCTCAGGACTGGGACTAGGGCCAGGACTGAAGCATGAGTGGTCTCACTTGGCTTTGCTGTGGATTGCTAGGTAGCTCCACTGTGGATCACTGGGTGCGACATCCATCCTGCAGGCTAGAACCCCCAAGATACTAGCAACAGCCTTTCCACTGGGTTCCAAGCCTCTTGGGGGTTGATTTCCAACAAGATCTTGCTCCTTCTTGCTGCACTCTGCAACTTCCTCCCATGGAATCTCCAGTACTTTTCCCTCAGAATTACACCTGAGCTATGTTTCTTTTTTCCAACTAAAACTTTCTTTCCGAGACGATTTGGTGACTACTTTCTCTAGTCAGCCATTTTGTCTCTTCCCTCTAACTAACACAAATCATTCTACTTCTGACATGCTTTATCATTATCACTCCAGAGTTATTATTCTTTAAGTGAGATTTCATGTTACTTGTCCTTTTTTTTGCCTGAATTCACAGAACTGCTGGGCTAACAATATTTTGACTGACTCTGCATATTTAATTTCATAGCTTTTTTGGCTGGGGGAAAGGGAGACTGAAAAATGCTACCACATCTCAGTGCTGATTTTTTGTTCATAATAACTTTTGGGTATACCAGCCACTACATGTGGCCTACTTTTATTATGTTCCTTTTTCCCCCATATGCTCTTCTGTCTCTCAGCCACTCTTCCCTACTTTGGTCCCTATGAAAGATCACCTAGTGAGTAGTGAGGAAACCAATAGAATGCAGGGGGCATATCTAACAGCAGCAGGAAGTGGCTGGCAAAATCACAAAGGTCTTGCAGAAAGTGGTTTTTTTCCTCCTTTGATTTTCTTAATAATATATTGTTGGCATATAATCCACCTTGACTGTAGAAGAGAGGAAAGGGTATGCAAAGCTGGTTCAAAAAAGGAGGTTTTGGAAATGTCTCCTATTCTCCTACTCAAGTGGTTGTACAAAATATGGAATAACAGGGCTTCTTTGAACTTGAGGCTTATTCCACTTAATAATGTCATTGATGAGGACACAGCAATAATATTTTGTTATAGAGTCATTTTTCTTCAGTAAGAAAGCTCTCTAAAAGATAGCTAAAACCAGGCTGAAGGATAAGGACAGAGAAATTAAAATCAACAATAATGGCTTTAGTTCAGAGAACAAGATGCTGTGGTACATGAGAGTTTTCTCCTTTATTTAAGGTTTTAACTAATAGAAGAAAAATGGAATTAATAACTGCTTCCTCTCCTCTCCCCCTTTCTCCTTTTCTTTCTTCTCCTCTCTAACTAGAAAAGAAATTGGAGATTAGGAAACTTGATTGAAATGTCCTGATTCACAGGTTCACATTCCTCTTTTTGAAACATATTTTTTCTTTCCCTCCAAATGCCGTGTGTCATGTGTGTGCCCATGTGTATCACAGGACAATGATCCCCAGCTGACGTTTTTACACATGGTTGGGCTAGCTGAAGGGACTTAGCCCTCACTTGACAAGTGCTGTAAAAGGTAGTCTTGCATCAGTGGCTTGGGTAAAAGGTGAGATGAGAAGAAGTTAAAGTTCTTCTATTGTTTTCTAAGCAAAGTGTCTTTAACCATTAGGGACCCACAGCTCAAAGTTGTTTCCAACCTAGAAAACTCTAAGCACTTAATCAACTTGTAACTTTTCTTCTCTCCGCCACCCCTGTCTTATCAAGGGCACGTTTCATTCTATGGTTTTGTATCTCAGTTATTGTTTTAGTAGATTCTGTTATACCCATCTATGTTATTTTATTTATTTTATTTTATTTTATAAGAGAGAATTCCCCTTCTTAGTAGGTATTTCTGAAAATTTGATCACATAATAGAGTAAAACAGACAGGATACTTTGACTATATAATATACATTGAAAATAATAAGTTTAAACAACAAACTCAACTATTCTATAGTAATGGTAACATACTTTATTTGTTTTGTTTTCCAAGAAAGCATAAGGTGAAAAGTACCTAGTAGGTATTTGTACTGCCTATTTAAATGAACTGTTGTAATATTTTTGTTAAGTCCACATGAAGAGGATTGTATTATTAATTTATTATTTTAGTCTCTAAAACACTGACAAATCAAGCCTCATATTTTTAAAATTTTTATTTTAATTTTTATTGATGTTTATTTTTAAATTTTGATTGACAATTTATAATTGTATGCATTTATAGAGTAAATTACAATGCCTTGATACTTGCATACAATGTACACTGATTAAATCAGCCAATTAATAGATACATCACCTTGCTTAGCTATCATTTTAATGGTGAGATAAATATGCCATTTTAATTGGTTTTCTTCTGCTTCTTACTATATTTTACAATCTATGTTTTTAATTTTCTGGCCATCTACATAATTTTATCTTAATATTTTGTTTATTTTATTCTTTAAGAAATATATTATTTCACCTTTAATGTCTTTGAAAATTTTATTCTTAGTTTTTTTGCACTGAATTTTATGATTCACCTTTTATTAATTTTTTCATAAATTTCATTTCTTTAAGTATATAAATACATTTTGACTTTATTGTATTTATTCTTAATTTCTTTATATTTTTTTAACCTCTGCTGTTAGTTTTATTTATTTCACTTAATTGATGATGTAATGGTTTCCAGTTATTTATTTATACTTCAACTAACTTTAATTTCTTAAAAACTTTTGCTTTTGTTTTTATTCTAATTTAAATTATCATTATATTAATTTAAACTGTGTCATCTTTTTTATTAAAAATGTGTGTATTTTTTCAGGTGGTCTTTTCTTCTGAGATCAGATGAGATCGGGCACATTCAGGGTGGTACAGCTGGCCGTAGACTGGTCGTCTTTTCTTAACGACTACTAAGAGGCTCTTGCAGCTAGGTAGTCTTGCTGAGTATTTGATAGGAATTCGTATTTTCAAAAGGGCATAGTTTGGAGACCTCCTTCCTCCCACTGCTGCTACCATTGCCCTGATTCCCTCAGTAGAATTGCCATTCTTTTTAAACACAGAACTACCAAAGTCCAGTGTAATTCACAGACTCCTAATTAATAGTTTTCTCCGGACAAAATGACTCTCTTTATATAGATTACTTTGAAGATTATGTTTCCAAATTTTTGAGGAAGCCAGTACCCTAAATTTTCAGCCACATGGTAAGCTATGCAAATAAAGTATCACAATATAGAAGGAGAAAGCATGAGAAAGTTATATCTGGGACAAGATCCTTTCCATGGGTGTCCCTGCCTGGCCCTGTGGAGTAATCAAGTAATGTCAACTTTCAAATAAGCATTGATCTAGAAGAAAGGGGCATTGCAGAGGGCCAGATGGTATTTTCCATCATTGTTAGGTCCTATCTCACCAATATATGAGTGCTGTATATTTGTCTTCCATCACCGCCCCTCTGGATGCCAAGACTCTAACATCTGTTTTAAATGTTTCTGAAAGGGGGACAGTGTGTCCACACAGGGAAGTTCTGATAAGACTAATCAAAGTCTTAGAGGAAGTCTGAGAACCCCTTCTACTTCACTGAATAATCAATAGATAGCAGTCACAGGAAGCACTTGTCAGACAACAAGACAAAAAACCACAATGAGATACAGTGGCTTTCCAGCAGATAGATGGCTAGAGATAGTATTCTGGTTGCAATGAGTTCCTTAATGCTAGACTGATGGTTTATATCTTTGTGGGACTCCGATATTGGGCTATTCTATGTGGGACTCTGCTTCTCTTTCTGTGATATTTCTACACTCATTCCCCTCTTCTCAGTACCAACCAACTTTTTCTTTTCTTTCTTTATTTTTTTTTTTACATTCTGCCCTGTTTTATTTCCTTCTTTAAATTTCAAAGTACTATGGGGGTACAAATGTTTTTTGTTACATGGACCACTTTTGTAATGGTCCAGTCAGTTAAAAATGCTCCCATCACACAGATAGTGTTCATTGTACCTGTTAGGTAGGTTTCCATCCCTTCCCATACCTGATTTCCTTTGAGATTTATGTCTCTCTATGCACTTGTACACTCATCAGTTAGTTCCAATTTAATAGTGAGTACATATACTATATGTTTTTCCATTCTTTAGATACCTCACTTAGCATATAATGGCCTCTAATTCCATCCAAATTGTTGCAAAAGGCATTAATTCATTCTTTTTTATGGCAAGAGGTCTATCAATTTTTCTTATCTTTTCAAAGAAACAACTTTTTGTTTCCTTGATCTTCTGTATAATTTTCTTATTTTGATTTCTTTAAGTTCTGCTCTGACCTTAGTTATTTCTTTTTTTCTGCTAGCTTTGCCTTGGTTTGCCTACCTCAAAAACACAGAAAGATCAAAAATTAACAATCTAATGACATGTTTCAAGGAACTAGAAAAGAAAAGAATAACAACTGTTTCTAAAGTTACTTTATTTTAATCTTCCCCCACTGCCCCGGTGGCATGACTGAGATTGAGCTAATTCTGTTCTGTGTCTCTAGCAAGTGAACAGTAACTATTAATATAATATTGTGTTTATTGACTTTCCTAATTTGATGCAGTTTTATTCCATTGCCTCTTAGAATGTAAAAATTACCTGATATGATTGATACTACTTCCAAGGTAGTCTTACTATGTATCAAATGTTATAGTCTCCTCTTGAATAAGCACTTATATCTACATGAATTCTCAATATTTTTTGAGACTGATTGTCACTTTATTGCCCAGGCTAGAGTGCAACAGTGTTGTCATAGCTCAATGAAACCTCAAACTTCTGGGCTCAAGTCATCCTCCTGCCTCAGCCTCCTGAGTTGCTGGAAGTACAGGTACACACCACCATGCTCAGCTAATTTTTCTATTTTTGTAGAGACAGGGTCTCACTATAGTGCTCAGGCTGCTCTTGAACTCCTGGACTCAAGCAATCCTCCTGCCTCGGCCTCCCAAACTGCTAGGATTATAGACAAGTGACACCACAATGGGCCTGAATTTCCTATTTCTTTTGAAAGACCCCTCTTCTGTTAAAATAATCCCAAGAAGCATCCCAAGAAAGGGACATTTATCCAGACATCCTGGAGAATCCTCCAATAACCAGATAAGTATGTCTACAATATTTTGGTCTAGTGGGGTTGATCTGCTACATTCCAACTTTGGTACCAAGAGAAAAGGCAGATCTTCAGTTGATAAATATTAGGCTACATGCTAAAATAGTTATCTAAATCCAGTAGAGTTCATGTGGTATTCCATGCAATGAAAATAATACCTTTTTAAAATATATCCCTTACAATAAAGATCTTTATTGCTGTTTAAAAAATGTTATATGTTTCATGAAAGGTAAAAAATAACATTTTTTAGACTAGGAAAGAAAAAAATCTGTATGTATATGTATGCATATCACAGGTAAGGCCAGCCTTCTATCTTGGTCTTTCCAAATGAGTATCACTGAGATCCATAGGTATATGACAGTACTCTGTTTTTTTTTGTTTGTTTGTTATTTGTTTTTTTGGTACTTAGGTATTTTTGTAGTAAGGTGGAAATTATTTGGTTAAGTATTTGCCCCTTTCATCTCTCCCAGTTGTTTGATAGAAGTATAAGCATTGTAGTTATGCAAATTGTTTCAATTCTCATTCTACAACCTTCTAAGTTTGTGACTTCAGTGTTTTCACTCTTAAATGAGGGGTGTAATGTTATTTTAAATAGTAAGTAAAATGTGCATGCAAAAAGCTTAGTAGAGTGTCTGACATATGGTAAGTGCCTAATAAATATAAGCTATCATTATTCTATAGATTTCTTGGCAGAGGTAAATACTTTTGGAGTTTTGAACTTCAAGATAGATGTTCAATGAATCTTAGTGGATTTTTCTGAAATTATCGAAGATTAGGAGAATTGTCCTCTCAACGACATCTTTTTTGGAGAAATAGATATATAAGTGAGAGGACATTCTTCCCAAGCTACAAACAGCACTAAGGCATGCTGAAATTTTAGCACACAGAATGTGAGATTTGGGATTTTTTTTTATATATCTATAATGGTGACTAGTGTCATAGATACCATTGTATTTACACCCTACATATTCATCCTTAAAATAGATATTTTGGATGCTGTGGAATAGAATATTTTTGTCTCTCTAACCTTGCCAGAACTCTTTCAGCATCTGTTTTTTTCCCTATATTTGGACTGTGATTTTCAAGGGCTGAGACACATGAAATGGAGTGAATAGTGGTAAGTTCTATTGGTGAGTAGAGTTTTATTGTCTGAGTATTTATCGAAATTTTCTTGGGTGTTTTTAGAGAAAAGCATTCACTCCATTTCTTATTAATAAATAATGACATTCTGTTTTATCTATCTTCTATTTTGAAAAACATGGGCACAAACTTTGAGACACTAGTTTGGTGAGGATAGTTTCATGTAAAACAATAGTAAAATGAAATAGAGCTACTTAATTGAATATGTGGACTACTCAAGATCTTCCTAAAATTAAGTTGTTCTATGAATATTTGTTGCCTTTAAGAATCTGAAGAATGATAAACTCTTATGCCTTTGTTTGAGAAACAGAACCAAAAATATAAGTAGAGCCTTGGATACATATATAATAAACAAATATATATATATATATCAGTTATTAAAATCTTAAAGAGCTAACTGTTCTAAGATCTTTATAAATATTTGCTCATTCATTTTTCATAAACTATAAGGTAGGAAACATTTTATCCCAGCTTTTTGGTTAAGAAACTAAGGCACAGTCAAGGTATTTTGTCAAACCTTTGGAGAAAAAATCTTTGCTCATATTTTTCACGCTGTACCTTTCTTAATCCATATAGCAGATCTCTTTCATTGTTATTTGCTTCAATGACTAAACACTTAAAAAATTGTTGAACAGAGACTGCTCTCTGGACATATTCCATTTCCCCATCCATTCATTCTCTTTATTATTCATTCTCTTTTCAACACATATTAACTGATTATCTATCAGGCATTGTATTAGTCCTAGGGATACAGAGAATAATCCCTCAGCAAACTAGTTTGCTTATTTGCTTTCTTTCTATCTTTTCATTTCTTTCTTTCTTAGTTTTAAAACCTCATTAAAATATGACTATATATAACAGATACGCAGAGTATAGAGAGTAAAAATAAAACCCAATGTATATAACACCAAATTTAATAAACAAAAAATTTTCACAAATCTTAAATTTTCCTGTTTCTCCAGGAGGTAAATATGCCTGTTAATTATTCCATAGTTTTTTCTACAAGTGTACTGTATTTGTAAGTTTACCTATATAATGTATGTTTAGGTTTGATTATTTGTAAATATTTCTTAAATTTAATGATTTTATATTTATTGTTCTATAACTTCTATACATTTTTTGTGTTTGAAACCACATTTTTGTTGTTGCATGTAACATTAGCCCACTTTCATTTTTATATAGTACTCCACTGTAAGAAGTAATAATTTATACATTCTATTTTGGTTGACATTTGGATTGTTTCCAAAGTTGTTCTGTTATAAATTTGCTACACCGGAACATTTTTATAGTTTTCCTAGAGATAAATGTAGGATTCAAATGACCAAGTTGTAAAGTATGCAGATTTTCCACTTTATGTCCCAAAGGATTTTTATCAATTGATACTCACATTAGTGTATATAGTAGTTCATATATGTGTATGTGTGTGTGTGTATATCTCAAGGTCCTATCAAGATATAAATGGAATACTCAAACTGAGTGATTTGAGAAGAGTTTAATTAAGGAATTATTTACACTGTGTAGGGTAACAGAGAACCAAACAAGGGGTAGTGAACTACTCTACAGTTAGCAACAGCAGGAGACTACTGCCATCCCTACCCCTGAAGAAGGAAAAGGAGAGATCCCTGGAATTTGAAGTGAGTTGTTATATGGAAAGGGTCTTCTAATGTGAGTCATGGCTTTGAGCTTAAGTAGTGGGACACAAACAACTTGGAATGACCTAGCAAGGAAACAGCTTGGGGAAGAAGTACTCTGCAATCACTCTTCTTCTGCTCTTCAATCTCATACTTGCAATTCTCAATGGCTGATGCCAATCAGGTTAAAGGACATGAGAGCACATCAATGTTGTCTACACATGTCAGCCTCTCAGGCTACACAGATTAGCTACCAAGTAACATTGAGAAGTGAGTACATTTGATATTCTTAGCTATGTTTGATAGCTTCAGACATTTTAATTTGTGTTAACCTGGTGGATGTGAAATAGTCCCTGATAACTAATGGCATAGAATATCTTTTCATGTATTTATCAACCATTAATATTTCTTCTGCAAAATTACTATTTGTGACTTTTGTTCATTTTTAATAGGATGCTTGTATCTCCTCTTATTAATTTACAGGAGTTCTTGATATAGTCTGTATAATAATCCTTTGTTGGCATTAGGGTTGGAAATGCCTTCTCTCATGTGTGGCTTGAGTTTTCACTTTTATTTTGAGTTTTTTTGAAGAGGAAAAATAAGTTTTATGTTTAAAAGGGTGGGTTTTATCTTTTTTATGATTGTTACACTTGAAGTAGTGAAGAATTTAGAAATTTAGAAATTCCTTATTTCAAGAAAATAGATGAACTTTACTTGGTTTTAAAACAGTCAGATAATGACTTCCACATTCAACACTTTAATCCACCTAGAATCTATTTTTTCTACTTAAATTTCATTTGTCCATGTAAATTTTAATAACGAGTTGTCACACTACTTCTAATGAACTAGTCCTGCTTATTCTACATTGCAAGGTTTTCTATAGATTGGGTTTATAGTTGTGCATCAGTGTAGTCTGAGTTGTCAATTCTCTCCCACTCATCTGTTTGTTCCTCCCTGAATCAATAGCATGTTTTCTTAATTACTATAACTTTATCATAGGACAATATCGGGATGGGAAAATGCCCCCATCTTGTTCTTATTCTTTATAAGTGTCTTAGCTCTCCTGGACCTTTTGTTTTATCACGTTAGCATTAACTTGTCAAATTTCCTGGAAAACCCTACTGTTATTTTGTTCATAACTGAATCAAATCTATAAGTCCCTTAGGAGAGATTTGATCATTGTAACCATGCTTTTAATTTATTTAGAAATATTTTACTATTTTTAATAGCCTATAAATTTCTACACAAGAATTTTGATATTCTGGTAGGTTTATTCTTATATACCTTATTTTCTGTGGTTATTGTAAATATTCTCTATTTTATTGCAGTTTCTGTTTGTTGCAGGGGGGCAGAATTTAATTAACCTCTGTAAATTGATCTTATATTCCACAACCTTATAAAATCTTAATTCTAAGAATTTGATTGTTGATTTTTTTAGATTTTCAATGCATGTAATCTATTCTTTGCAAATAATGATAGCTCCATTTATTCCTTTTAATTGTGATATCTTCCCTGAATTCTTCTTTAATCATTGTACAGGGTAGTAAAATGGCCAATAATAGTAATTATAATGAGTATTATGTTTTGTTCTTAATTTTAAAGAGAATCATAGTAATACTGTACTATTAAGAGTAATATTTGGTATAAATATTCTATTATAAGTTAAAGATGTTTGACTTTTATTACTAGTTTAAATTTTATTTGAGCAAAGTTATTCTCTTCTGGATGAGTTTCTACAAATATCCAGTTCCATACTCTTGGAAAAAGAATTAATATTAAGAATTAAGATTGTTTTGCCACTAGTATTATTGAAAAGTTATAAAGTAAAAATTCCAGTTCAGAATTAATTTTCACTCTGAATGATGGCACTGATAATTTTGTCTTTTTTATCCCTTACGATTTCTACAAATACTTTCCCACATGTAGAAATTCAGAGTTAAATAATCTTATTTTTAGAAAGCTAATTCTTTGATTCACCCAAAATATCAAATTATTACCTAGCAGTGTTTAACACTAGGAGAGAAGTATTTTTGTCAATTTCTTAGTCTGACTTTGTTCTATAAATGGAATGCAGTTGCTACTATTTCACAACTGTTACATTCTCCCTTCAAGAAAGATGTGTGTAGAATATTATGATTGTTTATACTGAACTTGATTTCTTCTTGGATCTTGAATTCATTTGAAAAAACTAGTTGTAGTCTCAGCATAATCCTGTGGCTATTGACTTTTTCTTTTTTTGGTAATTAACTCACATTTTAAAATGACTATAAGCACCAAAAAAAAAAAAAAATAGTAAAAATAAAATCAAATAAAATACCCAAGAACATATCTAACAATGTAACTGCATGACCTCTACAATGAAATCTATAAAATATTGTTAAAATAAATTAAAAATATAAATAAATTAGAGATATGTCATGTTCATATGTTGGAAGAGTCAATATTTTACAATGTCAATTTTACTCAAATTGATCCATTCATTTAATGCAGTGCTAATCAAAATGCCAGAAGATGACTTTTTTCTTTTTTGCAGAAGTTGACACACACATTGTAAAATTTATATTGGAAATATAAAAGCCTGGAATTGCCAAGACAATTGTGAAGAAAAGAAAGAAAGCTAAAAAATCCTACATTACCATATATTAAGACCTATTATAAGTCTATAGCAATTTTAAAAAGTGGCATTTATGCAAGGATAAAAAACTAATCAGTAGAACATAATAGAAAGTCCAGAAACAGACCCATACATTTACTCTTGCCACTCTTACCTGATTTATGAAAGACATGACACACAATATTATGGAGAAAGGTTATACTTTTCAATAAATAGCATTGAGTCAATTGAAAATCCTACCTCAACACTATATAAAAATTAACTTTGAATGGATTTCAGATCTAACATGAAATATTATACAATAAAGTTTTAGAGAAAAACATAGGAAAAAGACTTTGCAACTTTAGAGTAGGCACAGATTTCTTAAATAAGACAAACAAAAATAAAAATCAATAAAAAAGAAAAAATTAAAAACTGGATCAAAACTGAAAACTTGTGTTCATAAAAAGATACAACTAAGAGAGTGAAAAGGTGAAAAAAGAGTGAGAGAAAATATTTGCAGTACTCATATACAACAGAGGACTCACATCTGAATAGACATGCATATATAAGTAAGTATATATCTCTCTGTATTTCTATCTATAGTTCCTATGAACCAATAAACAAAAGAGAGACACCTCACTCAAAAATGGGCAAAGGTCTTGAAAAGACATTGCATAAAAGAGAACATCAAATGATTAACAACGATAACAATTTCTTAGGGAAGTATAGATTAAACCACAATTAGATGTCACTGTACACGTACTAAATTTTATAAACTTAATAACATTTAAAAAAACCATCAAATTGGTACTAACTGATCAACACTTAAGTGCACGTATAGTAATAACATTCATCAGGTGTTGGGCATTTGGGAGGGGGGAGGAGAAGATGGGTATATACACACCTAATGTGTGCGGTGCACACCGTCTGGCGGGTGGACATGCTTGAAGCTCTGACTCGGGTGGGGCAAAGGCATTATACATAACCTAAACATTTGTACCCCTGTAATATGCTGAAATTAAAAAAAATTAAAAAAAAACACCAAGTTGTGGCAAGGGCATAGAGTAAGTAGAAATTTTATACACTGCTGATGTAAGTGCACATTTGTAAACTACCTTGGAAAATTATTTTACAGCACCTACTTAACTTGAACATATGCAAAACATTAACATTATAAAAAAATCTCACACCTAATGTTGAAAACAACAACAATAAAAAAATACAAAGAAATGCATCTTGTATTTTTTCATGTATATAGAGTAGAAAAACAGTTAAAAATAACCTATGTTGTTAGAGGTCAGGGTGGTGGTTATACAATAGAAGTGACTAGGAAGGTACAAAAAGGAAATTTCTTCAGTACTGGTAATATTCTGTTTCTCAACATATTTGCTGGTTTGACTTTTGTGTTAAATTTATCAAAATTCTCCAAATTATACATTTACAACGTATGTGCTTTCCATTGTATGTATTATGCTTTAATAAGATGTTTTAAAAATCTATGAGGGTTGACTTTATGTGAATGTTCTATTTATATATCAGATATTTTTCAAGTACTTTAAAAATATGTTTGTCACTTACCTCTTCAACTCAAACATTAATTAGCACCTTAATGAACACACTTCAGATTCAGACAAATACATGCCCACTGCTATGGAAACTAGACAAGTCTGCACTATGCTGATTACAACATTTTAGTGTCACAAACTAGATTTGGCCTCAATAGATCAATGTATCATTCTTTATTGTCAGAAAGAAGTATTCAAAGACAATCATTTTTAAAGCCAAATCATTATTTTTGAAAGACGTTCTTCATGGTTAGGTTGACTTACATCCAAAAACTTTGTTTAGCATATCAGATAAATCAATTATGTTTGGTATGTTTTGCAACTAATCTAGCTTGGAGAGAGTTTTAGGAAGTCCCACAAATGTTCCTGAAATTTGAGGTTCCAAAGATATTTTGGGGAGATTTATTTATCATCATGCTGAACACTTGGTTTTATATGCTTTAATGGTTATTTACACTAAAATTATTTTGGCCACGGTTTACGGTGCAGAATTTGGGACATTGATTACTCAATTTTCTTATTTGAGGGAAGACCTACCAATGTTTTCTGAGGGAATTATCAACCACATCCCCAGTAAGCCTCTTGAGGAAAGGGGCTATATCTTACTAGCTTACTCATCACTCATCACTGTGTTTGTCAGGGTCCACATGTAATAAACATTGAATAAAATAAATAACATAGGTAGGACATGTATTTAGGCTTTTACTTAAGTACATTTCTTAATTTCTAAAGCAAATTTTTTTTCTTGTCTTGGTTATCAATATGTAAGGTTGCATCCTCCACAGGCTTTATAGCCTCACTATATTAGTGTAAAACTAGCGTATCTAATCAATAGTCCCAGATATCTACACTAAAGAAGTTTATTTCTTGGTTACATCACAGTTATATCCAGTGGCTCATAAGATCACTGCACTCATTTGCATTTCAGCCAATTAGAAGGTAAATAAAGCACAAAGGAATATGCTTAGGAGCTTCTTATGGACCGGGCTTGGAAATGAAAGACTTTACTTTCATCCCAGTCCATTATTTACAACTCAGTCAAGTGGGTACTTCAAGGGAGGCCGAGAGTGCAGTCAGGTTGTATACCCAGAGGGTTGAAGAGCATATAGGTTTCAGTGGCTATCTCATAGCTCCTGCAACACAATTAATTTTCAAAATATTCTAAGTTTTCCTATTGAATAAATTCAGATAATCTAAAAGCTGTGTGCTTGTACAGTATAATCTTAGTCCGTTGTAGAGTTATTTTATAGAATTGCTCTTTGCTATTTTGTCATATTCTCTCACTGAAGATTATTACAAGAAACCACTGAGGAGAATTCACCATTTTACCTGCTGCAGGAATATCGGGAAATAGGTTCTGCACAATATTACACACATCTTCTCTACGACTCTCCATGTGAAAAATTTTTCTCAGATTTCAGCAACAAGGAAAGGTAAATTGTTCCTGAGTATGTGGCTTAGTTTTATCTCACATATTTTGTGCATCATAGGACTGTTTTTTTTTCTTTCTCTGCCATGGCTCTAAAGAATTTTGTATAAATGCTTTGAGCTTTTTCTAGCCAATTTACAGAATTCCCTTTCATTCTTTGTGATGTACTAGCTTTATTCTTGTTTTCATTTTATTTTAAAAATTTGTTCCCACTTTGCAATATAGCATAATAGTTAAAAAACATAGAGTTTCATTCTTAGACAAATAACACACTTTAGCTTTATTAGTCATATATATTAATAAAATGTGGATATTAATAAGGTGTTGGGGAGGATGGACTTTGAATTAGAGAGAAAGCAATACTGGAGGAAAGAGAGCCTTAAAGAGATGCTACAATAGTCAGAGGGAGATGATAGTATCCTGGAGTTGGGTTGTGAAACAGAAATAGGGAAAAGAGATTTCATTTCAGGTATCATTAAGAGGCTGAATGTAATAGATAGAATATGAAAAAGAAACCAAGGGGAGTAATACTTATGTCTTTCACTTGAACAAGTGAGTGAATGAAAGAATGATTAACACTGATAGAGGAGCAGATTTTATGTGTAGAAGCCTGGTGATTTCAAATGTGACGCTAAGGTAGAAACAGCAGATAAATATCTATTTTACTGACTATTAAGACACATCTTTGTCATTTTTGCATTTTTGTCATTGGACTGCATCTTAATCAATGGCATTTTAGGATTACAGTTGCTCAAGCAGCAGTTTTGGTGTGACTGTCATTTCTGGTTTATTGATACAGATTTTATTCCTATTGCCTTGACTAGACATCTGCAATCCCTTAATGTTTCAGCTAACAAACTATGTAAGGGCCATTTGTGAAAGGACTGTGAGTTCTGATTATTGTCTTAGGAACTGTTTAATGACATCTTGTAAATTCACGGAGATGTCAGCATCAAACCTTGCAGAATGGTATCAGAAGTTTGGAAAAATATTTCTGAGACAACACTGGAGTACTTATAAAAATGCTGCATTACCAATACTTTTGATAGTGCAGAAAACGATATCATATGGAAAAACTCAAGACATTGGCAAGTCTGAGTAAAATATTTTCAGAAGTGCCTGAATATAAAGAAATTTTAGGAATTCTTAATCAATTAATTTCACTAGGAATTTTTAAATGTATGCTCAACTTTGCCATATAATTAAACACTTATATACTATTTCTAAAATGTGTTTCATATTTATATTTTATATTTATAATGTAAATTTATATTTATGTTTATAATAAATTTATATTTATATTTATAATAAATATTAAGAAATTGCTGGTATAGTTATTTGGCAGCTTTTTAAATTTGGTGATGGATAAAATAACAATGAATTTTAAACTAGATAAAATTTTGGATTCAAAGAAATATATGAATGCAAAGCTCATGAGAGTTCAATTAGGCCAGGGGTTAGATGCATATAAATAAAATTTAAATAGAGGAAACAGAGCACATCAAGTAGAGCCTTGAGAAACTACTTAAGGTAGTTCCACTACTCAAGAATGCCTCCAGTAGAGACATTGAAGGGGTAAATAAGAAAAACAAGGTGCATATTAAATAGACTGTAAAGAGATGATCAAAGAAGGCTAAATAAACTAGGACAATCATGGAGGACAGGGAAAGGGAGGAAGTCATCAACAATGTCAAATATTCCTGAAAGTTAAGAAGGATAATGATGAAAGAAATTTGATTGAAGTATATAAAATAATCTCATTAGACATGAGATTAAGAAACAAAAAGTACTAGGTACTAGATTGATCATTAACTTAATTAAAGTCACCCAGGGTGATGCTGGAGTTTGGGGTGGAAAGGATGATTGTGTTATATACAAATGCCTTGAGAATTGATAAAGATGGATTATGACTCAGTGGTGGTGTTTACAAGAGAACCAAACACCCCTCTGGAATTCGTGTTGAGGAAGTACCAACTCTAGACTCTGGGTATGTATATTATTCTTTAATAATTTATCCTACAACTTTATTGATGATGCAATTTATTGTGTGAATGTGTGTGTTGTAGGTATATAGAGATTAGTGTTGTTATATTCAATGTGTTCCAGGTTTTTTGTGATAGTCACTGCTTTATATATATATATATATGTATGTATATATATATATATATATATACAAAATGAATGGCTTATCAGGACTTTTTCCTCTTTTCCTAAGAGATACATTATAATGACAAGAAATGAAGTGACCACAACTAGAAACATTTCACTCATGAGTTTGAAATGTGGACAACTTAGAGTACAATCATGCATCACATAACAACAGGTGTACATTGAGAAATGTATCATTAGGCAATTTCATCATTGTACAAAAGTCAAAGAGTGTATAAATGGTACAGTCTACTACATACCTAGGTATATGGTAGAGCCTATTGCTCCTAGGCTAAAAACACCTACAGCATGTTACTGCACTGAATAATAATGTAGGCAATTATAACACAATGGTAACTATTTCTGTATCTAAACATGGAAAAGGTACAGTAAAAATATGACATGTTAATCTTATGGGCCCACTGGTGAATAGTGGTCCATCATAGACTGAAAAATCATTATGAACTTGTGATTGTATATACATTTTACTTCTTTCAAATATTTTCTAAAGCTATTTTCTAATAATTGAATTACTTTAGGTTGTTTGAAGTTGAATTCCTGCATTTTATAGGAATTTATTTTATATAAATGAAAATAAAAAATTCATGCATTCCTATTTATATTTATTATTTACAGCAGATTTACTTTCCAAACGATTTCCCAGTATTCTGTCACAGAACATATGTGTGTGTGTGGGTAAACCAGAACATGCATATGTAATTCCACATGTCAATATTGACTCTCTATTGGAAAAACTCCCAACACTGAAATGATGTGAGTTATTTGCAGTTTTGATTACTCATGCATTATTTTCCTCTACTGGCATGAATTATATGAGTAGTACTTATCTAGAGTTTTCATTCCTTTGAGATTTCAATATTCAAATAGTTGCCTATTGCCTAAGCAATTGATTTATTCTAATTTTATGCAATGTAGCATAAAAATCAGGCTTTTTTTCTGCCTGTTTTCTGTATGTTTATGTTGTTATTGCAATAGCTTTATGAAAGATTCGCCATGTTGAGGTTTAAATATTGGGAGTGGTGATGGTGGTGGTAGTACTCTAACTTTGGCCAACAGTTTCATGATTTTTCTCACCACACTTTAAAATTACCTACATAAAAGAAGCAATCATCTCGCCTGAAAATAGTTGATAAGGCTTATAGTATAACAATAGAGTATAGGTTACTCTGTCCAAGCTGTCAACACATTTTTACTGTGACATTTGTGAATGTTTCAGGCAAGAAGCTGTCTCAGTGAATGTAATGAGAAAGAAATATCCTGGCAAATGACTCTATTGCCCATAATTCATTGTCCTTCCCCTCTAGTCCTGCAGTAAGATAGTCTGACTTACATTTTCTACTCTTACAAAAATGATGTCTTGCATTCGGGGGTTATTTGTAGCTGCAGATAGGTGGGAATAAGAGATTGTTTAATCTTCCAGTCTAAGGCATTACTATTGAAAGCTGTCCAGAATTAAACTCCAGTTTTCCTTTTTTTCAGGTTGTGTTACAGAGCCTGGTGTCCAGACAGGAGAGACAAGTGTGACAACATGGACTGCAGGTGGTGGAACATAAATCAAATTCAATTGATCAGTCTTATTCCAGAGGAAAATCTTATTCTCCATAAAGACACACAGCTGACTGCTCTTGCTCCAATGTTTATAGAAATACCTACTAGACTACGGTGTGTGTGTGTATGTGTTTGTGTAGATGTGTAGTGTTGCCTTAGAGCTGCAGACAGTACACATCATTATCTTTATTTGGTGCTGTTTAGAAATGTATTTGGAAATCTTGCATATACAGCCCATGTGATTTGGCTGCTCCTAGGGTAATGTAAATATTGGATACCTTCTTCGGAAATCTGTATCTTGATTGAGCCCTTTCACACTTTGAATATTTTTAATTTTTATTTCAAAATAATCAATATCTTCTATTTTTATTTCTCAGACAGCATTAAAGAAGTACATAGTGCACCACAACACACTCTTTATTGTGGTTTTCTTATTTTACACTTTTACTTCTCCCTCCACCATAGGCAAAAAATGTGAATAGTGCAGTGTATTTGCTCCCACTATGTTTTTTCTGTGCTCAGATAATCATATACAAATATATGGTTTCTTGTTTGCACTGTTTTATGTAAATTCATTCATAATGTATATGTTTCTCTGCCTCTTGCTTGTGTCATTTAAAACATATTACAGAAAGAGCTTCAGCTAACTGGTATAACTATACACCATCTATGGTATAAAGATGTCCTAATTTATTAAACTATTATCCTTTTGTAGCTTTCAATTCATTTCTAGATGTTTTGTTTTGCTAAAAACCTTGTTGTGATAAACATCCTTGTTCCTATATGTAGCATCATTTCAATTTAATGTGATAGATTTTGAAGAATGGTATTGCTGGGTTGAAAGTTATGGGTATTTTAAATTTTATTATATATTACTAGATTTTTTTTCTTCTGAAGGCTTTGATTATTTTATTTTCATCAGCAATATGTGAGAACACATTTTCCCCTATATTCTGCCAATAATGAGTTTTAACATTTGTGTTTTATCAATCTCAATGGTAAAGTGACATCTCATAATTACCTTAATTTGCATTTTACTATTTATTATTGAGGCTGAGCCTTTTCCTAATCTCTGACTTGCCTTTCAGCATTGTTGCCTATGTTTTACTATCTTTTATCCCTACCATTTTAAGGCTTCTTTGTATATTATATACACAAATCGATCTGTTATATCGATTTAAATATTTTTACCTCTGATCATTCTTTAATGTTTTTAGTTAATGGTATCTTTTGTCATACAACTTGTGTGTGTGTGTGTGTGTTTTATTTCAGCATATTATGGGGGTACAAATATTACTGTTATGTATATTGCCCATGCTCCCCCTCTGCCTTCAAGGCAGAGCTTCATTTTTGCATTCAAATGTGCCTTTTCCTTTCCTTTACAGTTTCTATTTCCTGTGTTACTTCAGAAGGTTTCCTTAATCCTTAGCTCTTATGTATTTTTTTTAAGAGAGTTTAACAAGAGGTAAGGTCTCCTTGAAAAGCTCTGCAAGAAATGTACATGTCAATTGTGCTCTGATTTATGTTATTATTTGAATATTTATGGGTGTATTAAATATGCTAAGAACTGTGGCAAATAAAAAGGAAAATCAGAGTAAAGCTAATGCTTCAGAGAATTTATAGTTAAGGAGATAGAAAGGAATATATAAAATAAGCCTGGAAATGACAAGTACCATGAGAAACATTGATGAATTACTGCTCTCTCAGAAGGAAACTCTCTCTCACTCCACTTTCAGTTAACTGGTTGTTTGTAGCAAGAACAATAAGTTGTAATTTGCTGTGAAACAGTTGGTGAGAAAGTAATATTATAATATAAAGCTGATATTATAAATCTATTGCATTATATTTTGATTCCATTAATTATCTTTAAGGATATTTATTTATAATTATCTCTCTCTCTTTGTATGTATATATTATGATTTCTCTCTCTCTCTGTCTATCTATCTATATGTATGTATGTATGTATTTTAGGAACATGGTCCTTCCTAAGTTATATATTTCCTTAAGGATTTTACCACTAATATCTTAAGTCAAAAGGTGACTATATTACATTGAATATGTATATATAAAAATGCACACAAATATTAGGGTCAAGAAACTATACTAAATAGCACAGGCATACATATATGATAATTAGGATCTAGTCTTTGTTTTACAGTTACCATATGACACATTCTCTATAAGCATTGTTTCACTCATTCCTTGAAGGATTCCTATAAGGGGTTTTGAAATCAGACAAGATTGCTCATGTTCAGGGTGGTATGGGACACCTTAAACGGGGTTTTGTCACCCTCCTTTAATATTATAAACTGAGGCTTAGAGACTAATGTGTGCACAACCATACAACAATAAATGTACATAACACCTGGAGGAAAATGCAAAATTACAATAACTGAGCAGCTATACCTGGGATTCTTACCCATGCCATTTGACTTTGTGTCCTGTGTTTTTAGTCTGTGGTCTCCGGTCCATGGTCTGTTAGGAACTGGGCTGCACAGCAGAAGGTGAGTGGCAGGCAAGGGAAGCTAAGCGTCATCTGTATTTATAGCCACTCCCCATGACCCACATCACCACCTGAGCTCCACCTACTGTCAGATCAGTTACTGTCTCCCATCACCCTCAGATGGGACTGTCTAGTTGTAGAAAAATAAGCTCAGGGCTCCCACTGATTCTATATTATAGTGAGTTATATAGGTATTTCATTATATATTACAGTGTAATAATAATAGAAATAAAGTGCACAATAAATGTAATGTGCTTAAATCATCCTCAAACCATCCCCTGCCCTGGTCCCTCGTCTATGAAGAAATTGTCTTCCGTGAAACTGGTCCCCAGTGCCAAAAAGATTGGGGATCTCTGTTTTTAGCCACATCAGCGTACATCTGGTAATGAATTACTCAAACCATGGGGTATGCAGCAGAGTACTCCAGATTTGGTTATTTTTTTCCTTTATTTAATCCTCTACTTTCCCTTTAGGAAACACTATATTTCTGTCTTTTGTCAGTAGTAGTGGTGATGGTGCAATAGGAATATTCCAAAAATCAATCCAGGAAGCAAAAATGAACAAAATTTTTTTGGAATAGCAGTTAAGCTCTAACAATTTTTAGTGCATATTCTTTAATATACAGGCAGCTAGTGTTCATAAGGAAAACTCCCCAACAAAAGCAGTAAACAATTAAGACCAAGTGCAGGCTGCCTTCTGCATTTTTGAGCAAATGATAATGAGAAGTAGATGAGACCATATAAAAACAAACATGTCAAGAAAATCGCTTCTTAAAACTTCCATCTACTAGCGAAGGAGCTGCAGCTGTGGTCAAAAACCATGTAAAAAAATTAGTTTCCAAATATATGTAATTGACAAAATTTCAATTTTAATTTTACCTGAAAGCTGTGCTATTCTGACACTGCCAGAGTCCCTATTGCCGTGGAGTTGAGAGATTGAAGAAAACAGCTCATAAATGACATTTTGCTGAAATTTTTCTAAAGGGATTTTACTCCCCAGTGAATTTTTCTGCCAGGTGTTATTCACATTTATTTTGAACAGATGTTCTGTGGCCTGCTCTTCTCAAATGTCACAGTAACTCTGGGCATCCTTCCCTAAAATCACTTTTTCTCTGGCCTGGGCCTCCCAGCTGGGTAGTGGTAGAGACAAGGTTCAAACTCATGTTTGGAAAGCCTCTGAATTTGAGCCTAGTGAATTTTCCAGATGATATCAATTATGCCTTTCTTTGCTCTTGGTGAAGCTGATTCTAGGTTCTTTCTATCCTCTGTAGTATGGGATAATAATGCATTATTTTCAGAGCTTATATAAGGATCAAGTGAATGTATACACACATACACACACACACATATAATAATTTAAAGCCTAGCATATAAGGCGCAAAATAAGTATTGAATTTTCTATTATCCTACAGGAAACAATTTGGGTTATCTGGCAGTGCTTTTCAAGTGATGACTCTCCTTATTCTAAGGAGATTGGAAGGAACCTAAGGAGTGGGCTGTCTTACTCATTACCATTTCTCGCGTGGAGAGAGTGATATCGCTCCAGGACACAATAAAGAGTCCCATAGATGAGAACTGAGTGTGTCTCAGTGAAGATTTGTTTCTGGGAACTTGGCCAATATTATCAAAATTTTTCCAGTTATAATTGAATGGGGTAGTCATTTCTATACTCATATTAGGGAAAACATCATTTAAAAAGAATAATATTAGAAATGATCTGTGTCATCCATATCACATCCTTTTACCCTGTTCAGAATTTGTGAAAATTTTGTGACTTACTTATACTTCTCTGAAAGCTTTCATTGTTATCCTTTTACTGAGTTATCTTCACATAGTTTATAATACTTGAGAATCAAGTTTTTAAAAGAATGGCCCAATGACTATTGGGTTAGTCATTACACATTTATTAGTATTATTAAATCTTACATTGCATTAAATTAAAATCAGTTAATTCAGTAATATTTTTAATTTAATCAATGTGAAATGGAGATAGTTCTATTGTTAGCAAGTTTACTGCTTTAAACTCCAATCTGAGTCATGACTGCAGCAATGGTACCAGTTGATTTCAGTCTTAGGCAGAGATAATTTGATTTCCAATAAAATTCCAACTTGATTCGCTCTGACTAGTAGCTCAAAGCAGAAAGGTGAAGTCTTTATAACAAAGCCTTCAGTTAACTAGTGTGGGTTGTAAAATCCCAAGAGCTAATTGAAGTATTCTGTGTATTTAGTTTCTTCATGTATGAAATAAAACTCATCAAGTGGTTGGTTGTGGATCAACTCTAGAGCTTGCAGTTTGTCTCTACAGATGCTAGTTGTTAAGAGCAAGGGCTTTGGAGTCAAATATTAACTCTATTGCATAACAAGTATCTGACTTTCAGATAGTTAAGAAGCCTCGGTCTCCTCATTTGTAAAATGGGAGCAATAATAAGGCCTACTATACAAAATTGAGAGGAATAAATGAGATCCCCAATGTAAGGTCCTGTGTTGGGTACATAAAAATGATCAGCAAATGTTTGATCTATTTGTGACTATTATGGTGAAATTTAATATTAGAGCCCATTGAAGCATCTTGAGGCATTTCTAGTTCCTATATATGCAGGATGCTAATAAATGTTACCTGATAGAAAGATATGTATACATTGTGGTGAAGAGGGGAGAGTGGAGGTCTGATCTGTAATCGCAGTAGACATATGATATTCTAGAATATTCTAACTTTTGAGACTATTTCTTTAGTTTTTTGTTGTTGTTGATTTTTGTTTTGTTTTTAAATCTGATGTCCAGTTAGCTTGCTACCATAAAGAATCCAAACTATTTTCCAAACTAACTAAGGCTGAGTTAGCATCAACAGATGAGATGCATATCTTGAAGTCTCCCCTGCCCAAGCCCAAAGTCCTGAGTAGTATTGAAACCTTTACCATTGCCTTGATTTTAAGAACTTCACAAAGGCAAACATTTGTGTCACCTAAGAAGTGTTTGCCCCTTTAATTATCTTGAACTATAGAGAGTTCGGAGCTGAGCCCTCCCCCTTTCCTAATATTTCCCCACCATAGGCTGCCAAATGATTTTTCTGAAAGTTCATTGAATGATAAAGCTTAAGTTGAAACACTATTGGAAGCAGAGGAAATGAAACAAGAGAAACAGGGAGAGCACTTAATTTATCCTATCACAGAAGATAAATCCTGCAAGAGGTCTGGTGGTTAAACTAATGTTTTCTTCTCTCTTCCTTGCCTGTGCAATAAAATAGAATTACATACTATATCTTTGTATAGGTTTTAGCACTTAATATATTTAAAAGACTCAGCAGCCTGTCTCTCTGGGCAAGCAAAATGCATCTTCTCCGTGTTTAGATAGCTCTAATTACTGCAGAGCAGAGGCATTGGTTCTTGGAATCAAATAGCTCACAGATACAGCTGGTCTGTAGAGGAAACCATCCCTTCAAGTGAGACTACCTCATCACTTTTTATCCAAAAGTTCTATATGGAAAAGAAAAACAAAGTTCTCATTCTTAGAAAAACTAACTGGATCTTATCGGCAAACTGAATAATCAAGATGTTAGAAGTAGCATGGAATAGGCTTCTATGGACTTTTAAAATTCCTATTTTCATCCAAAGCATCTAGTAGTTTGCCTGTAAAGACTTAAAAGAAAAACTCTTTGTTATCACAAATGACAATCTTTATATTTTTGTTAATAGGTAGAGACAAATTATATTTTATATTGAAACAGAACCTTTTCTTTGACCTGTTTGAAGGCCCAAACTCACACACTCCATAGAAAGACGTCTTCTTGGCACTTAGGGAAGATGAGAGAATAGAAACAGCTTCCTCCTTTATACTGGAGGAGAACAGCCGCCCTCATGTGTCCTTCTTGTTGCCACCCTTGCAGTATCAGAGCATCATCTGATCGTCCACCAATTAAACAGAATGATTATTATTCTCTTTGAATAAACATGTCCCTTTTCATTCTTGAAATTATTATTTTTTAATTTTGTAATTTTTTTTATTTCAGCATGTTATGGGTGTACAAATGTTTAGGTTACATTTATTGCCTTTGCCCCACCCGAGTGAGAGCTTCAAGCATATCCATCCTCCAGATGGTGCACACTTTTCTTGAAATTGTTGATTCCTTTCCTGACAGTTGTTCACCATTCATCTTTGAAAATGGCTGTGTCACACATTGAGGCAAAAAAAGGAGAATTACTTTGAGCACTACTAAAATGTTAAAAGTTTACATGGTTTTATTGATATCACTAAAAATAGTGAATGCCTAATAGTTTTCGATTAGTGATCAGAATTTCCCCACTTCTGCATATAGAGGAAAAAAGTTCCCCTGAAAGTGTTTTAATACCCCAGGTGGAAACATGTATCACAGATTTGCAAGGTGTGGAGGAAGCTCAATGACTATTTTTTTTTTCCAGAGATGAAGAATGACTGGGTAAGTGGATTCCCTAGTGTATACAGGTGCCCGTGTTACTTTTTGTCAGTTCTAGTTTCATAAAATGCTTCATTTCCAATGTTATGTTTGCTTAGTTTTTTTTAAAAAAATGTTCTGCTGCCTTGAGATGATTTCTGTTTTCAAACAACTATCAAAGAGCAATCTAAGCTAGTTATGTCTGGAGCTCCAGTTCTGCCTTTGAAAATATAGAGACAGGCTTGAAGCTCTGACTCGGGGGCAGTGGGCAAAGGCAATATATGTAACCTAAACATTTGTACCCCCATAATATATTGAAATAAAAATAAATTTAAAAAGATATTTGATGACAAAACAAGAAGAGTATGAAGATACCACATCATTAGAAACCATTGTTAGGATAGTCTTAAAATATTCCATGAGTATAAACATAGCTCATTTGTTTTATTCTAAGTTGACATAGGCTCTTCTTTCTACCATATTTATATAGGGTTTTCTAAAATTAAACTGTAAAACTTTCCAATTTTTATAAATAAAACATTTTAAGTAAATGAAATTATATTTTGGTTTTGATTTTTAACATGATCAAAGTAATTTAAATAATCTACCCTCTTGGTAATATTAAAGTTTAAGTGAAAATTTCTAAAGTTCTTAAAAGAAAAACTTCCTGTAGTAATTTTTTAAAATACAATTTTATGCTGAGAATTTTACATTCGGATTTTTTTCTGTAATTTTAATTTATCTTTATATTTATTGTCTTAGTTTTGTTTCTTAAGCCAGGAAGAAATGAGGGCAAATTATCTTCTGACAGAAACTACTGATATCAATAAAGCATATTTACAGATCAGAGAGAATTTTTTTTTTTTTTTTTGAGACAGAGTCTCACTCTGTTGCCTGGGTTAGAGTGCTGCGGTGTCAGCCTAGCTCACAGCAACCTCCAACTCCTGGGCTCAAGCGATCCTCCTGCCTCAGCCTCCTGAGTAGCTGGGACTACACGCATGCGCCACCATGCCCGGCTAAGAGAGAATTTTAATTTTGTGGAAGCGTCAGGCACTGGGAAGTGGTGTTGGTGGTCGGATATGAGATTAGAAAAGTAACAAGAACAACCTAAAGGCCTTGGATGGCTGGGCTTGAAGGAGTTTAGATATTGTTTATTATAAACACTGTAGAGCCAAGAAAATTTGCTAGGTAGGAATTAACAGTATCAAGTTTAATTTTAGGCCCCTCACTCAAGTTGTAAAGAAAACAGAGTGGGACAGAGAAAAGCAGTTGCCAGAGTCTAGGACACAGACTCTAAAGGTTTCTGATCTACACTATTATTATTCATTTTTCTTGAAGAACTATCTAGTCACAGAAAACTCAGCATCTCTTTTTCTCTTTTTGGTGTCTTATAAACCCTAAGAGTAAGTTGGGTAAGGACATGTCTCATATATCTGTGCCTTGAATGACTAACATCAATGTAATAATTTTTCATGTAGAAAATAAGAAACAAAATCAGAGAGAAGAGAAACAGAGATAGGGAGAGGGACAGAGTCAGAATAAAGAGAGGAAAAATAAAGAAAAGATGAGAGAAAAGAGAGAAAAAAGAAGGACAGACAGAAGTAAAGAAAGGAAGGAGGGAAAAGAGGGAAGTAAAAGAAAGAGAGCATGAGAAGGATGAAACCGATTTTTTCCAACTCAATAATGTCAGCATTTCACCGTGAAAAATTAATTTCCTTAGATGAAAACAGTCACTGCTCTTAAAATATGGTGATACCATATAAGGTGGTACCCTCTGCACCTGTCTTTAGGTGAGTGGTTTTACAGCTTTTAAAAAAAAAAAAAAAACAAAGAAAAACAGTACAGTAGTGGCAAGAGAATCACCTCTCCGCCTCCTTTTTTTTTTTTTTTTCTTAAATAAGATTTTAAGCAAAGTCTCTCTGTATAAACTAGATGAAAGTTGAGCATCTCTGTTTGAAGCCAGGGTGGGAAGACCTGGCCTCCTTTTGGTTTCACTCTAATTTTTTTTTTTTTGCAGTAGCCCTGAGGCAACTGGGTGGAAACCTGGGCTCTGAGATGTATCGTTTACAAACCTCTTCCTTAAGGTTTAGGATTCTATTAGCTGGTTTTATGAGAGCAACTCTGGGTACAGATTAGGCAGAGCATGAAGGCCCTGGCAGTGTGAGAGATGTTCATTGGCAGAGTGCGATGGGGAAGTGGTTCGGAAAGGTGGCTAGAAGAAAATAAGGGCTTTCTTTATCAGGGATGTTTGTTTTATTACTTTTTAGTTTTGCAGAGATTGACTCTGGGTTTGTGCTCAGGCAAGAAGCAAACAATTATTGAATGTCTCCCGCAGACAGAAGAATGATCCAGCCTCAGCATTTATTTTTGTCAGCTGAAAACAAAGCATCTCACCCTCTCCTCAATTCTTTCTAAGAAACTTCCTCCTTAAAATATGTGATGTTAAGTAAATAAGACTGGTAGAGATCAGAGCAAACAAAATGATTATATTTAAATTGATAGACACTCTTTCATGCCTCTGTTTAATTAATACACGATGCATATCTAGATGCATACTTTTGTAATTTATAGTCAGAGTTGTTTTTTTTTTTATTTTGTTTTGTATCACACAGTGAATTTTCTCTTAGAGCAAATAAATACCTTTGATGGTAAACCAGAGCAACACACCACTGAGACACATGGCAGAGTTTTGATTTTTCTCTTTTGTCATTTTTGATCTTTTATTTAACAAAATCACATGCTGATATTCAATATCAAATTAATTTTTAACTGGTTTGTTCTTCTCTGAGCATTCTTTTCTTTCACCCTCTCTCTCTTTTTCTAATTTAGTTTCCTAAAATGTGGTATCATGATTTATTTGACTTTCCATATCCCATGGTGTATGTAGAGGAGACTCAAATTCTCATTGAAGGTTTTTGAATAATATGCAGCTTTGATACACTGATAAAAATGTGTTTTCCCTCATGTCTGAAACAACTGTATTGAGAGCTAAAATACCTCTGAAGCATAATTCTCTCCCTGATATTAAGTTAAGCGCCTAGAAGGGAGACTTTTGGAACCATTTCAGTTGCAGGTGACAGAAATTTAAGTCGAAGATGGTGAAAGGACAGTGAGAAAGAGAGAGAGAGAATGTGAATGTATTGACTGACTTATGAAACAAACAAGCCCAGAAGCAGACATTGCTTTACCTCTACACTGGGCCCTCATGGTGGTGTTAGAACACAGTTTATGTTCTTCTTTCCAGCTCTGCTTTTTTCTGTGTTAGGTTGATTCGCAGGCAGGTTCTCCTTTTATGGTAAAAAGATAGTTAGCAGCAGTTTCACATTTACTTTCTATCAGTTCAGCACACTTAGTGGAAAGGTAGTGTATCTTTTTTAAAAGATCTATAGTCTTGGGATTTATCCTCTTCTGCCCATACAAGGTCATGTGCCCATTTCTGAACTAACCACAGTGGCCAGGGCCTGGGTCACATGTCCACTCTTAGAGCTGGGTGTCAGATTAGCTTAGCGTGAAATGCATGCAGTGTGAGATAGGCAGGAGTGGAGTGTCGGGTACAGATGAGTGTGGGGTTCAGTTTGCAGGAACATTAGAATTCTCTTGCCTAAGAAAGAGCACGGTTGGACAAGCAGAAACAACACGTGCCTTTTGTAGCTGCCTAAATAGGGCAGTGCTTCCCTTCTTTAGTTATTTTTGTTTCCTTCAGTCATCTATTGCTCATGCTCTGTCCTTCTCTTATCATTTTCAAAGGAAATGAAATGGATGGATATTAAGTGTATGTTTGTGTGGGTGATGAATTGGATAGAAAGAATGTGTTCCCTTAAGTGCCAGCCTTCACCAAGCAATGTGTACCACCAAAGAAGACAAGATAAACTGACTACCCGAAAGTCATATGTGGACACAGTCCACATAATGATTAATGACCTTAGAGGATCTGCCCAAGACATCATGCTCACTCTGATGTCTGAAATATTGCCATAGCTTTTGAAATATCATGGTATCTGAAAGCCTACTGGGTGACACTGCAGAAATTCTTTGCTTCTTTCTGTGTTCTGACATTTAAAATATTGTGTTACTAAGGACAGGTCACCTGGATACATTTGCTTTCTATTTTCTCTCCAGCAATTTTTTTAATATCTGCTCTCTCCAGCCTGTTCCAAGACTACAATTCTGATCATTTTACTGTCTGAGAATAACTGAAGGAACGAAAAGAAAAGAGCTCCATTTATTATAACAACAATAACAACTTTAACAGTTTGATTTATATCCAAGTGAGAAACATATATGCTTCAATGGAAGCATATAACATAAGAAATCATGCAGTAAAACGATTCTGCATGGCAAAGAGCAAAAGGAGGGACAGCAAAGCAGAAAGATACAAAAATATTGTTTAGAGAAAACCTGTTAACCATGTTTTTCTCTCTTTTAGTCTTCCTGTCAATATTTTATGAATTAACTGTTCATATATTTATACATAATGTTTGGTATTCTTGAATCAGCATATATTAGTGATATATGATTTATAAAATAAAAATGTTATTCAAAAATGCTATCTGAAAATTTTTGAAGAAACTTTGAATGCAAGCCAAGACTGTTGATTTAAAACACTATAATATTTAGAGATATAAATTATGATCGTTTGGTAATTGATTTTAAAAATCTTCAGAATTTTATTCTTAATATATATGAAACAGTATATGACCACATATTAAATACAGAAAATGTATTTATGATTGTCTCAAATAGTAAAAATAATGCTCTTTGGATTTCATCTGAATTTTGACTCACTATTGGAAAAAAGCAAGGGTTTGTTAAAATGAGTAAATAAGTAAAAACAAACTTTGTGGAGCTTGGCAGTTCAGAGGCTCAGAATCTGAGAATCTCTTAAGAGAATACTTCAGATTTCACAAAAAGACTATTTCAAAAGGGACACATATTGAGTGAAAATAGAGATCTCAAAGGCACCAAAAATATTATATTTATTTATAATCTCCATTTCAGCTGAGTCTTCTCAATTTCTGGGAGGCAGCTATTTGTCAAAATAGTTACTCATATATAAATATCTAGTTTCCTTGATCAAATCATAATAAGAAAGCATATCTTATCTTACTTTTGGGTTCTTTTCTATATGCTTAGTGTGTGACATAGTATTTTGGGTCCAACGAGGTACCTGGCACATTCTGAATGAATGACTAAGGATAAATGAAAGATTTTCCTAGCTATCATAGCACACACTTCTTTGTCCCCCCAGTAATTTACTGGGACACCATCCATGTAAAGCATTCTTTAGAAGGACTCTTCTCTCCTTATAGGATACCCATGAACATGCCCCCAGGGCTTCTTCCTGAACTATGCTATCAATATTCTCTGCTTGTGTGGCTCATAAGCCATCTTCATCCACCAATATCAGTGCCAGCAGCTTTCTTACATACCCAAATTCCTGTCATTCGTTCAGTCGACAAATGATTATTTAACCTCTATATATACCAAAGAATATGATGGTCATAATACTAAATCTATTAAAGGGCTGATATTGTAGGCAAGTGATTACTGCCCTGAGAAATGGTTTCATGATGTAAATGCAAGAAGGTGTGATGAATCCCAGGGTGACAGCCAAAGAAGCCTGCCAGGCTATGTCTGTTTATTAGATGGCCATCTTGAGTTGCCTTGTGGTTCCCCATCTACTTTGTTCTGTTCTCTCTTGGGCTCCAATTTACATGTAGGTGCTATACTTCACCAGGATATTGTCCATGGCTTATTCTTTGGCTTTTAACTCTTTGCTGATCTCTCAGCAGATACCTCATTTCAAAGCCAGATTGACATGAGTTAAGAACTTCTTCTGAGAACTTTACCACAAACAGATATAATCACTTCTCGGGGTTGGGGTGGCCCACAAACTTAATAAAAAAGGAATACTTTAAAATGTTTATTAAAATAAATTTTCAGCTAATGTGCTAATATTCTGCAACAGGAAAACAAAAAGTTACACAATCCGTAGAACATATTTTATAGGAGTAACTTTCTTTCTGGGAGCTTCAGCTATTGCCATATCTTGTGACAAAATATCTTCCAGAATCTGATGATTTGTATTTACATTAAGCTATAAGTTTGCTTCATTTTACTTTGGTTTGGTAAATTTGTGCATGCTTATATACTTGTACCATCTTGAAACTATGAAAAAGAATTCACTCAGGTACTATTTGTCCTAAGGCACAAGGGCTGCTTAGAATTTTTTTTTTATTTCAGCATATTATGGGGGTACAAATGTTTAGGTTACATATATTGCCTTTGCCCCACCCAAGTCAGAGCTTTGAGCGTGTCCATCCCCCAGACAGTGCGCACTGCACCCATTAGGTGTGAATATACCCATCCCCTGCTCCCCCCTCCCACCTGCCTGACATCGATGAATGTTACTACTGTATATGCACTTAAGTGTTGGTCAGTTAAGTCAGTTGATACCAATTTGATGGTGAATACATGTGGTGCTTGTTTCTCCGATCTTGTGATACTTAAAGAAGTTTTAATACAGAAGAGATTGTCCACTTATTTAAGGCCCTTGGGTTTTTATGTCTCTTCGTGATAGCACACTCTCACAGTAGCTAACTGAATTCATTTTATATAATTAGCGCTGTTATTCTGCCCCCAAAATGTGATATATATACACCATGGAGTTCTACTCAGCCATAAAAAAGGATGAATTTATGTCTTTTGTAATAACCTGGATGGAAATAGATGTTGAGAAATATGATTGAGGAATTAATAAGATGTCACTCATTAATGTGACTCAATAATAAGACCATTATTTTATTGTATAACCCAATATTGCTATATTAAAGACAGAAACAGGAGTTTGCAGGGTTTTGCCCTGAAGGAATATGTGAACTCAATGGTTCACTTATTAGAGGCTGCTATCATGGGAGAGCTCTCAAATCTCCGGTAGGGATGTTTTCCAGGAAGGCTTCCCAGTATCTCAAAATCTGTGAGCTTCTCTGTGTCTTGAAGACAAAGCAAAGCAAATATGGCCCACAGGATGGGAGCTAGAGACAATGAGTACCCTTTGTCCAGAGATGTGCCCCGGTGGTTATAAATAACCTGTTTTATAGAGATAGGTTTCCTGCTCTCTTCTGTCTGTCTACCTTTAAAGTCCACAATTACTAATCAAAGAAATATAGAGTCACTATACCTCTTTTGTTAT
>VBSM01001124.1:34465801-34483094 GCA_008086735.1 Cheirogaleus medius | reverse complement strand
TAGATTAGAAGCCCTTTGAGAGGACTTTTGACCCCAACCCACTACCTGTATCTCTTAGCAACTGCATTCCCTGATATGTAAATATGTTACCCTGACAATGGGTAATTGATGTCTGTGATTATAAAAACCTGTATGAATCTAACCATATTGCTGGACATTCATGGGGATATGTCTAGTCTCCTGAGAAACCCCACTGTTATCTCTGATCTTTTTATATAAAACTATAAACTATACCTTAGTCTCTGTGTATTCTTTTATTCTATTTCCCGTCAATTTCCTTATCCTCTGTGATGACCCCTATCTTAGGGACTTGGCTTCATGGGGAGAAGCAGCTGATCTCCTCCCGGGCCTGCCTCAAATACTCTCACCTGCATAAGAGACCATTATCCTAAGTGAAGTATCTCAAGAATGGAAAAGTAGATATCGCATGTACTTGCTATTAAATTGGAACTAACCAATGAGCCCACATGTGCCCAGAGGGAAGTAAGACTCAGTGGAAATCAAGCAGAAGGGAGGAAGAGAAGGGAGGGGAGAGGCAAAAACCTACCTAACAGGTACAATTAACACTATTTAGATTATGGGCACACTTACAGCTGTGACTCAAGCATTACAAAAGTGATCCAGGTAACAAACATTTGTACCCCATTAATATTTTGAAATAAAATTTTTAAAAAACTGAAGTGTTGATATTTCCAACATTGTTACACCTACAGGTTATACTTAAGCAATATTGTCTTGTAGGTGGTATATTTATTAAATATGTGTTTTACTTTTCAAATTGTGAAGTAATCTATAGTGATCAGAGGGGTATTTCTAACAGGGAAGTTGTTTTACATGTAATACGGCACGTGCAGACTGTAATCTAATCCTGTCTATTGGAGGTTCTGCCATGCTGGGTGATACATGTTTTAATAAATTAATCTTACTGTAATTTCAAATTCTTACATGATGAGTGGTTACTAGAATGCTATAATCTGTCTATACCAGCTGCAAGATTCTGAGCTGTTTCAAAGATTTTCTCCTTGCTCTTTTGGCAACATTTGATAGGTGAACAGAATATGCCCCAAATCAGATCTACCCTTTAATAGAAGACAATTTTATTTTCAAAAGCAGCACATTCACATAAACCAAAGATAGACTTATGTAAATCTTTAATGGGACCACTGACTCCTATGTTATAGAAAAAAATGCTTACTGACTACATATTTGGATGGTGAGGGGAAATAAATTCTATAAAGTATGAAAAGCTCCATTTACAAATTCTGTGTATAACTAATTCTTTTGCACATATCAAAAAGAAATTATTAAAAGAGAAAATCCAGTCTAATTGTTAGTGGATAGGTCTATCTATACATTTATACTAGATGAGTTTGTCTTTACATTCCTAAAACTTACTTACATAGAACATGGAATTCCAGTGTAATCCAGTTTCTATTCAATGATATGGCACATTGTTTGATCCCTAAGACAGTGAGCATGATATATTTCAGTCTAAACCAGGAAATAATTTAAATTCTGCACATCTGAGATGCTGAGTTGAAGACGATATTTTTTTTAAATTTGTACCTTATTTTCCATTTACCTTCTTATCAACTTTATTGAAAGTATAATTGTGATCAATTTTAATCCAGTTAAAGGGCTTTTATTTATATTTAATTGATTTATTCCAAGAATACTTATTTAGAGTCTATTACATGTAAATAGAAAGTTAGACATAAAGAAAACAAAGATGCAGTAAGTCTCCTGCTCCCAGGATGTAGGGGAGATAGGAATGTGAACAATTATCAATATAGGTGACAATTCTAAAAATGTGTTGGGAAATATAAAAAGGGTCTTCTAATCTGAGGAAGAAATAAAAGAAAGATTCATTGAGTTCCTACTTACACGTTAGTCATTCTGCTAGTTATTTCTTATATATACATTTACTTAATTCTCCCACACACCCTCTCAGTTAAGCAGATATTACTCTCATTTTGGTCATATGTAATTCACAAATAAGGAAATTTTTCAATTTTTTTCTTTAAAGTTCTAAGATTCTAGGTAGATGAAATATTTTCAAATGACTGTCCCCATTCCTAGCTTAAATGGCCTGTCTACCAAAAATAATAACTGAGTCCTGGAGAAGAATGTGTTTCTGTCTGGGAAGAAGTGTAAAGTTTCGTATAGATTCTAGGAACTGAGTGCTGTAATTTGATACACACCTTTGATAATGCTACGCAATAGGGAAGACGCCACGTTAGCAGGAGCCTGGACGTTGTACTGAATATCAAATCAACATGCAAAGAGGATTTTAGGCTACTGGCGTGTACAACTCAATTCTATTAAAATTTATCTCAGTTATCAAATAAATTCACATCTAAAGAATAGAATTTAAGTTAATTTGTCTAATCTAATAAACTTAAGTCATCAGTTTGTACTGTGAAAATAAACCAAAACCAAAACAATAACCACCAAAACTACAACAAACAAAGCAAGCCCAAGTGAACATGGATTCCCAGGACTGCTGATGGAGGTAAGAGAACACTGTGAGAGGACAGGTGTCTTCATCTGTAATCGCCAGAACCGTTTCGGGGGCCTTGCACTAGTGACATTTTCTAACTTGTGGGGGTTTTTGTTCAATAAAAGAATTTTGGCAAAACCAAATTCTACTCAAATATGGATAAATCTTTGCATGCATCGATGAACTAAAGTCAAAACCACAGGAGGAAGGACTGGTGCTTCACTACTAACTTCCTGAAAATATCCTTGAATATTTCAATTCATTTAACTCATTTCAAGATCAATAAAGATAATCAGACAATGTCTTTTGGAGTGGCATCGAACCTTTTCTAAAAGCCACTGAAAATGTGTGCACTTTTTTTAGATCCTCCACAGATTACACCTGATTAACAAATTTGGCAGTTGCAGAAAATTACTTTTTTAACAGATGAAAAATTGGATGTTTTTTCCTGGACTTCATGCTGTTTGTGAGAATAGAACATATAATCTACTTTCTGAGAAGAGTTAATAAAGCATAGAAATTTGGATTTGCATCCACTCTGTTCACATAGAACATAGACTACACAGTCTGAAATAGGCTCGGATCTGAGCTCAGTCACTTTTATCTCTGTGACTTTGGACAAATAGGTTATCTCAGTTTCATCATCTATAAAATGAGGATAAACCTAACTAGCCCATATGATGGTTTTGAGGATTAATTGAGCTAATATATAAATGTACCTAGCTCAGTACTAGATAATGTAAGAAAAAACTCGATAACGTTAGCTGCTGCTTCTTCTTCTTTGAGAAATGTGATTGGACATATAGATTGTTATGTCATAATACTAGCACAAAGAGAGAGCCAGGGTAAAGTTTTTTCCCCCTAAGTTGAACTTACAAGTCATATCAAACCTGTGCATGGTAAGGTAGTCTGAACAATTTCGTTAGTGGGAAAACTGGTGACAGCAGTTCTCTCCATGTAGTAATTACTGTTAAGTGCAAAGGACTCTCTAAGGGGCTCATCCTCCCAGATCCACTTTCACACTATTCTTGTCATTCTTCTGAACTTTTTCCCCAAACTGACCTGAATTTCTTCCTATCTTAAATCAGTTTGGAAAATTTTTCTGTGACTCTTATTTTTTACTTTATGATAACATTTGTGTTCAGGGTCACTGTTTGAATAGTCTGCAAGGTGGTAGAGAATTGATAACAAACTAAGAAAAACAATGTAAACATTAGTAATAACTATCTCAAATGTAGAAATAAAGTTATTTTGTATAAAATTTCTTTTGAGCATTCCTTTATATCCAAATATATTCTCCAGTGATTAGTCATTAGAGTTCCAGTAAATGCCCTGTCAGCTGGAAACATTTCCTTGGCTTGCTGAGTTTTAAAGGTAGTATACTCCAGCTGCATATTAGCATATGATCTTGCATTAAAGTATATAGAAAAGAATAAACACTGATCAAAAACATCTGGCAACATTTAAAAGGTCCTATCTACTCAGCATTGGTGTGATAGTGCTAATCAAAATGAATTTATGTGTAGTCATCATCTTTTATGTAAGTAGGGCATTATAATTCATTCTAAATTGAAAGATACTTTTAATTTAAACACTAAATCTCCCCTGAGTAGACTTTTACTGCTTTCTGACCACTGAGTTTACAATTTGGTTCTTTGTAATTCTCTATACTGGCTGAAATGCTGAAATGCCAAGGGAGATTTTACACACACACACACACACACACATACACACACACCCATACACACATATTCACATACTATTTATGATTTGTATGATCTGTTTAAGATTCTGAATACCAAGGAGAATTATTAAAATATCAGAGTTATTACAGCTTTTAAGTTTTGCTAATGTACTTTTATATCACATATTACCATCCTTCAGACTTTTAAAAGTAATACTACTGATAAAAAGTATTGCTGTGGTCCTAACATTTATAGTTACATAAAGAACACTGGAAATGCATTTTGTTTAGTTTCCACAGCTAGTGCTATTTCGTTTTTTTTCTTTTCCCTTTAGACTTGGAGGTAATGACATATAAAATCTATGTCTCTATATTTTATTAATATAAGATTGCTATTAAAGTCTGTCACTTATGCTCAGTGTCTCTTATATGAATATTATGGAATAAATTTCTCTTAAAATAGAGTAATAGGAAAATGTTTGCTTAAGGAGCAAGCATACTTCCTGTAAATAGATAATGAAAAGTATGAAAAATGTCTGTTTCCCTTTTTGCATTGGCTTCTAAAAGGGCCTGAATTAAATGTACTCAGAAGGTTTCATATGTTTAGCTTAGAGTTGCCAGTACAACAATTTCTCCTCTGTAAACTTTTTATTCTCTTCATAAATCTTTCCTGCCCTAGACATTTCTTACTGTACTCATATTATGTTTCCTTATTTTAATGCTTTAATTGAATATTGGTCTTTACTATAAGCTTCTCAAAGCCATTTTAGCGTTAGGAAGCATATAAATAATTGATAAATGAAGGGCTGCATACAGCTTTTGTTAAAAGAATACCGTATGCTCTTTATCAGTTGCTGGATCCCAGCATGGCACGGTGGTGCTACATTGCTTAAGGTCACATTTCAGTGTGTCTCTAGAACATTTATTCCATTCACATGCTCAATTTAATAATTTCCCTAAAATGCAACTGTACACAAGACTTTGTGGATGTGGTCATGATTCAGATATGCCAATATTCCCTTTATCAGGGTAAGATTTTTGTGCCAAGACTTTTATTTCTTAATTTTTTTTTCATTTTAAAACTTTTTATATTAAAATATTTAATTGACAAATAAAATTTGTTATATTCAAGGGGTACAAAATAATGATTTGGTATATATATATATACATTGTGTACTGATTACCACAGTCAAATTAATTAACACATCCGTTAGTACATATAGTTGCCATTATTTTTTTGTATGTGTGTGTTAAGGACATTCAAAATATGTTCTCTTATCATTCGTCAAGTAAGCAATACAGTATCATTAACTGCAATCGTCATGCTATATATTAGATTCCCAGAACTTATTCATCTTATAATTGAAAATTTGTGCTTTTGACCAGCATCACCTTATTTCCCCCACCCAAAGTGCATATGATAAAGAAACATAAACATCCCGTTTACCTGCCTTGTCTGTTTTATCTGTTTTTAAAATTCTAGTGCATATGGAAGGAGATTTTTGTGAAGCAACATTTTTAATTTATCTCACCCACATTGTCCAAGGTAGGCCTATCCTTTGAACTTAGGAGAACATAAGAATTTACAGGGTAAAATAAGGAGCATTTATGGGAGACTAAAAATAAAAATAGAAAACAAATTTTGAGCTGCTTTACTTCAGTGAGAATTATTGAGCTACTGATGAAACTAAACTCTCTTGACAAAAAATGGAGCAACTATAGGCAAGCAATTTAGCTCTTAGTGCAAAGGCACCTTATAAATCAACTGCGAAAATAGCTCAAGCTTATACTTTATGCCCTCAAGTAAACTGATTTTTAGCTAGTAAAGATCTGATAATAGGGCCAAAGAAAGTCAGGTAATAGGTCTTAAAATGTATGAAAGTTGTACTGCTCTATTATTTTACTCTCTCCTCTGAAAATTTAACAGGAATCTTTGCAAGGGAACTAACGTCCATGTTTACATGAGGTAAAATGAACATTATTGATGTGGAGAAATTATCAAAAATATTCTTGAGAACTGGTGACTTAACATCTGAATGGCAAGACACATTTAATGAACTGCCATCACATTTTTCAGCCCATATTTAAGTAGCTATATGTTTAGTTTTGCTCTTGATGTTTCACCCAGATGTTTGGGGCCCAGGAAAGCTTGCCCAAAGAGCTCTCTGATTTAAGATATTATCAAGGTAGAATTGCAGTGCAATGTGAAACTAGGGAAACTTACTGCCTTAAGAACAAGATTTGAATATATATTGAGGCTGACATTATCAAAAAGAAAGAGATAAAGTGTTAGATGAAGATTGAGGCATACCCTGCTATAATAGTCATTACTACTCTTATTACAATTGTTAATACCACCCATAGTTCCATCTCACTTTTACACACCAACTACTATTTCCCATATTGCATATTCAACTCTAGTCTTTATCAATATCTCACATGGTCCACCATACCTCTAAATTACCTCTCATGTATAGAATCCAGTGTTTCATGTAACATCTGCTAAATGGTGATTTCAAACTCTTATATGCTAATGTTGCCCACTGGCAGTGCTACAAAGGCAAAGATGTTCTCGTCCACCTGCTTAATTGCTATGGTCTGAGTAATACAAATCTATAGAGGCCACAATTAGGATTTTATAGTTTGTTCAGTTCTCTGACAGATTCATCTTCTAAACTTTAGGCCTATGGTTTTACTTTCATAGATTTGAGTTGCCTTACATATTTTCTGAAATTAATTATATAGGAAAGAGAAGTATATTGATATTTACATGTTTTTAACATTTACTTGGAATTATTTACAGAAGAATAAATAAATTGAAAAGTCAAAAGGTTAATCTTGAGAAGAAGTAGGATACTTCTTTGCTGCAATATGAAAAATGTGGTAAGAAATATTAATAGTTGAGCATTCAAGAAATAGATAAATATGAAACAGTGTCAGTAATGTTGAGTAACAGACAGAATATGGTTTGGGAGAATTAAGAAGTTGGAAAATTATCAGAATAAGTGATGTAGGGAGCTTATTTAAAAAATAAAATTACTGAGGCAGTAGCCCTAGTTATGGTTGACTATCATGCAACTGGGTATGACCACTTGATATAATTGTGGCAACTTATATTTATAGTACACAGAAACTTGGATGCAACAACAAAGACAATGGATCTAAATGGATGTCCTTTCTTTGGGGAATCAAGAATGATCAATGTGGGTAAAGAATAAAGCCCAGAGGATTTGAGGGTTCTTGCTACATGATCTCTAGGTTTTCTCATTTTTCTTTTTCTTTATAATTTTGACAAAATGAATCATGGAAGGAATATCAGATAAGAATTTCTGAGAAAATTCAGAAAGAATCCTGATGAAACCCTAGTTTTGCCCAACATTAAAATGTATTGTGATATCCTGATCTTGAAAATAGTTTGATACTGACAAAATGATAGAAGATTATGATAAAACAGATCGAATAGCTCAACCTGAAAGAGCATTTAAAAAGCAATTTAATATGTAACTTGGCCACATCATAGATAGTAGGGAATGGAAAAATTATGCAGTAAATGATGTACGTACAATTGAGTTTTGTTATTTAAATTGTTTACTAATGTTATCCATGTATATATTTTTTAAAAGTCAAATATTAAATGCTTTTTTATTGAACAATTATACTCTGCTCGCTGCTCCCCATCATATGCCTAGTTCAAAATGATAATCATTTTCACATATCTTAGCTCTTTCTTTGGTATTTACTTTTAATTTCTAAATTAAATGTTTTAGGGTTTTTTTATTTTTTATTTCAAATATTAAGAGTATACAAATATTTTAGGTTACATGGATCGTTTTTGTAATGATTGAGTCCCAGCTCTAGCTGTGCCTGTTACCCAAATAGTGTTCATGCTCCACTTTAAGTTGGTTTATTCCCTCCTCCCGCATCCCTTCTGAGTGATTGCCACTGAGTTTACTTCCCTCTGTGCACATGTGCGCTCATCCGTTAGTTCCAATTTAATAGTGTGAATTGTATTGGGACCCCCAGCTTAATCTCTGAGATGATAGGAGACACTTGTAAGAATCAGCCATGCCCTGTTTGACTGAGTTGGTAGATGCTATAATGAGCAATAGAGTTGTTTTCTACCTGCTAGTTTTTGATGCTTACTGGAAGGAGCCAACTGCCAAGATGTTCTTTTGTGCCTGTGGCAAGCTCTAGTCCCTCAGGTGGAGCACTTGAATGTCCCAGGCTTTGGCAGAGTCCCTGTAGTTTCCAAGGGGTTGCTTGATCTCCACTGCAGCAGAGGTGGGTGGAGGAGCGAGGCAGGGCGTGGTTAGGTTGTGCAAGCCTTGGAAGGCTTTGCAGAGCCTCAGCGGGGCTCAGAGGTTGTTTTCTTGGCTGCTAGAGGGAGCCACTGGGAGGAGGGTGAAGACAGGCTCTCCAAATGGAGATGCTCCTGAGGAAGAGGCCACAATTACCAACAGCCCAGGTGCCTGAACATGCCTGCTTGTTTGCTATGTCACTGCAGGCAGGCTGGGATCTGCCCCACCAGAGGACCCCCCCTAATCCAACAGTGTGGCTCTCCTGTGGGAGGCATGGGTACTCTCCCAGATAGTCCTGTCTCAGACCCCCCACCCCCACAGTATTCTGCTGTCAGTTCTGCCCACATAGGTTCTCACCTCCCAAGTCCAGCTCCCAAGCTTTCCCCCTCTCCCTCCCAGCAACCCACTTGAGTCCTGAGGGCACAGGATCTGGCTTGCGTGTCTGATCTGCTGGTGTGTGTCTCTAAGAAATGCCGACAGGTAGGGAGCTCCCAGATTGGAAACTCTAAGTCCACTGCAGGTCCTCAAGGGGAAAGGCGTGGGCCCCACTCTCTGTGGGAATCTCAGAATGGAGAATGCACCAGCTGGGAAGAGGCAGCCGCTCACCAAATTCTCCACTCAAACTGCTCTCCTGGTTGCAGTGGGTGGGGAAGGGCGGGGAAGGATGAGAGTCTGAGTGGAAGAAAGCCGGCTGTCTGTTCTCTCAAGTTGCTCTCCTTGGAGGGAGACCCCAAACGGAATGTCCAAGCTCTGGGATCACGCAAGTTCTTCCTACAAGTCCATGGTTGCCCCAACACTTGTGCTGTGGAGATTGTAAGCTTTCCAGGTTACTTGGTAGCCTGCTGATCACTGAAGGAGTGTGGGAAGGAGAAAGGGACTGCCCCTTATTCTTTCCCTGAGCTCTGAGCCTCTCTGGGTTTGATCCTCATCAATGTCGTTTTTTCCTTTATCCTCTTCCTTCTCTGCTTCACTATTTTCCTTGTGAGGTCCCCAACAGGCTCCAGCACTTCTCTGTATCTATGTTTTTTTCTTCCTTGATTTCTTTCAGGTTGGCATGGTTATCAGCTTCCTCTTATTGTCTGTGAAAAACATTATTTTTCTTACAGCCTCCCACCCCTAACCATAAACAGCCCTCTCCTACCTATCCCCCTATTCTCCAAATATCATTGTATCATAATTGTTGCTTAGATGAGTTCTTTACATTTTATTTATTTATTTATTTTTATGCAAACTTTCACTCTAGCCCAGGCTGGAGTACAGCGGCACAAGCATATTAATGGCTCACTGCAAGCTCCAACTCCTGGGCTAAAGCAATCCTCCCGGCTCATCCTCCCAAGTAGCTGGGACTACTGGCATGTGCCACCACATATGGCTATTTTTAAAATTATTTTTTGTAGATATAGGGTCTCACTATATTGTCCTGATTGGTCTCAGACTCCTGGCCTCAAACAATCCTCCCATCTCAGCCTCCCAAAGTGCTTGGATTACAGGCATGAGTCATTGTGCCCAGCCCCGAGTTCTTACATGATCATGGTCATGTAAATATTATTCAGAACAGAATCATGATCACAATTTCCTTCTTTTACAACTGATAATTTTACCCAAAGTTAACTCATTTGCTTAGTTTTTAAATCATCCTATCACTAGTTCATTCCCAAACTCTTTGCTTTTAGTGCAAGGTTCTCTCAATACACTCAGACTTATCAAGTGCGCTGCTAATGTCCTCTACCTTTTTCTCCGACCCTAGACTGGCTTTGTCCCACCTCTCATCCTGGGCTCTCCTTCACCACCATTTGCGCGATATCCTTCACTTTTCTGCCATGTTTCATCCTTCACGTCCGGCATCCCACAGCATCCTCATTCTTGGTTTACTACCTTTTTTGATAGAGTGTTTCCATGATTTGTGAAAAAAGGTTTATGAAAGGTGAATTTTTTGAGGTCTTGCACATAGGTCTTGCACATTCCTACAATGTATTTATTTTTCCCTCATACTTGACTAATAATATGGGGTTGATATAGAATTCTTGTTTTGATATCACCATCTTTCAGATTTTAAAAAAGTTTCTTACTTGACTTTCTTCTGTTCTTAGTATTGCCTTTCAGAACTCAGGTGAAATTGTAATTTCTAAACTATTCTTTGCATGTGCTTGCCATCTTTGGCACATTTTTGGATTTTTTAAAAAAATTCTAGTGCTACGAAATTCATAAATTGCCTCATCATAGTCTTTTTTTATTCATCCAATATTGGCATACAGTGAATTTTTCAAGTTTGCCATTAATATCTTTTAGATATGGGAAAATTTCTGTAGCTTTCTGTATTAGTGTTCTAGGGCTTACAAAACAAAGTTCCACAGACTGGGTGGCTTAAACAACAGAAATTTATGTTCTCATAATTCTGGAGACTAAAAGTTGAAGATCAAGGTATCTACAGGATTTGTTTCTTCTAAGGCTGCTCCCCCTGTCTGGCAAATTGCCATCTTCTCCTGGTGTCTTTACATCACCCTTCCTCTGTGTGTCTGTACTGATCTCCTAAGGACACCAGTCAGATTGGATTAGGGCCCACCCATTTTACCATAGTTATTTCTTTAAAGGCCCTATCTCTAAATACCATCATATTTTGAGGTACTGGGGGTTAAGATGTCAATATATAAATTTTGGAAGGGCGCAACTCAGCCTATAACCATATATATATATATATATATATTACCTTTTCTTTTCCTATGTTTTTCTGTTTTCTCTTTTTGGAACATCTTTTACTTAAATGATGTAACTTCTGAACTGATTCTCTATTAGCCTTGTTGCTTTCATTCTACTAATTTATCTTTTAGTTATATTTCCTAAGATATTTTTTCAAATTTATCTTTTCTTCCTTCTGTTTAGTTTTTTCTAACCTTTCTACTGTCATGTTTTCAATTTCCACAGTTCACTTACTCTCTCATTTTCTCAGAAAAATGTACTACTTTATCTTTTGATAGATATTAATAGGAAATTTTTAATGATTTTCTTCTGGTATCATCTAAGTTTCCTTAAAATTCTTCTTTGATTCTGTCTCCTCTCTAAATCAAGAGGCTTCCCATCTAATGCCTCCTGATCCTTGACTGTAGATGCGTATCTGAGAGCGAATCACCAAAGAGCTCTGTGCGTGGGAAGGGCTTATTTACAGTGATGTTCCCTGTAGGATTTAACTATTATCTGGCATGAGAGTTCAGTTGGGGGAATCCTACTTTCCATATTTTTAGGTCTTCATTTCTTAAGCTTGTCAGATTCATCAGAGGAAAATTTTTCTATATTCTGCCCGGAAGACTTGAAATAGTGTGCCAAAATGCTGTGAACTGTATAGGAGAAGTGGGCTAGGGTCTCACAATTCGAGGTGTAGAAAATTCCGTAAATACTATGATGGTTAATTTTATGTGTAAACTTGACTGGGCCACAATATGGCAATATATTTAGTTAACATTCTTTTAGGTATGTCTGTAATGGTGTATCTGGAAGTGGCTATCATTTGAATCAGAATCCTGAGTAAGGCAGATTGCCTGCCGCAATGTGGGTGAGCCTCATCTAATTCACTGATGGACTGAATAGAACAAAAAGCCTGAGTTAGGGAAATTTGCTCTTTCTGTGCCTGAGAGAGTCTTTGAACTGGGACACTGGTCTTCTCTTGTCTTCAGACTCATAATGGTACTGTACCATCAGCTGTCTTGGGTCTCCTACTTGCTGATTCACCCTTCAGACTTTGGGACTTTTCAGCCTCCATAACTGTGTGAGCCAATTCCTTATACTAAATCAATCTCTCTCTATATATGTGTGTATATGTGTATATAGATACACACACACAAGCCCTACTGGTTCTATTTCTCTGGAGACCCCTATTGAATATATCTCCTGTTATTTTCATGAGGATGTTGTTTGCTGTCAGCTCTCCTCATGGCTGCAGTACAGATTATCTGTGATTCACCCTTGCCAGAGAGAAAAATGCTGTGTCAGGGAGATAAACAGCCATCCAAGCTATCTGGAATTCTAATTATTTCCTAAATAGAGCTTTTAACTTTGTATCTTGGTTTATATCTCTGCCTTGACCGATGCTTGGGACTAGTGCCTGCCACCATTTCTCAGCTTTTCTTGGTCTTTGAAGAAGAATAAAGTGGTTTACATCTGAAGTTTCTTACTTGCATATCTTAGTTTCAACTTTTTCAAATCTACTAATTTAATTACCTAATTTTATCTGCTTTTTAGATCCCAAAATTTTGTTGTTTCCCTCCCTTCCTCTTGTCCTTTGTGGCATTATGTTATTTTTATCCCCTCGTTGTCATTTCCATAAGGTGTCAAGAAGGACGTGAGGATGTGTATTCAATCTAACTTCTTTAACTGAAATACAATTAGTTAGAAATCACATACAATATAATAAAATAAACTTCAGGCAAGTTTTAGAGTTAAAATTAACAAATGAAAGCATATTGAGTAAAATAGGGATATTTACTGTATAACTACATGTAAAAGGACTTTTAATGCCTGAAATTATTATAGAATTAACAAAGACAGTACACAAATATAAATCTTTTATGTAAAATACTTTAAAGTAAAAATACTCTAAAATAAAAATCAAACAAATTTTTAAAAATTCAAAGGATATTGATTTTTCATATAGGTTTATACAAATTATAATATAAATATTAAAACTTAAATAGATGAAGGGGTAAAGTCTAAGGTCAGGTTATTAGAAGAAGTAGATTTATAACTGATTATATCCTCATAAAATATATTTAGAATTAGGATATAATTTTAAACCCACTATAAATCAAGCCTTACAAATTAAAACAAAACATATATTTTTTTAAACCTATCAAATTTGCAAAGGCTTTTTAAATTTCAATATTTCATTATGTTGAAGATGAGGTGAAGTAGAGCCTTAGAGGTTGTTGGTGGGAAGCCAAATGACTATTCCCTTTTTAGAAAGCTATCTGGAAACATGTATCAGAAGCTTTAAGAACATGAATTATTATACATCTTATTTTTGGAAATTTCTTTCCAGAGAAAATTCTAAAATAGTATAGATCGTATTCAAGATATTTTAATAATGAAATAATGTAAATAATCCAAATATTTAAAAAACCAAATAATTAAACTTCAGAAGATTATTAAGAAGCCATTAAAAAATAATCTCTCCTAGAAGTGACTCCTGTTCTTGTGATGGTTAAATTTGGTGTGGGAGAGAAAAGTTCTTCAATTAACCATAAAATTAAATGTTAAAAAACACCAAGATACGTACTGGGAAGGAGAAACATCGAACATTCTTGGGGGTAGGTGGAGAGAGGCCCTAATCAGGAATTATCTTATTAATACAGGAGCTAGGGGTCATGGGATTCATAAGTAGAACACCACGAATGACCTGAAGGAATAGGGAGGTACCAGGGGACTGGAGGTCAAGAGGAGGGAAAAGGATCAATGGCATAAAGGAGTCAGAGGGAAGAAGACTCCAGGGAGGAAATTTCAGAATCCAAATGAAGGAATTGGAACAATTGAGAATGCTAAGGCATAAAATAGTGTGGTGTCAATTAAATAAATAGTGTGTCTCTGAGAGCTAAGAGAGGGTCACACTCCAAAGTGAGTGGAAGGCATTAAAAGCAAGAGTGTGAGGATGAGCTTGAAAACCAGTCATCTCACCAGGGATGAGGGCAAGGAGAGTCAGGTAGTGTCTAATTTTCATTCTAAATAAATATATTTTCTGGAGGCATCTATAGGTACTGAGCAATAGTGATGACCACATTTGAGATGGAAAATACAATTTTTTTTTTATCCAGATAGCTTCTCCCTGGGTTTAATGACTTTTATGTCATATTGAACTATCAGTATCAAAATATATGGCAATTTAGCCATTTATTCAAATAGTGATTAGAGATGTAGAAGTTTACTCAGGACAGTTTTGTCTTCCCTTTGTTGAATACTTATCTTGGTATGTCTAGAAAAGATGAATGCAGGTAGTCTATTCTGTGATATTGAAATAGGAATATTGCAATTTTCTTTCCAGTTATCAAAACATGGCTTGACAATGAAAAAATAGTCAAATACTAGTCACTTAAACTTATGTCTTCAAATCTCTGAGCTCTTCATATGTTGTGAGCTGCATGCACCATTATATTTGTTCACAATAAAATTTAATAAGCTCTGTCAATTAAACTTGTGAACTGCATGCATCATTATTTCCTTTCACAATAAAATTTTATAAGCTCTGTCAATTAAACTATGACATATTGTCCATTTTTCATGCATTTCCAGTTCAGAAATGTTAAAATACTGAAAAGTGTGCAATTGAATTGATGAAAAATGGCAATGAAATATTATTGTTGAATTGATGCATAAAGAAGGTACAATTTTGAAGTGAACATGTGTGCATCAATAATCTTTGAAGCAGAACAGAATGCAGACCATGTTGTACTCCATTTCTGAGTAGCATCTTGAATCCTTTAAAAAGTAATATGAGTTTTCTGGATTTGAAGTAACATTTTAAACCAAAGTCATATGTTTTGAAGTCAATTATAAGTTTATTGCTATCTCCATTATTAAATTTGGCATGTAAGTGTGACAATATGAATAAAAGTTCGCAGCTGTATCTTCAGTTTTCTCTTTGGTATCTTGAGTATTTGAAGGAGGATTTTTTTTTGCAATTTCATAAAAGCTTATTTTAAAACTAATATGCAAGGTTTTATTTGGATATTGTTTCGGGACTGCCCCTAAACTAAAACTTTCCATGTTCATTTAATATCAAATCAGATAACAATCATAATTTCCTTTCAAATGAAAATAGTAGAGAACTTGCAACCATATAAGAATTACACAAATATAAGCTTTCATCTATTTAAAAATTGCATGTCATTTTACCCTGACTGGTTTCTATTCTTCAAGAAAATTCCAGCTCATCTACTGTCGTAGCTTTTACTCTACTTTGAAGGACTTTATCTTAGTTGATTTGGTTTCTTTTATGTAAAAGCCCTAGATGTAACATTAGTATTCTGTGATTTTTTTTTTAATATCTAGCTCATTAGTAAGGTGCAAGCATGTTATAATCGTATTCATTACTTTTCTCTTTGTAAGACAATGCATGTGCTTACTTTTTTGGTTTCTTTGTTAGAATAATTATTGAAATACCTACACCTCTAAAGTAAAATTCCCTCTATAGTTATTCATCTGCTCATTCACCTGATTCTGCAAATATTGGTTGAGTACCAATGACAGTGTGGCATTGGAGATACAAATAAGAGCATACACACAAAAAAACCCTACACCAAAGTACTCAGAGTCTACAGGAGGAGATAAACCTGAGGAGTGTCATATTTAATAAAATTTATTGTCTATAATAGTAGAGGTGTGTTTAAGACACTGTCTCAGGACAAAAGAAGAAGTGATCACTTTAAGCATACAGCAATGAAGGAATCCAAAAAGTGGAGAAAGTCTTGAGAAGGGTAATGGGTTTCTGGTGAGAATTCCAAGTAGAGTCGAAACATGTACAAATATATGGAAGCATAGGATAAGAAATAATGGAGTACCCCAAGTGGTAGAAAATTCTGGAATATGATGTTAGAGATAGGGAATGATTAATGATGAGGCTGATTAGAAAGAAAGAAGTCATACTACTAAGGGCCACACATGCCTTTTTAATGAATTTGGAGTTATTCAGATGATAAACAATCATTGAAGGGTTTGAGTTGTATTTGCAATTTATCAAAAGGATTGGAGGGGAGAATTTTACAGTTACGAGGTTATTTCAGTGTGACAAGGTGAGAGCTAATGAGATTCTGAACTACAAGATAGCATTGGGGTGAGGAGTGAAAGAAGTGATGGATTTGAGTGAAGTGAGGATGGAAAATTTGACAAAATGTGGATATTTAATTAATTATGTGGAGAGAAAAAAAATCTATGTTGATTCCAAAATTCTTCTTTTTAAAAAAATTATTAATTTATTTGTAATTGACAAATAATTATATATATTTATTGGGTACAATGTTATGTTTTTATCTATGTATACATTGTAGAAAGATTCAATCAAGCTAATTTTGAGTATATGGGTAGAAGAGAGAGTTAAGAAAGAGAGGCATGAGGTCATTGTGTTTAAGATCATTGAATTTAAGAAGGGATTGCCAAACAATACTGGGTTAGACACATGTAGAGAATTTGAAATTTCTCAGGATTGTGTCTGCACTAAAATAGGAGCAGCAGATTGTGAGTCAAATCTGAAAATCTTCAATGACTACAGAGTAGGGACTGGATGACTTTGAGGTGATAATAAAAAGAAATGATAGTGGTAAAGCTAGACTCAGGAGCATGAGCTTTTATCAAGAGGGTCCAGCCAAAGATGAGCTCTTTCTATCCTCCCCATCTCTGGAAAGATTTACGCAGATGCTAGAAGAAAATCTTCTCAATGTTAGAAGATGAAGACAAAGATGAAGATGAAAAAGAATTTACTCTTTGAACGCTAGATTAGCTGGCTTTTAAGATTCTTCTGAATAATAAGATGTAGTGTTTCTTTGAAAGTACAGGACAGCAGCTAATCACTATGGTAGATGTTAACATCACTATGATTATAATGTAAACACCGTGGACTGGATCTGAATTTTATAGTCACGCACACACACAAAACTGACTTCGCATAAGGCAATGTGTCCACTCATTCAAAGCCACAATTACAAGACCTCTTTTGTCACAGTTAATCTTTAATAATTAAATTAATTATTTAATTAATAATCTGAGATTATTTTATCTCAGGGACTATTGTATAAGAAAGCTATGTTATTTGGTTTTGATAATATTCATTTTGTT
>VBSM01001124.1:34415548-34465701 GCA_008086735.1 Cheirogaleus medius | reverse complement strand
GAGCTTCAAGCGTGACCATCCCCCAGACGTTGCACATCTCATTCATTATGTTTGAAAATGAATTCTGAAAGCAAAGATAATATGGCCTGGGGTGATTTGTGTTTGGGATGATATCTTCCAAAGCTATCCTCCATTGGTTTGGATAATCAAAAATTGACTGTGTTTGGAAATCGAAAGTTATCTATCTAGAAAACAAATCATATGTGGGGATCATTAATATTATTACTGAAGGAATATTAATTGTAAAAAATGAAGCACTTTATTTTAAAATGTAATGCAGTCATTTTGTCACTAAAGCTATAATTCTGGGCAAAGTGCTAATAAATGAAAGAGAGAATCATTGCTTGCCCATTATACAAAGCATACCTAAATTCATCAGGTAGAAAGTCTTGTAGTTCAATTTTCCATCTGGACAAAAAGGAAATGTTGAAATATTCTCAAAAGAGCCCATTTTTTTTCTGCCATAACCATAATTATCAAAAGTTGACAAGGCAAAGTTTCCAGGTAATTTATAGCTTTTAAATATTGTTTGAGGGTTCCCAGAATATTGGCTAATAATGATAATAATAGCCAAAAATGTCTTTAGTAAAAATAGATCATAGTAAAACTTGCCTTATTTGAATTTTTTTTCATTAATAAGTTTAAAATATGTATAAAAACTTTTAACTCAAGTATGAGGGCCTCAATAGTATTTATTCTCACCATTAAAATGTTTTGTTCATACTATTTACCCCAAGCATCTGTACTGTCACTGACATGGATGGCAAAATAAAGCATAGACAAATAAGAAAAATAAAGTCCTGATTTTTTTTCAAAAATGGCCAGATTTAGGATTATTTTTACAAGATTGTTTTTCAAGATTTAGTGGTTAATGGCAGGTCAATTGTTCTTGATTCTCCAGCAAAAGCCTTGGAGTCTTCCTTGCCTTATTTCACCTATCCCACTCATTATGTTGAGGCTACTTTCAAAATATATCCAAAATTCCATCATTTCTCAATGACATCCTCTGCCAATACCAAATCAAAACACCATCTTTTATTCCAAATTATCAAGAAGTCTCATCATTAATTGATCTCACTGCTTCTGCTTTATGTGTATATTCAACACAGCAGGAGTGATTTGTAGTGTCAGCCAGATCACAACAGCCATCTCCTCTGATTAAGCCCTCTCATAGCTTCCTTTATCTCCTATGAGTCAAGGGGTTCTCAAATTAGAATTAGAGAATCCTCTGGAAGGCTGGACACTGTCCTTAAAAGTTCTGATTCTGTAGGTCTGGGTTAGGGCTTGAAAATGGGCATTTTCAAACAAATTCCTAGGTGTTAGGTGATCATTCCAGGTGATGCTTCTGTTTCTGATCCAGAGACTATGAAAGTCCTCACCATGATCTAGAGCAGGGGTCCTCAATCTTTTTAAACAGAGGGCCAGTTCACTGTCCCTCAGACCATTGGAGGGCCAGACTATAGTTTTTAAAAAACTATGAACAAATTCCTATGCACACTGCACATATCTTATTTTGAAGTAAAAAAAACAAACAGGCAAAAACACCTGCTTGTGGCCCATGGGCCGTAGTTTGAGGACGCCTGATCTAGAGAATATTACATGATCAGTATCAGCACATCTCTAATCTTAATGCCTACTTGACTTCCCATTGCACATTATACAACATCCATATCCCCAGTCACATTCCTGCCTCAGGGCTTTTGTCTTTGCTTTTCCTGCACCTAGGGTGCTTTTTCTCCAGGTATCCACATGGCTAGTTTCCTCACATCCTCCAAGTCTTTATTCAAATATTTCCTCAGGGAGGCCTTCCCTGGCCACACCATATAATGATCAAGTTTATTCTCACTCCACAATGCCTCTGACATTTTATATTCTCACAGCTATCTGCTTTATTTTTCATCATTGGCACATATTATTCTTTGAATATACTATATGATTTACTTATTTATCTTGTATACTTGATGTCTTCTCTATTAGAAAGTCAACTTCCTGAGGACAGGAGTAGTTTCCATTTCTGTATCTACAGTGCCTAAAATAGTGCTTGGCCTATAGTAAGTGCTCCATATGTATTTGTTGATTGAATAACAAATTAATGAGAAAATCAAGAGAACACACGGAACAAGGAGAATGAAAACACTCAGTTGATATTGATTTTGTGGCAATAAGGAAAATAATATTAATTTGTGACTCACTATTATTAGTATAACTTTGCATTGTTTCTAGAATTGATATCAATGTTACATGTCAAGGTCAACATAAGCTTAACCAGCTGAGTTTGTAAGTACAGACACTTGTTGGTCAGATGATCATCTCAAGAGAAAAAGAACAAAATAATAATAACATATTTTCTGGCCCCTTAGTATGTGTTAGATACTATGCTAAGTGCATGTTTATATGATTTTATTCATTCTTTATAAATGGCCTATGAAATATGTTTTATTTATTTATATTTTATAGATGAGGAAACAAGTCTTACATAAGTTAAGCAACTTTCTCAAGGCTGCAAAATCAATAAATCACCATCAAGTCCTCAGACCCAGGTCTGCCTCTCTACAAAGCCCATATTTATTCTGATGTACTGGCATCATTAGCGTTATGCACTAGAAGGGAAGAAAAGGGCAATGCAATGGTGATGGGTTCAGATGACGTTTTATGAACATGATTAAGGGGCCTGTTACATATATCCTAGGGAAGAGAAACACAATGACAGCACATATCTTTAAATATTTGAAGGGCTTCCATGTAGAAAATGTAGATAGCTGTGAGAAAAACCCTAACACTAACAAAATACAGAACCAGGCAAAGGTAAACCTTTGCAAAGAACATTTTGATGATTTGTTCTGGTCAGCAACAAAGCAAGTGGCCATGTCATATACAGAGATTGAGTCACCCTTCCCTGAAAATACTGAAACATGAACACAATGACAGAGCATTTTATATTCAGTTCATTTATTGGGAGAAAGGTTAGTATAGATAGTTGGAAGATCTTCTCCAACTCAGAGGGTCTATCAGTCCAGAGAAACTGTTGGGATCTATGAGTAATTAAAGTGACTCACCAATTTATTCCTGCAGTCCCTAACCCCCAGGCCGCACAGCAGGAGGTGAGTGGCAGGTGAGCAAGTGGAAGCTTCATCTGTATTTACAGCCACTCCCCATCACTCACATCACTGCATGAGCTCCCCCTCCTGTCAGATCACTGGCACATTAGATTCTCATAGGAGTGCAAACCCCACTGTAACCTGCACATGTGAGGGATATAGGTTGTTCACTCCTTATGGGAATCTAATGCTTGGTGATCTGAGGTGGAGCTGAGGCGGTGATGCTAATGCTGGGGAGAAGCTGCAAATACAGATTAGCATTAGCAGAGAGGTTTGACTACAAAATAAATGCAATAGACTTAAATCATCCCAAAACCATCCCCTCCCACCCTGGTCCATGGAAAAATTGTCTTTCCTGAAACCAGTCCTTGGTGCCAAAAACGTTGGGGACTGCTGATTTAGTTAACCAATACTCAATTCAGCGGAAATTAAATTCATTTTAATTTACTAATTGAATTGAATATTCCTCAATGAATTTCCTAATTCATAGAGAAACAAAACAAAACAACAAAGCCATCAGACAAAAAATGCCAAATTCCTTTTCCCTTTGCTTATCATCTTAGCTACATCTATATTTTTGCATATTCCTTTTCCCTTCTTTCTAATCTCTGTATAAATGTTGTCCCTCCTTGGATCTAGGGCAAGGTGTGCTACTTTTGTTCTGATACTGGCTTTTTCTACCTTCTCCGCTGGTTCTTTTCTCTATTCAGCATCTTCATCCTCTCCCTCTTTGTGGGTTATTTTCTTCAACATTTAGATGTGTTCAGGTCTTTCCCCACTCGGGAATTCTTTCCCTAAATATCACCCTTTTTTAAAAGGTCAAGTTCTTTTAAGAGAAATCTATACTCCATCCATACTGACTTCACCCCTGTGCACCCCTAAACCCACTGAAATATGGTTTCTACCTCCACTACTCCTCTAAGTAAGGTCCCTGTGACCTGCTGGGGTAATCTTGCATATTTCCCAAGACCATTTATACATCCTGTAATTCACTAAAAAGATTCATTGGACTAACCATGTAGCTGTACTTATGGCTTACATTTAAAACAGAGTAATGATCTCCTAACAGATCAGTAAAGGAAAATGACACAAGTGGAGTCTGGCAGAATTCATGCTCAGGCTTCCTGTGTTCTCCACTTCCCATGTGAGGTCACATAAAGCACACACTCCCTTCAGCAGTGATGATGCAACCACACGCTACAGTATTTATGCACATGGAAGCCCATTTCAGGTTCAGTTTAGGAATTTTCTTAAGGGCTGTTCCTTGTAGGCAATCTCTGCCCAGAAACTACCAAAATTCTAGACTCTCAGAAGGAAAGCAAATGTTCATCACTGACACATTGTTTGTACAAACAATGTAGCCAGAGCAAAACAACCTTATCAGGGAATGTTTCAGAGGCCAAGTTCCAAACACTAGCAGAAGGCCAACCTTACGAGCAGGCCTTTCTAAAGATAGCCCATTATATTATCTTTTCCTGCACATTCTCATAACTCTAAACACTCTCCATTATCTAATGAATCCCTTATTACTCTCCGTATCTCAGATAGTGCTCCTCAGCTAAACTTACACATCCAAATGCCTACTAAGCATTACCATTGAAATGTCCCACAAAAAAACTGAAATTTAACCTGTGTATATCTAATTTTTTGTTATCTTTGCATCTAGCTCTTTTGAATATTTTTTCTAGTATTCACTGCCTCAGCAAATGACAACCCCATCCACCCAGTAAATATGGCAGGAAAGTGGATAAATGACCTATACCATTCCATCTCCCACATCCAACACAACTAAGTTGATCTCTGAATCACATAGATTCTACCTCCTTAATTTCCATATAAACTGACTTGACCTAGCAAATTTATTGTCCATACCAGTTGGACATTGGACAAGTCACATAGCCCTTCTGAATGTTATATTTCATACATGTGAAGTGAAATGCTGATAGTCCTGGCCTCATAAGATTGTTGTGAAAAGTAATTGAGCTAGTAAATACAAAATGCTTATCAAATAGTAAGTGCAAAAGCACATGTATATTAGTTATTAATGCTGTTAATGTTTTAAAATACTTTAAAGATTAAAGCATTTAAAAAGACAAATCTGATCATGTTACATCAGTTAAAACTACCAATGGCTTAACAAGGCCCTCAGTACGGTCTGAATTCCTTTCCTGGATACCCCCTCTCTCATAATTCTATGCTTGTACTTTTAGCTTCAGTCCCAATGACTACTTGAGGATCTCCAAATAGGTCAGACTTTCCCTCTCTCTCTTAAGGCTTTCAAGAGTCCTTTCATCTGGAGTTCTCTTACCTTATTCATCTCCTTCCCAGACCCCATTTATCTCAATAACTTCTTCTTATCCCGAAGGAATAAACCTAAAGCATTATCTCTCCAGGTAAGTCTGATCTCCCATATGTGCCTTTTATATGTACTCCTATAGCAACTGATGATTACCTCTCCATACTCATATCACACACTATTGTAATTACCTGCCCTGTCTTCTATCTTTACAATTAACATGAGGTTTTTGAGAACAGGAAAACTATATCTGAATCAACATTGTGTCTTTCCTCAGTCCAGGGACTGGTGCAAGGTAAATGTTTGGTAAATATTTTCTGAACAATAAAATAAATGAGTAGAATATAACTGTAGAAACAGCTACACCGTGTACCAGAGGATCCAGTTCTCTTTGGTAACCCATATTAGAAGAATCTAAAGTAGAAATGAAATGTGTTTTATGGGCAATATAGCTTTACCTTTCTAAATGATAAAGCTTGGATTTAGCTCTCTAGAAAGTTAAAATAGGCTAGGCTAAGTCAAATGGAGAAGATTTTCCTGAATGTCCTAGAATGGTCTGTTTTTCCTATGTCCTTTGAGAAGTCCTAACCTTGTTTTAATATTCATCAGCATGGGCCCAAACATCTTACCTGTTGTGCCAGAAGCAATGAAGATAACATTTGCATCAGTGCCTCATTCAGAACTGACCTGGGTCTCCCAAGCCTTTTAGGTGAGAAGAGTAATGCCAGGTATGATTGTTCAGAGGAGCAAGAGAGAATCTGGGGCTAAAAAGTAAGTGAGCTAGCCCTGGGCCATTAATTACCATTACACAGTAGAAGGGAAGATGGGGATTACTCCCTTGTGTGATACATGTGTATACTTCTGAAAGTTTCAGTAAGAGTCAAAGACTTTAAGACATACCTGCTGCATCTGGCTTTCCATTCAGTTATCTTTGGAAATACATAAGCAGAAAAGGAATAGAGAAGATCTTTGAATAAGCTTTTACTCAACAAACTTTAGACCATAAAATGGATCAGGCCAGTTTAAGTTGACTCACAATCTCACAAGTAAGAGTTAATGGTTCCAACCCAGTTCAGTACTCCCAGTGCCTGTCTTCCTTTTGCTGTACCACATTCTAGCACCCCTAGTGGCCAGGGGTGTGGTGCACCAGTTAGACGTCCCTTTCAGGATCCAGACCCTCACTGCCCCAGCTGCAAGAAGCATTGGCTGAGGAGAGCTCACAACTGTCTCACTCAATAAATTGACTTCAGTGGAAGGGTGCTGCCACACCTTTATGTTCTGTGGCTTGAGACAGCCTACATCCATTGGCTGGTCAGGAGTTATATACAAAGGCCTGACACCTTGTTTTAGTTTGGTACAACTCTGAATGAACATCACAATTTAGAACTCTCAGTGTGGTTGGCTGAAGCCTTTGTTGCAAATGGAGCACTGTAGAATACATTCTGCATAATGTTTCCCTCACTTCCTTACAGCTGCTGTTCCCTGGAGTGTACTTTCACTGCACTGACCAAAGATAGATTATTTTCGCTATGTAATATAACATCCCAGACACCTAAATTCCATTGAGGACAGTTAAGGAAATGATGGAATGAAAGTTTCTGTAGTATTTATTGATAGCTATTCCATCTTTATCTAGTAGATCAGGAAATAGAGATGAATAAGTAATTGGACCAAAGTCACTTGTGCTTTGGAATATAGAATGATGATAGAAAACCTTAGTCTTTTGTGAATAAAATATAATATTTTATGTAACAAATCCACAAAAAGAAATATTGCAAAGCTGATTTGTTTAAGTTGCTAATATGTAATAGGTACATTGCATTTCCTATTACATTTTTGCTTTATCATTAAATCTATCTTTTGATGACAGTTATTCAGAATCACAGTCACTACTGAATTTTTATTTGTTTTCCATTTTAGACACTCCATTAATCATGTTGGGTTTTCCTTGGTTTATATATCCTTTTGTTCTTCCTGTATATTCATGAAATTTTATCTTTATCAATCAAAGAGTTCTTGAAATCCATTTTCCCTAAACACCTGACTTTGTGAATGACAAAAGGGAGTTTTGGAGAGATTAGGAAGGGTGATGTAATCTGGCTCCTGCCTACCATGTTTTCCCTTTCCCATTATGATCCAATTATACTGGCTGTTGGAAACTGCCAAGCACGTTGTTGACCCTCTCTCTACCTGGAACACTGAACTCACAGAAACTGTCAGTAACCAGTCAACTAAAGAGCCACTTAGTCATTTGTTATTTCATTAACCTGTTTTAATTCTGGGATTTCTCTTATGTATGTGTTTGATAGTTTGTTTTCTTATGGTCTGTGCCTCTCACTATCCCTCCCCTTTTAATATAAACTCCATGAGAATCCCCCTAACCTGGCTCTGTCCCTGCCATAGAGTAGGAGTGATTAGCCCAAAGCCATATACCTGCTTATAGTCAGAACTGGACACTATAAGCCAAACTTCTTAACTCCAGTTCAGTGTTTTGACTCCTATAACATGTTTCACAGAGAGAATTCACTCATATTTATGAAATTGCTATGCAACAGACATTTTGGTAGTCATTGTGGGGAATTATGATATAAAGATATTATTCATGTCATGTCTACAGATCTTTGTTCATTGAGATTCTCTTGCTTTTTAGCTCATCTGAATCTGTCCTGTATATTTTACTATTTCCTGATGTTATCAATGTTTCCTTCTTGTTTTCCTTACTTTATGAATTAAAATGACTACTTCACCTTCACACAACATATATTCATCTTGTTTTTGTAAGGAGTACCTCAGGGGTTTAAATTCCAGGTGCTTCATCCATACAGATGGAACATTGAGTTTATTTACAGAATGCCATATCTTAACTGCTTTTATTTTTCTTACCCTTGTTTTAGCTAACTATGTATATTTAAACTGATAGTCCACAAAGGAAATAGGTGAATATAAGAAAGCTTTTTTGTGTTACAAAACACAAAAGCTACAACACAGAAATTTAATCAGTTCTCAGCCCAGGTTCATAAATGACAAACCAAAATGTTAAAGTGGCAAAAATACAGAGCTCTATATCTCTCTAGCTCATTGTTCACACTCAACAAATTAAACCTACCAATGTGAAAATGCCAAATGCCCATTGAACCATTTCCAAGTTAATAACATTCTGTATGAATCCATTTGGATTTTTTTCCTCAATCTGGCACATTTAATATCATTTCAAACCTAGGCAGTTTGATTATAAATGAAATGCAGTGGCATTTTCAGGGTACAAACTCCACAAACTGGATCCAATTACCAAATTTGCAAAAGGTGTTTCAGCATGAAATAACTTTCCTTTGCCTACCATAATATTGCAAATGAATTTGAAATGAGGGAAATGATTTTTGTGTGCCTGCACCTATCCATCTTTCCTTTAATTTTCAAGGTAATTGTTTTAGGTTTTTGAAGTCAGGAATGTTCCCAATGACGATGGATGAAAAGAATGAAAACTGGTTATACATACTGAATTTTCCAACTGTAAATAGTTTACTCTGATAGCATTTTCAAACTATGTTTTACATAACAGTACTTCCATGATGTATTTGTAGTTATTCCATGAAAAGACAAAACACAACAAAGAAATAAACCAGTTCTTTGGCGAAATAATTTAGGGAGATTCTGCAGACATTTTCCTGTTGGAAATCCATGCACTACTTTAACATTGTAAGGACTTTGGGAATTCCTATTGGCAACAAACTCTTGCTGAGACATCTCTTTTTGAGATATTTTTGACCATCATTTAAAAAAAAAGCAAATCGGCACCTTTGAATGTCTTTTGATTGCTCTGAGTCAAAATCCAATCAAGAAATTAGAAATCATTCTAGGTATCAATATTTCAAGTAGAGAGATTATATCACATTTTTTTTTTTTTTTGCACAATAGAAAAGCCAATAAGCCTAATTTGGGACATTCAGGAAACCTAGAAATTAGAAACACTAGAAAGCTACAGCCAGCTCTAAGTAGGATGGAATCTGGGCTCACCAGACCAAATTCAGAAGCAAATTGAGAGCTGAGACCATGGAGGGAATGTTGTCCTGTGAAAGCTTTCAACTAAAGGAAAGTTCCACTTGGTGCTGAAGATACCACTCTAGGCAGAGAAAGGGCTAGAGATACTCTGGACTCCTGCTTCCTGCCACCTTCCAATTCTTACCAGATCTCCCATTGGCAGAACAAAGCCAGAAGCCTGTTGGCACAAATGTCTGGGCAATGCAGAGTGAATTATGAGAAAATACAAGGGGATGAAATCTGAAAGAAAACAGGCTAAGGCCCAACATGGTTAGTATTTTAACATGGTTAGTATTTTATGAAACTCAGCTGGAAAATACTAATTTAGGTCGTTTTAGCCACCAATCAGTAATGCAATCAATTTTCCAATAGCATTTTAATGCTATTGAGTACCTTTTATAAACACAACACATCCAATTTTTAAATTTTTAGACATATTTATATGTATGGCATTAGTTGGAAAACATTATTAAAAAGCTAATGAGTACACTTATAACTTAGGGCAAGACTTACCAGAATAAACCAGAAAAGAACTATGTTTATTTTCATACCATTTTGGAAAACTTTCTGGCTAACCAAAGTGGAATGTTTTTCTTTTTGGATATCATTTCATGAAGCTCAGTTACCTGATAACTGAGAATAGTGCTTGTTTGGGCAGTGATTGTTTTCATGTGTGCCTTTCTAACTGGTTTTCCAGCACATATAGTTCCTGCCTTGGCTCCAAATCATGGCCAGATGGACAGTAAAGTCTACCTGGTTAAAGTATGCCTGATTTACAATACCTGAAGTTGTATGATAATTTAGACTAATGATAGTAACAAAAAGAATTAGATGAGGGGACTTGAACAATATTATTGATAAATTACCTACAGGTTTACTTAACAAGCAACTTAGACACCTGGAGCCATTAGCAATATGTAGGCCATCTGTGTGATCTTGTTTATATTCCAATCTTTTCTCACCGGGGATCTGTAAACCCATCTCATCCTTCCTTAGTCTCAGATATCTTTTTCTTCAGTTCCATCTAACTGGGGACATTTATTGAAACATAACTATGTGCCAGACCTGCTACATTCCAGAACTTTTATACATTTAATTCTTACTAAAACACTTTAGGTAATTATTATCCCTTTTTTGCAGATGAAGAAATTAGCTTCAAAGCAGTTATTCCACAGCTAAATAATAAATATTACACCTCATATTTGCAACCATGTTCCTTTTCATATAGTGTTAAATATTGAATTATTGCAGGGCCTCTCAAAGTTTCTATTACTGATATGTTATTACTCTGTGTTCATTTGCACACTAAGGGAGTAATTATTAAGTGCCTATTCAGTCTTGCTGACCTTACAGTGACTTTAATTTTGCAGTTACTAAGATTTTGGTTCTCTTTTACTATCTTCTTTGGACTTTTGAACATATGTGTGTCACAATCCCTATGGCTGGATTTGTTTCTCTTGTAATCAGTTTTCTTTGTTGCAGTTTGCATACTATCCTTAAATACATACTTCTTATGACAGTCTGTACCTTTCCACCCAAAACTCAGGCAACAAGCTAAACACCCAATCACATGATTAACAGAGCTTAGATTTTCCAACCCCCTTGGAAATTCATTCTGTTTTAATGTTGCAAAATAAATACTCTTACTAGTCATGTCTTTCTTTTTTGAATATTTTGACCAACATGGCTAGACTGGCTATATAATAAAGTGACACATTGTGATCACTCGAGTCTCATAGCCAAGAGGTGCTTAAGCTGATTCGTTCTTTCAAATTTTACTGATTTCCACCCCCTGCACAGTTTGAGTCCCACCATGATGTCTATCCCTAATTGAATACTCACAAACCGAGCTGTGCCCTAGACATTTTTTCATATATTATCTGATTTCATACTCACAACCATACTCTGATGTGAATATTATTATTATTTCCAACTTATACTGTGAAAAGAGACGTAATCTTGTTATTAAATGAAGTTCCTCTCATTTGCTCAGTTTAAAAACCTTGGAGTCAAATTTAGGTCCTCTCTTCCTCTCAATCTCACATCTAACTCAATAGCAGATCCCATTGGAGCTACTTTGAAAACACATCTTGCATCTAAACATTTACCACCTTTACTCTCACCTCTGTCTTCCAAACCCTATTATCTCTTTCCTGGATTGTTAGTCTCCTAACCAGTATGGTTGTTTCACACCATGCCCTCATCTCTTCTCCTAATCTGTACCACCAATCCCAGCTCTTCACCCTAAGTATACAAAGTAATCTTTTAAAAATCTAAGTGAGGTGTGCACCACCTGAGGGTTGGACACACTTGAAGCTCTGGCACGGCGGGGTGGGGGAGGGGTGGCAGGGGCAATATATGTATCCCCAACAATACTTGTACCCCCATAATAAAAAATAAAATAAATAAATAAATATAAATAAATAAATAAATAAATAAAAATCTAAGTCAGATCATGCCATTTTCTTCGTTCAAATTCTGCAATGCTCCAATGGCTCCCCATCTCACTCAAAGTGAAGACCAAGCCATAACAATGACCTACACTGCAGTACCTGATTTGTCTTCATATTGTGTATGTCCGCAATTCCTCCCTGTCACTGGCCCCTTCGCTCACATCTCTGTAGCCACACAGGCTTTCTAGCTGCCTCTGATCTCTGAACTCACCAAGCATATTCAGAGTCTTTGAGCTTCATCTGTCTGCATTTTACAAAATGCCTGGAATGCTATGCAACAATGTGTTGACAATGATTGATTTTGGTGGTAGGGAGCAATGGAAACAGGCAGAGTGACTTGAATCTTAATTTATATAATTACATATTTAAAGGAAGTATATTTATTGGTGATTCGAATTATTTTATTTTTAAATGTATTTTATATTTGTATAGTAAGTAAAATATGGAATAATTTTAATATAGCACTAATAAATCAAAAACACATGAACATTTAAACAGAAGCAAATGAGCACCCCTCCAAAAAAATTCACAATATACAAACATCACAAAAGTGATATGTGTCTTATTAAATTGCTTAATAAACTGTGTAGGTAATGTATTATTGGATAGTGTTTGTTAACTTTGCATACTAGAATCATCTGGGGAGAGTTTCAAAGTCTCAGTACCCAGAACATTCCCTATATAAATTAAATACATACTTGTGGGGATAAGGCTGAAGCAGCAGTTTTTGTTTTTTTGTTCTTTTAAGATTGAGTCTATATTCAGTTCATTTAAGTTTGTGAACTACTGATATAAGAGGAACAAGCTAGAGACTTGGGAAGTGTAGATGGAGAAGGTGGGGTTTAACTAGGGCATGATGATTAGGATTTAGTATTGAAAAGATAAAGTATTGAAAAAGATAAAGAAGACAGTAGGGGAAGAAATTCTGAAGCAAAAGATAAATGTTTGTTCTTATGGGCTAATCCATTTGTCTATAGTGCAGAACTTATGTAAGAAAGAGACCCAGAAAGCTAGTGACTGTGAAAGACATTCAATGGCAAAATAAGGAGTCTGGAATTCAATCTATGTGTAACTAAGAAGTTATTTGTTTACACTGACTTCCAGTGGGTAGTACAGGATAATGTAAAAGTGGAGGAAATACATCCAAGAGATAAAATAGAAATGTATTGCAGATGTCCTGATGTGGGGTGGTAAAGGTTTGAATGAGTGTAGAAGCTGAGATAATCCAAAATTAAGATTATATGATTACTAAATTAAGGAGAAAATGTCAAATCTCCTTACTGCCAGCTAGAAAGACAACATTTAAGAACAACTTGCAGACAAGCATGTCATTTGCAAGGCAAACTCTTTGCAACTCAGTCATAAAGGCTGTCTGGGCCCTCTTAGAGTTGACATCATAGTACATCACCTAGGGAAATGAATATTTTGCAATTAAACAGTGTGTAGTCCAACCAGTTAATTCAGGACAAGAACTCCATAGAGAAAGCATCCTGTACACTGTATTTGCTAAATACTTGTAACTCTTCTTGGAAAACTTTATCAGCCCAGCCCTCAACTTCTGAACTAAGTATTTTCTTTTTTGAAATTAGAATGGCTATATTTCTATCATCAGTTATGTGTTGTTTGTGGAAGGAAGAAACAACATATAAAGTTCAGGAAATCCTGATGTTACATACAAATGTTCTTGGGATTAAAAAATTAGAAAAACATTTATTAGCTGTTAAAGTTGGCATTTATGATGTCCTGTTATGATAAACTTATTTAAATTTAAGGAGATATTGGGGTTTTTTTGTTATTGCTGTTTTGAAGAGTTGAAATTCTCTTATGTTAGGTAACAAAGCGAATATATACAATGTCTGTAAAATATTACAGAGTATAGAATGTCTCATAAATAACATTGACTGGCTTTGAGTTACATACTTTACACTGTTTCCAAAACAAAACTATAAAGGAGGTATAATTATTCCTACTTTACAGATAAAGAAGCAGAGTTTAAGTGAGGTGATATAACTTGCTTAAGTATATAGAAGTTCTCAAATTGGATTTAAACCACGGATATCACACACTTGATCTCTGTTGGACTGACCCTTTATTAACTGCTAATGTTTAACTATTAGAAACAGACATTATCCTTTGAATCTCAAAGGACAAATGAAATAAAATTACAATTGGCTTATATATCAATTATACAGTCATGTACTACATAATGATGTTTTGGTTGACAGACTGTATATGTGATAGTAGTGGTCTCATAAAATTATAATACCATATTTTTAACCATACCTTTTCTATGTTTAGATACACAAATACTTGCCATTGTGTTACAATTACCTATATTATTCAGTACAGTGACATGCTGCAGGTTTGTTGTCTAGGAACAATAAACTATACCATATAACCTAGGCATGTCGTATCTTATACCATTTATGTTTATACACTCTATGATGTTTTCACAACAACAAAATTGCCTAATGATATATTTCTCAGAATGTATATCTGTCATTAAGTGATGCTTAATGAGAAGTGCATGCTTAGATAATGAGGTGATGATTATTTCCTATTTTTCCTGTGTGTTCACAATAACTATATAGTACAGGCTATTACATAGTACAAGTTATTAATAACTACACAGTACAGGTTTAGATGTGGGATTTATGTAAATAACATATTATAGAAGAAAAGATAGGATAATATCTTAGCAATTTGTGGAGATGGTGGGAGGAACAATACTTTTTTACCTTAATGGAAAAATTGTAACTTTCATAGCCTTGGTCTCATAAGAGGCTTGGAAACAACGTTTATATTGTTGGAATACACTTTATGTTTCAATGTATCAGACTTTGCTAAATTGAAATAATTACTTAATGACTATAAAGAAACACAATAATTCATAATTAAAATGTAGCTACAAGAAGTACAATGGACTCAAGATAAATATATCTATCTAATTATTTACACACACACACACAGACACACAGGTGCTTAAAAAGTGAAAGTGTTGAATGACAAAGTCATCCCTTTCCATTGAAGCAGAGGATGAGAAGTAGAGTTCCAGGTGCTGCTGTGAGATATACTTGATATCTAATCTTGAGCACTAATTCACCTTTCAATGCCTCAGTTTACTAATCTGAAAAACCAGAGACTTAGAATTTCTGGTTCTTAAATTTTTACTTAGAACTATAAATCTATGTAATTTTCCCTAGAGGTATGACTATTGTCCCTCTTTCCAAGTGCTTAACAGCATTATATAAGCTGATGTTCCAGCTGGCCGCCACAGGGGTTCAGGTAGTTAATGAAAAGACTCATAAAAGATGATTAATTTTCAAGTTTGGGTTTTCATCATACCATTCGCTCTTGACATGCTCATGTTTATATGAATAGAGTGAAGCTACAGAGTTCGAATGTGACCTAAGAAGTTTGGATCACAGCCACTGATTCTGCTTTAAAGTACTTATGTATTTAAAATGTCATCTTTATTAAAAGAAAAACAAAAACAGAAGTGGATTTTAAGGTTAAATTTAATTAGGTGTAATAGTGAAACATTTAGTAAAATTGCTAAATGGTGATATAAAAAAAGTAAACTCATGTTTTTCATGTATTTCTCTTCATATGAAGCCATAGAAACTTTTCAAACAAATGCCAGACAAAATTACATATAATGAGCAGTCCACCAATTATTGCTATTTCATGTTTTTCCATACCAGACCAATACTTGTACTATGATTAAAAATGCCTCAATTATTACCACCCTTATCCATTTATTCATTGGTATCAACTGATATCTGAACAGATAAACTGAGGAGATGACATAGGTAAGACTTTCTTTTTACCATGGTATCATGAATAGATGTTCCAAAAATGCACATTGCCCTTGAATTTGGGATTTATTTGGTAATTATATCGTGGAGTAAAGATATTGTAAGCATATACTGAACATATATTTTTAAAAGAAGGTAAGACTATGTAGGCTTGCCTAGGTATTTAAGTTTGAGGCAAAAGAAAAATAGGGAGCAAAAGATACTTTTTTTCCCTTCTTAAGTGATACGTAATAAGAAATGTGTCATAAGACAATAACAGACGGGCAAAAAAGTTGAAAATAAAATGTGTTGATAAGACTGTAGGGAAATCATCATGCTTATTAATTTCTGATGTGAGTTCCAAACATTATGCCATAAACAGAGGAGAATTTAGAAATATCTACTATAATCACTTATGTGTTTACTTTTTTGACTCAGCAATACACATCTAGGAATCTACCCTTAATATACTCCTCCATAATAATAAGATTCTGAAAAAAATTTTGTTTAAAGTTTCTCACTGTGGCATTTGTCATAGAAAGATATTGGAAACAACCTAAATGTCTATGGGTAGGAGGCTGATTGAGCAATCTGTGGAATATCATGCAAAATGGTTGCTATGCAGCTATATAAGGAGGAGGAGGAGGAGAGGAAGAACTGACAGGAAGTGATTTATGGTTATTAGTTTAAAAAATATATAGAACTCTATATAGTAGGGGTCCCAAACCTATGGTAAGTTGTATAATTATTTAATTATATATTATAATGTAATAATAATAGAAATAAAACACACAATAAATATAATTTGCTTAAATAATCCCGAAACCATGCACCTCCTTCCCAGTCCGTGGAAAAATTGTCTACCATGAAAACTGTCCCTGGTGCCAAAAAAGTTGGGGACCACTGCTGTATAGTATACTACCTCTTATATAAAAATGAAAATGTCTCTGTCTGTGTGTCTATCATCTACCTATCTATCTCTTTTTTTGCTTATTTTTGCAAAGTGAAATACAGAATGGGTTAACTAGAAAGAAAAGGTGAACCAGAACTCAACAAAAAAAATTACCTCTTGGGGAAGATAGAAACGAAGGGAGGAAAGAGGAAGGGAGGCAACAATTTGCTATACAGTTTATTATTTATTTAATTATTTATTTTAAATTTTCATTTAAATTTTATTTTTATTTCAAAATATTAATTAAAGTGGCACAATTATTTTGTTACATGGATACCTTGTATAATACCTAAATCAGGGCTTTCAGCGTGTTAACAACAGAATGGTGTTCATTGTACCCAAGAGGTAACATTTTATCCCACACCCCCCTCTCCCCTTCTTGGTTTCTCTCATCCTTTATATTGCTTTGTGTTCATGTATACCCATCTGTTAGCTCCCACTTATTAGTAAGAACATATGGTGTTTTGTTTTCCATTTCTGAGATACTTTACTTAGGATAATGGTCTCCAGTTCTATCCATGCTGCTGCAAACAACATTATTTCATTTCTTTTATAGTTGAGTAGTACTTCTTGGTGTATATCTGTGTACGTGTGTGTGTGTGTGTGTGTATACCAAATTTTCTTTATCCACTCGTGAATTGATGAGTACTTAGGTTGATTCCACATCTTTCCAAATGTGAATTGTGCTCTGATGAACGTTAAAATGCAGGTATCTTTATACAAAATTACTTCATTTACTTTGAGTCGATAACCAACTGGAATTGCTAGATCAAATGGAAGATCTACATTTATTTCTGAGATCTACATTTTTTTATGAGGAATCTCCATACTGTTTTCCATAGAGGTTATACTAATTTGCAATCCCACCAACACTGTATAAGTGTTCCTTTTTCTCTGCATCCACACCAGCATCCATTGTTTTTTGACTTTTTAATAATCACCATTCTAGTAGGGGTAAGTTGATATTTCACTGTGGTTTTACTTTTCATTTCCCCAATGATTAGTAATACTGTGAATTTGTTCATATATTTATTGGTCATTTGCCTATCTTCTTTTGAAAAACTTCTGTTCATGTCTATATACATCTGATAAAGAGCTAATATCTAGAATCTACAAGGAACTCAAACAAATCAGCAAGAAAAAAAAACACCGTTAAAAAGTGTGCCATTTATTTATTTTTGTTGTTGCTATTTTGTTGTTGCCTTTGGAGTCTTCATCATAAATTCCTTGCCTAGGCTGATGTCTAGAAGAGTTTTTTCCTACATTTTATTCTAGAATTTTTATGGTTTCATGCCTTACATTATGTCTTTAATCCATCTTGGATTCATTTTGCATATGGTTGGTGAGAGATAGGAGTTCTGTTTCATTTCTTCTGCATGTGGCTATCCAATTTTCCCAGCACCATTTATTGAATAGGGCTTCGTTTTCACAGTGTATGTTGTTCTCTGCTTTGTCAAAAATCAGTTGGTTGTAGGTAGATAATTTTTTTCTGGGTTTTCTATTCCATTCATCTGTTCTATGGCTCCACTTTTATATGAGTGCCATGCTATTTTGGTTGCTATAGCCTTGAAGTATAATTTGAAGTTGGGTAAATTTGTTCTTTTTACTTAACATTGCTTTGACTATTCAGGCTCTTTTTTGGTTTCAAATGAAGTTTAGGATTATTTTTTATAGATGTGTGAAATACGACACTTGTATTTTGATACAGATTGCATTGAATCTGTAAATCACTTTGGGAAGTATGGACATTTTAACAATGTCAGTTCTACCAACTCATGAATAGGAGATGTTTTTCCATTTGTTTGTGGCATATGCAATTTCTTTCAATGATGTTTTGTAGTTCTTCTTGTAGAGATCTTTCAACTTCATGGGTAAGTATATTCCTAGGTATTTTATTTTCTTTGTAAGCTATTGTGAATAGTATTGAGTCCTTGATTTGACTCTCAGCTTGATTGTCATTAGTGTATAGAAATGCTATTGATTTGTGTACATTGATTTTGTAACCTGAGACTTTGCTGTATTTATTTATCAATTCTAGGAATCTTTTGTTGTGTTTTTTAGAGCTCTCTAGATACAAGATCATATCATTAGCAAATGGAGATATTTTGACCTCTTCTTTCCCTATTTGAGTTACCTTTGTTTCTTTTTCTTGCCTGATTGCTCTGGCTAGGACTTCCAATACTATGTAAATATTAATAGAAGTGGTGACAGTGGGCACCCTTTTCTTGTTCCAGTTCTTAGGGGGATGCTTTCAACTTTTTCTCATTCAGTATGTTGGCTGTGTGTTTGTCATGTATGGCTTTTATAATTTTGACCTATGTTTCTTTTATACCTAGTTTGTTGAAGGCTTTTATCATGAAAGGGCACTGGATTTTATTTAATGTTTTTTCCACATCTATTGAGAGGATCTTATGGTCCTTGTTTTTGTTTCTGTTTATGTGATGAATCAAATTTATTGATTTGTGTAGGTTAACCCATTCTTGCATCCCTGGGATGAAACCCACTTGATCATGATGGATTATGTTTTGATGTACTGTTGAATGTGGTTTGCTAGTGTTTTGTTGATGATTTTTGCCTCTATGCTCATTAGGGTTATTTATTGGACTGTAGTTTTCTTTTTTTGTTGTGCATCTTCCTGGCTTTGCTATCACAGTGATACTGGCTTCACTGAATGACTTAAAGAAGATTCCTCCTTCTTGATTTTATGGAATAGTTTCCAATATATCTTTTTAAATAAAGATACAAAATGGCATGTTAATAAACCCTAAATTTGAAAAGGTCAGAAGGAGCAAAACTTAATTATGAGCAAATTAATAATATGTGCACAAAGAGAATAAATGTTTAAGTAACGACTGAGTAATATTCTGAGTATATTTACATGGTGGGATATGTTTTAAAGCTAAAAATAAGTGCAAAGAAATCTTGAAATCTAATTAAGAGGTTTGTTTTCTATAGAACTTGGAGTGTATTGCAAGATCAAGAAAACAAGTAAACATATAATACTGTGATAACTGAGACTTTGCACTTTAAGAAAAAAATAAAAATATATTAAAGTACAGAAGAGTAAAGTAGTTAATATATGAAAACTTATTTCAAATTGCTCTGAATAAAAGAGAGAACATGACAAACCCTAATAATTGTTAATCCAAGTAAAAGGTATATGGTTTTTTATTGTGCTTTTTTTTAACTTTTCTTTGCATTTGAAAATTTTTATAATAGAATGTTGAGAAAAATAAATAGTAAGAAATGTCTAGAGACTTGGAAGAGGGAGATGGTGGGAGATGGGTGCATGATGAGAAATTACTTAATGGTTAAAATATAAGTTATTTTGGTGATGGATACCCCAAAGCCCTGATTTCACCACTATTTAATCCATCCTTGTAGCAAATTACATTTTTACCCCATAAGTTTATATACAAAATTTTTTAAAAATAGTAAAGACAACTTTCTTGATTTGAACAAATCATATCTTGGCCACAAATTGGCATAAACCAAGTGTTTCAGTAAATAAGTTTTTTGAGTAATGAACTGTTCTATAAGAATCATGTGCCTGAAAAGAAGTTGATATATATGTGTTTTAAGAACTTATCACAGCAAAGTGTACATAAATTGTATGCAATTGCTCCTAGGATACAAGCCTATCCAGCATGTACTAAATACTGTGGGCAACTGTAAAACAATGGTAAGTGTTTAGGTGTTGAAACATGTCTAAACAAAGAAAGGTATTGTAAAAGTGTGGTATTATCATTTTATGTTAATTGTTGATCAAAACATCATCATGTGGTGCATGACTGCACTTTAAATCTCTTCCAAGAAAATTAAACAGTTTGTGGTATTATAGCTGTCCATGTTGTTTAAAAAGTTGAACAAATAACTTAGCTTTTTAAAAAAGATAAATATTAAATGCTCAACTTTTAGTGCTACATAAGAAATAATAAATGTAATCATTTTGCCACCTGGGCTGATATAAATGTGCTAGCAATTTAGATCAACCAAATATTGGAACAAGGATTATCTCTTATTTTTAAAAAATTAAGCTGAAGTATTTATTCTACAATTATTCCAATTGCTTCTCGGCCTTTTGGCTAAGATCAAGTGTAGTAAAATTATTCCAGACTAAATAACAGAAACCAACCTGCATATTGTCATTCATACACTTCTTTTATCTTGCACAGTAAAAATTGTACTAGAAGTAGAAATTACCACGATTAAAAGATGTTTTTCTAGATATTTAATATAAAATGAAATAATTTTTTAAGATTTATATTAAAATTATCCACATTCAAATATATCTATATCAATACTCTTATCTTGTTTATAAGTCCTCCTACACTTTGTCTTTGAACCAAGTCCTGTTCTCTGCCACTGCCTTAATTTATGACCTCTTCCCCTTTGTCTGTCTTTACACCACCAGTATCTATCCATTTATAAGCATGTTCTATAACTTTTTCACAGTTATCATCTAAGAAATTCTATTACTAATGGCAAGTTCCTTTTTTAGATGTAAGATACACTCCAAATATATTAGCTTGACTGAGGACCACTCTTTCTTTCCAACAATTCTCTGGCCACCTAATATTTTCTTAATGTCTTATCTTAAATGTCCTATATTCTGTGAAGAATTTCTCATTCATATGTACAGAAAGACTTGCTCCATCAGGTATGTTACCATTGAACTCTAGTCCCAGTTCATTCAATACTTAATGCTGTGAATTTCAATGGTGCTTTGGGGTTGTATTCTGGACTGAGAGGAATGCCTGAACACCAGCATTTTGGTAATGGTGGCTTCATTTGGAAGCAATATAGAGCTGTTGGTGGAGTTAGAAGGCACTTTGATCTTTTTCAAAAAAGAATGTATAGCACATTTTGCCATTATCAGTGAAAATACACTATAGTTAGTTTTCATATCTAAAGCAACACATATAAATCTTCTAAAGTAGGGGCTTAACTTGAGCCACACAGGTATCCTACTGACCAAGAAGGTGGACAACTTTGAACATAGAGGACACTAAGATGAGGCATGTACCAAGGGCAGATCTTATGAAACTACTCACAGATCACATCTTTGAAATGATCTGTGGCTCAATTATTCCCCCAAACCTGTCTGAATTATTCTTCAGAAAATATCTCATCTAGAGAAAATTACTCATATTCAACTATGATTAACAATTTAAAAAAGAATCAATCAACACTATATAATCTGTATTATATTCCAGGCACCATTTTAATTCTTGACTTATATTAATTCATTTATTTCCCCAACATACCTAAGAGACAGTTACTACCTTACTTATGAAAAAGCTGAGTGACAGAGTAATATCTAAAATCATATAAGAAGCAGAGAAGGGATTGAAACCAGGCAGTCTGGCTCCAAAGCCAATATCTTGAACTCCAAACTATCCTACTAAAAAGTAGAGTAAACATTGTGAAAACTCTATCAGGCAGGGTGGAGAGTCTTGAGAAAATTGACCAAAATTAAATGGAAAATAACTCAAAGGTAATTTACCATTATTTCTTTGGCAACTTTACATATCAGCATATTGAGATATACCCTCGTCTTTATAAAAGCTGCAGAGTTTCCCTTTGCATGTATGAAACATAATGAATATAATCTGTCTTCTATTGATGGACTCATATTTTGTGCACTTATACTGATACTCTAACAGATAAATGGCTGGGTCAATGAGGATGAACACTTAAAACTTTAGTACACATTCATAAATTAACTTCTCTTTAAAAATAAACCAACTTATACATTACAAGCAGTAGGAATAATCTCTCTTTTTTCCACAAATAACCAAGAAGTGAGCATCTTTAAACTTCAATCTTTGTCAATATGGTATGTGAATAATTCTTTCCAATGCTTTTAGTTTATATTTTAAGAATGATGAAGTTTGTTAATTATCTGTTGCTGTGAAACAAATTATCCCAAACCTTAGCAGCTTAAAACAACAAACATTTATCATTTCACAGTTTCTGTGGAAACAGGTGGAGTAAAACAGGTGCAGCTTAGTTAGAAGCCTCCTACACAGGCTGAAGCCAAGGAGCTGTGGTTATCTAAGGCTCAACTAGGGGAGGGTTCTGCTTCCAGGCCCACTCATGTAATTGCTGGAAGGTCTTGGTTCTTAGTTACACGATACTCTCCACAGGATATTCAGGTGTTCTTAGGACATGGCAGCTGGTGATGGAGGGGGGAGGGAGGCGCTGGGGAAGAGATGAAGCCACAGTCTTTTTGTAACCAAATCATGGAAGAAATATCCATCACTTTTGACATTTCCTATTTGTTAGAAACTAGTTAACTAGGTCCAGCCTACACTCAAGGAAAGGAGGAGGTACAAGTTTGAGCATTGCTAGGAGCCACCCCAGCAGCTGTATATCATATGATGGATATAGGGCAACATGTTATGTATTCAACTGTGTATGTGTGTCCATACAGACTGTTTAAAAATGCTTTTATTTTCGAGATCATATTTTATATTGTCTGAGTTTTATGCCATACTCAGGCCTTCCCCATTCTTAGAATACTTTCAAAAACTAGAAATTAATAAGATTTCTTACTTTATTTTTATGGACTATTTTTTATTTAAAGAGCTTACCCATCCAAAAAATTGGTTGATATATAAAATAAAGTCAGAGTATTGTTGTGTTTATTTATCCAAATAGTGAGCCATTTGTTCCTAGAAATATTTATTAAATGACTTAGCTTTCTGTGCCCTGATTTGAAATGCACAATGGCAACATTTTACCTCATTATATTAAAAATAAATAAGTTGCTCCTCAAGTTCCTGTAATTGCTTGATATTATAAAGTAGTTTTAACAGATAAGACAAATCATGTTCTTCCAGAGTGTTTTGAAAAGTTCATCTAACTCTACATGTCACAGAATCATTATTCTAATTCTTGAAAAGAAAAATATATGTTGTTTCTGCATCATGCCTCAAAAAGCCTGAAATCTTAAGGAATTAGTTACCTGATTCATGTGGGTATAACCTTTATATTTACTAAATGAAGTAGTGTTTTTAAACCATAAGTAATCACTCAGTTTTTGTCACTGAGAAAAAAATACTTCACAGTCAAAATGAGAAATTAATGTTTTCTTGTAAATTAAAATTGTTTATAAATCTAGATTCTTACTCCTACTTACCCAAGACCTAAGATGGTTGTGGAGATAGATGATCTATCAGGCCTACTTAGCAGCTATCATTTGTCAACAACATACTTTTTAATTGAAAATGTAATCCACTTCCTTCAGTTTTTTAAAACCTTCCTCCATACAACCTCTCTTCTGGCTGTAAACATTCCACTCAGTAAGGTGGGGTTTATTTTGTCATTAGAAACATGATGGGCGAATGATGGCATAATGGGTTTCATAATTTCTTGGCATATTTTGACAAGGTGGTGTACTGTCTCTTTCAGAATGGGAAGGTCCTCAGTACCTACTGCGTCTTAGTCTGTTTTGTGATGCTATAACAGGTCCTTGAGACTGGGTAATTTGTCATAAACAGAAATTTACTTTCTCACAGTTCTGGAAGGTGATAGTCCAAGGTCAAGGTGCTGACATCTAACAAGAGCCTTCTTGTTGTGTCATCCCATGATGGAAGGTGGGAGAGTGAGAAAGAGAGAGAGAGAGAGAGAAAAGAAGGCCAAATTCACCCTTTTATGATAGCATCAATCCCACTCATGAGGGTGAAACTCTCATGGACTCATCACATCTTAAATGTTCTACCTCTTAATACTATCACAATGGCAACTAAATTCAACATTAGCTTTAGAGAGGATAGTCATTTAAACCATAAGCATTCTGCACCTGAACCCCCACAACTCATGTCCAACTCACAAAATACATTTATTCTATCCCAGTATCCCCAAAAGTCTTAACTCATTCCAGCATCAACTTTTCCTCCAGCTGTGAGCCTATGAAATCAAACAAATTATCTATTTCCAAATACAATGGTAGGACAGGCATAGAATAGACATTTGCATTACAAAAGGGAAAATAAGTTAGAGGAAAAAAGGAGGTAACTTGTCCCAAGATAAGTCCAAAACTGAACAGGGTGAACAATAAAAAATGTTAAGGCTCCAGACTAATCTTCCTTGACTCCATGTCCCATATTCTAGGCACACTAGGGTGGGGATTGGGCCTTGAAGGCCTCAGGTAGCCTTGCCTCTATGGTTTTGCTGGGCTTAGCCCACACAGCAGCTCTCATGAGTTGAAGTCTTGTGCCTGAAGCTCTCCAAGACTGGCATTGCACATTGGGAACTCTATGGTTCTGGGATCTTGAGGGCGGTCCTGCCTCCACAGCTCCACTAAGAGTAATGGGAAATTTCTGCAGCAGCTTCTACATCACAGTTTTACTGGCTATTACTGTGGCTCTGCCCCTACAACAAGTATCTGCCTGGGACTCCAGGCTTTTTATGGTATCTTTTGTAATCTAGACAGAGGAAGCCATGCCTCCAGAGCTCTTGCATTCTATGTGTCTGTAGAATTAGCACCATGTGGCCACTGCCAAGGTTTGTAGTTTATACCTTTCAGAGTGGCAAGTTGAGCCACACCTGGACCCACCTGAGCCCATGGCTGTGGTGACCAAGCAGCACCATGCAGGTATGTGGGAGTAGAGACTTGAAGTGGTCCTGGGCAGTGAGCCCCAATGTTTCAAGAGTGCCCTAGGCCTGACTTTTGACATGTTTTTTTACCTGGGCTTGACACTCTGGGCCTATGATGAGAGGGTTAGCACTGGTAATTCTTTAAGTGCCTTTGGCGTCATTCTTTCATTGTCTTGGTGAATAATAGCCTTTGACTTTGATCTATCCATACTAATTTCCTTATCAATTGGCTGCACCCTTGGTTTCCTCTCCCAAAACATGAAAATATTCATTCACTCTCTACCACACAGCCAGGCCGGGAATCCTTCAAATCCCTAATTTCTGGTTCCCTTTTAATTATAAATTTTATCTTTAAATCACTTCTCTCTTCTCTTATTACTATATATAGTTAAAAGAAACCACATGGCACCCTAATGGCCTTGCTGCTTAGAAATTTCTTCCACCAGATACCCTATTTCATTACTCTTAAATTCTGCCTTCTATAAAGCCCTTGGGCATGGACATAATTCAGCCAGTTATTTGCCACTTTATAATAAGTATGTCCTTTACCCCAGTTTCCAGTACCTATTTCTCCTTTCCAACTGAGACCTCTTCAGAATTACCTTTACTGTCTATGTTTCTACCAACATTCTTATTACAATCACTTAAGTAATCTCTGAGAAATTTGAGACTTTCTCTCAGCTCTTTTTTTCTTCTGAGTCCTCACCAGAATCACTCTTAAGGCTCCATTTATGACAATACAAGTGCTTAATTCCAGCATTCACTTCATATCTATTCCTTCCTCTATCTATTACCCAATTCCAAAGCAGCTTCCATGTTTTCAGGTATTTGTTACAGCAATACCCCACTCCTGGTACCAATTTTCTGTCTTAGGCTATTTTGTGCTGCTACAACAGAATGCCTGAGAACAGGTAACTTATAATGAATAGAAATTTATTTTTTCACATTTCTATAAGCTGAAAAGTCAAAGATCAAGGTGCCAGTATTTGGCAAGGGCCTTCTTGCTGTGCTATCCCATGATGGAAGGCAAAAGGACAAGGGGGAGGTAAACTTGTCCTTTTACACTGGCACCAATTCTACCTAGGAGACGGGAGCCCTCCTGGTCTAATCACCTTTTAAAGTTCCCACCTCATAATATTTTTACAATGACAATTAAATTTTTTAGAAGAGTCACACATTCAAACCATAGTATATTATATTGTTCTCAGTGTCTTCTAAAAATCTGAAACTGAAAGAGTTCTCTTTGTTATCAAATTAAACTAGTTTATTTATATATTTCTTATTGTTATTGTACTTATCTTGCTTTCTGGCTATCAATGGTTATGTCATTTTATCTATTTGTCTGTTATTTTCATTTTGAGAAATCATGACATTGTTGGCTTCATTGGTGGTAATCTTGGCCAATCACTTGAAATTTATTAGGGATCCAAAGAAATTCAAAGTCATTAATTTCTAGTTAAATTTAACATTGACTTCAAAATTATGCCCTCTTCTCAAATTTCATGACAACACCCATAGCACAGCATTATAATCTTTTATCATGTAGGCAATTTCAGAAATTATGCATTCAGGGCTTACCCACTATAAAAAATTATAAAATGCATCAAAATAAAAAGAGAAAATCAAAATTATCTGATATTTGAGTGTTTCCTTCTAGATGTATTTATTTGAATATGATACAAATATTAATATATAATGTACATATATATTTTTCATTTAAAAATATGTCATGAACAATATTTTATGTCAACCATGTGTCCTGAAATTTATGTAATTAAATGTAATTCTTAAAAAAACAAACTCAATGGCTTTACAAAACTGAATTGTAGCATATTTTTTTCCAATCTTTGATTTTTGGTAAGTTAAGCTCTTTCAAAACATTTGTTATAATAAAACAAATCTTGTTATGAAGACTTGTATGCCTACATCTATACACACACACAGACACTCACAATTATAATATTCTTGATTGTGAAAATTAAAACCTATCCCCTTTCCCTGACTGCAACATTATAGTCTCTCTGCATGTTATTATCAGAGTGATCATTTTACAGTGCCATTTGTATAATGCTGTTCCTGAGTTTACTAATCTTCAGTGGCTCTCCATTTTCAACTTGCATGTTCAAAACATCATCCTAGCCTTTACATTCTGCTTCTTCCCAATTAGGGTCTCTTGGCTTTTACTTGGATGCTTAGCTCTTCCCCAAATTCTCAGAGTAAATCCTGGAGATTTTATGCTTGAAAGCATGCATTCATCCAGAAATGCTATTAAAATTCAGAACCTTCTTCCAATGACAAAAACAAAAAGACATAAATAACTGTATGATGTAGCAGGATTTGAGATTCATTTATCCATAAATTCAAATTGTTTTATTTGCAATAGACATGATTTGGCTGATGTGAGCATTTCCCAAAATAAGTGATAGAAAACAGTTTTTGATAAAGAAAGTACTACCCAGAGGAAGTCTTTAATATTATCTTTTAGATGTAAAAGCAGAAATTGAGGTGCAGAAGAGTAAACTCACTTTTCATACTGCTTAGCTAGGCAGTCTCTTTCTATGGAAAGCAGTAAATATTGATTATAGGTTAAAGGCAATTAAAATAATGGACCTGTAGCTGGCAACCATGCCAGATAGTTCTTGGCACTGACAACATTTACCACATAAGCAATGACTGTCAAATTTAATGAGCAAACACATTTTCCAGGAAAAAGTCTTTAATATTCATTTGCCAAGCACAGGCTGTATTCAATTTGTGGGTTAACACTTAAAAAAATAAAGACCTTTAAAAATCCATTTAAAATTGAAACTTTTTCAGAGACTCTATAAAGATATAAAATAAAGCCTCTGTCTCAGTAGAAGAAACAAACTCATTTATCCTGTCTAATACTATTACGCAGACCCTCCTTTTACGTCACAGTAGTTTTGCCAATTTGGCAAAGACTGAAGGAGAAAGAAACTCTTGTTTTCAGAACTTAGGCTTGTTGGATAAGGATTGCTGTTATTTCTTCATAAAACTTGCAGTTTAAAATTTTTTATTGTTGTCTTTATGTAGCCCACCATGCCAGGAGTTTTAAAACACCCTCCCATACACCAGGTGAATAGCTATTGGTATGAAACAGATGGCTTATAATTTCAAAAAGAGGGACCTGGCCTCAACTTGAATCCAATTAGAATAGTGCTGCTGTCATCACCACCTGGAAGATAAGCTGAGAGTAGTTGAAGAGAGAGAAAGGAGAGAGAGAGGCACTCTAGGGCTACACAGCTAGAAGGAAAAGCCATTGCCAGATTAGTAATACTTGGATAAAGATAATTAAAATATATTATTATAGGAATTCAGCTAACTAGAAATACAGTGAAAATTTATCTTAATATGTGTGCTAAGAGCAACTTCAGAATAACAGGAAGGCACTTTCATACAGTCACAAGAAATTCCGTCCTTATAATGAATTACAGAATATCATGCTATAAATAGAATTAAAATAATGAATAATATTTTGAGTGTGTGCATGAAATTAACATTATATATATGTTTTTTGTCAACCCACAGACAGTAGATTTTATTTTTGCTCACTCATGACATTCAATGAAGCACAAAATCCTGTTGATCTTACTCCCATAATATCACTAGGATCTTCCCACTTCACTCTACCTCCTTGGCCATGTTTCTAGTTTAGACCTCCATCATATCTCATTCAGATATTAAAATATCTTAGGTGAACATCTTATCCTCAGTCTGGAGCACTCCTGATCCATTCTCTAGTTGAAAGTAGAAAAATCTTGCTAAAACTTTGTACTTTTTAATGTAATACCCCAGCTTAAAATGTATCAGTGGCATTTTTTAGTTTCAGGATGAACAACATCAGTAGTGTAGCATCTAAGCCTTTTCATGATCCAGCTCCTGATTACCTTTCCAGACTTGATTCTCCCCCATCCCATCTCAGATTTACTACCCTTATACCACCTCTGCCAGGTCACCTGCAGTTCCCTCAAAACCACAGTCCTTTCTCCTTGGAATACACTTGTCTATTCCATGCCTTCTAATGGCATTTATTTATCTCTATATTTTGCCTGAATTTCTCTTGATTATATGCATACTTTGTTTTATTGCATTTTGTTTTCTCACACTTCACAATGAGTTTTTTAAAAAATTGATGGTTTCCAGCAACTTTGCATTGAACAAGTCTAGCAGTGCCGTTTTTCCAACAGCATGTGCTCACTCTGTGTCTCTGTGTCACATGTTGGTAATTTTTGCAATATTTCAAACTTTTCATTATTATCATATCTGTTATGGTGATCTGTGATGGGTGATCTTTGATGGTTCTATTGTAGATGTTCTGGGCACGATGAACTGTGTCCATATAAGATAGAAAACTTAATAAATGTGTGTGTTCTGACTGTTCCACCAACCATCCATTCCTTTCTCTTTCTTCCTTTTTTTCAAACCTTCCCATTTCCTGAGACATAACAATATTTAAATCAGTCCAATTAATAACCCCACAGTGGCCTCTAAGTATTCAAGTAAAAGGAAGAGTTCCAAGTCTCTCATTTTAAATGAAAAGCTAGAAATGATTAAGCTTAGTGAGGAAGGCATGTAAAAAGCTGAGATAGGCCAAAATTCACATGGGAATGATGAGCAAAACAACCTTATTGCTGGTATAAAGAAAGTTTTAGTGTTCTGGATAGAGGATTAAACCAGACACAATATTCCTTTAATACAAAGGCTAATCCAGAGCAAAGCCCTAATTCTCTTCAATTCTATGAAGGCTGAGAGGAGTGACGAACCTGCAGAAGAAACTTTAAAGCTAGCAGAGGCTGGTTCATAAGGTTTAAGGAAAGCAACCTTCTCTTTAACATAAAAGTTCAAGGTGAAACAGAAAGTGCTGATGAAGAAACTGTAGCTAGTTACCCAGAAGATCTAGCTAAGATAATTGAAGGTGACTAAACTAAACAACAGATTCTAAATTTAGATGAAACAGCCTCCTATTGGAAGAAGATGCCATCTAGGACTTTTATAGCTAGAGAGGAGAAGTCAACGTCTGGCTTCAAAGCTTCAAAAGACAGGCTGACTCTCTTTTTAGGGACTAATGCAGCTAGTGATTTTAAGTTGAAACCAATGCTTTCTTACCATTACAAAAATCCTAGGGCCCTTAAGAATTATGCTAAATCTACTCTGTTTGTGTTCTATGAAGCCTGGATGGCAGCACATGTGTTTATAGCATGCTAATATATTTTGTCTACTGTTGAGACCTACTGCTCAGGAAAATAAAATCCAAAAGCAATCAGCACTCCTTTCAAAATATTACTGTTCATTGACAGTGCACCTGGTAGGCCGAGAGCTCTTATGGAGCTGTACAAGGAGATTGATTTTGTTTTCATGCCCACTAACACAACATCCATTCTGCAGTGCATAGCTTAAGGAATAATTTCAACATTCAGGTCTTATTAAGAAATACATTTCATAAGGCTACAAATGCCATAGTTAGTGATTCCTCTGATGGATCTGGTCAAAGTAAATAGAAAATATTCTGCAAAGGATTCACCATTCTAGATTCCATTAAGAACATTTGTGATTTATGGGAGGACATCAAAATATCAACATTAACAGGAATTTGAAAGAAGCTGATTCCAACTCTCACAATTTTGAGAAGTTTAAGACTTCAGTGGAGGAAGTAACTGCAGATATGGTGGAAATAGCAGGAGAACTTGAAATAGAAGTGGAGCCTGATGATATGACTGAATTGCTGCAATCTCAGAATAAAACTTTAATGGATAAGGAGTTGCTTTTTATGGGTGAGCAAAAAAAGTGGTTTCCTGAGATGTAAACTAATCCTGGTGAGGACGCTGTGAGTTTTGTTGAATTGACAACAAATGATTTTGAATATTCCATAAACTTAGATGATAAAGCAGTAACAGGTTTTGGGAAGAATGACTCCAATTTTGAATGAAATTCTACTGTGAGTAAAATGCTATCAAACAGCTTCACATGCTACAGAATCTTTCATGAAAGGAATACTCAAGTGATGTGGAAAACTTCATTATCATTTTATTTTAAGAAGTTGCCTCAGCCACCCCAATCTTCAGCAACCACCACCATGATCAGTCAGCAGTCACCAACATCAAGGCAAAATCTTCCACCAATGAAAAGGTTAGGACTCACCAACAGCTCAGATTATCATTAGCATGTTTTAGCAATAGAGTATTTTTAAATTAAGGAATATACATTTTTTTTAGACAGAATCCTATTGCCCACTTAATAGACTACAGTATAGTTTAAAATAACTTTATATGCACTAGGAAATAGAAAAACGCTTGTGACCCTATTGCGATATTAACTTTATTGCAGTTGTATGGAAATGAACCCACAATATCTCTGAGGTATGCTTGTATAATTTTGTACTAATCTCAGGTTTCTTCTACTTTATGGGAGGCTTCCTTAAAGATTTCTGGTTTGGGTTTGCTATTTTCTTTAGAGATTCCCATAATACTATCCTGAACAATCTCTCATAATTCTTATTACAAGTATTCAAAGGTCTCATTTGAGGTCATGGGCATAACTGAATAATCAAGAATGAGGAAGGCACCAAATGTCCAAAGGCATTTGAAAAGTACACACAAAGGAAATTTGACAGATGAAGGCAATCTCTGTCTGCATTATAACTTGCCCTAAGCATTGCCTTAATGACTAATATAATGATGTAGGTGGGGGATTTTGAGGTTTAAGGGCATGAGTCAAAACAGGAAGGGATATTGAGCAATGTAAAAACAAAGGAGAATAATAAAAAGAATTCATATTATTGTGAGCTAAAGAATGAAGTATGGACTATATCAATGCTTCAAAATATCCAGGTTTGGTAAAAAACAGGTTTCTTTGTTTGTTTTTGCAAGCTTACATAATTTACACAATTGTCTTTCATGAACCACTCTTGGGGAAATAGGCTACATTTTTCACTAAACATTTTAATGAAGTGGGTCACCTGTTATTCATATCTCTCCTATACAGGTTTTCATATTTCTCCTATACAGGTTACCTTTATAAAGGTAATATAGTCTTCATCAGATACATTTAACTTTATATATCTAAAAATTTAAGATAGAAGTACTGTGGGAAATGAAAAATCTTTAAAAGGCCTCTTGCTTATCCTAGATAATGAAAGAAATGTGAGGACTAAAGTACTACCAAACAATAAATCTCACCAAACTGTTAATAGAAAGGTTTATAGTAAAATTTTAAAAAATGGCATTAGTGTATGGTTTGCAGGGGTCCTCAAACTTTTTAAACAGGGGGCCAGTTCACTGTCCCTCAGACTGTTGGAGGGCCAGACTATAGTTAAAAAAAAACTATGAACAAATTCCTATGCACACTGCACATATCTTATTTTGAAGTAAAAAAACAAACGGGCAAAAACACCCGCATGTGGCCCGTGGGCTGTAGTTTGAGGACACCTGGTTTAGAGTTATCAGTGCCATCATGTTAGTTCAATCTCATACATGTCCAGAGCTCTCCACAATTTGGTATAAACTATCACTCCAATTTTGTTTCTAACTCTTCCTCTACATATTTTTTCAGCTACATTTATTGACTCATGGACAGAGCTTTTGTTGCCCTACATTGGTGCCTTTGTTTACACATTTGTCCCTGCATAGAGTGCTGTGTATAGCCTATAAATCTCCAAACCCTACTTATATTCATGGCCCAGTTTAAATTTTACTTCTTTTATGGGTCAAGAATATTTTAGCAAATTGTACTATCATTATATTGTTTCTTGAGGTGATTTTGTGAAAGAAATTTCTTAAGGATGCACACATTCTGTTCACAATTTTATACTCTGTAAAATACTTTTAAGATATTCCCTTACTATTTTAAGATATTCTCTTATTATTTTAAGACATTTCCTAAAAATACTGATTAGGTTGCTGTGCATAGATCAGGTGCCTTGTCTTTCTTTGGCCAATATCTATTTAAATGATTTTTTCCTACCACACTACTGTAGGGTAATAAATCTTTGTTTTTACTGATATATTAATATTAACTACAACTATGCAAACATGAGATTGAGTCTTTCATGACTTGTAAATTGGGATCCCATTTCATAGGAATAGTTCAAAAATGTTACCAGCAATACTAATATCATGAGAATAAGTTTCGCTTCTTCAAGTGGTTCTATGAAGGAAATTTCTCATGAATGTAGTAATTCTGTTATCATTTCTGTAATTAGCCAGTTATTTTAAAGGGGTCCCCTAAAGCACTGAGCAGATTGTTATACATAGAGCAGAAGCCCTTCCTCTAAATATTAGTCAGTTGGTGTACTGAATTGGGTAAGTGCTGAACTGAAATATAAAAAAGCCCTTCTGATTCACCATGATGGAAGAGATTCAGGTGTGAATAGTATAGTGACAAAAACATCCTTAGTGCTTCAGTGAATCTCATACCTAAAACCAGTGGTTATTCTTCATTAAGTGTTAAATAGCCCAGTTGTCTGTACTCCTAAGGTGAGAAATTAGAGTCCTGAACTTTCTCTAGGGAATGTCAAGAAGTGGCTAACGTTGACCTGTTGAGACTTTCCAGTTTTTTCCTCAGAGTCAGAAATCAAAGAATTCTGAGCTATTCATAGGAGCTAGGAAAGCATAAGAGGAAGTAGAATGTTAGCTTCATCAGGATACTCATGAGGTTTGATGAGTGTTTAAGGCTTAGGCTAAATAAATGTTGTTTCTTATTTCTCAGGGCAAATGAGAACTTTCACTTTGGAAAGTGACAAGGAATGAAAAGAATGGTTACTGTCCTGAGAAAAATGAGTCATTCATCAACTGACAAGAATCGGGAGGGAGATCACTCTTTAGTAAAACATTTTTTCTCTTTGCTTTGTCTTGTCTTATTTTTAAGTGCTCTCTCTCTCTCTCTCATTAATGCTAAAAAGGTAACGTCTAACATTAATTACACTCAGATGAGTGGTACTCTTTAGGTATCACTCATCTGAGGTCTTTAATTATCACACCATTCATCACAAGTGTAGCCAAGTCTATTGATACATAAAGACAAAGATATGTCCTCACACAGACATAGACACACACACTCATATCTATGATAATTCCTTAACAATTCAATACATGGTCATAGCTTTACTCTGGATTATCTCGGATGTTGCCAGCGTGGCACTCTCAAGCATAGACTCAGTAGAAAGTAATGCAAAATTGAAAGTTGACTGTAACTCTGTGATTCTAACCCCACCCCCTGCTCTACCACATGTCCCTCTGTGCCTGTTTTCAGTGTTGTTTTTGACAACTGTAAAGTCCATGCAGTAAGAAATAATACCATCTAACACTATTACATTTGAGCTTTTGAATTAAGTTTTTGGAGGAAATTTGGTTCAAATTTCCCTCCTCATTTGGACTGAAGCCTTATTTCTCATTCCATAATGTTCATTAAAATCCAAGTCTGTTGTCGTTTATTTGAGCTAGTCTGACTTCCTAGGGTAGCTCCAATGTCAGTTACTGCCCACTGTTGTGTTTTCATGGCAATAAATTTGAAAATTCAGATAAAATAGAGAAAGTTCCAGAAAAATAAAATATATCAAAATTTATAGAGAAATAAAAATATGAACTTTTCAATATCTATTAAATGAATTTAATCTGTTATTCAGAATGTTATTGTTATTAACCTATCCAGAAAGAAGACCCCAGGTAAAAAACAAATCACTGCTCTCTGTCACAAATTCCAATCAAAGTACATTTAATAATATAACAAAATATAGCTTTTCTTATCCAAATGTTATTTGTTAAATCTCAGAATTGTCTGATTGATTTCAGAGATTTTAATTATCACTTAAATGCTACTAGCTTGACTTTTTTTTTTTTTTTTAGAGACGGGGTCTCGCTCTTGGTCAGGCTGGTTTCGAACTCCTGACCTTGAGCTATCCACCCGCCTCGGCCTCCCAGAGTGCTAGGATTACAGGCGTGAGCCACCGCGCCCGGCCCCTACTAGCTTGACTTTTTAAAGAAAATTTATTTTGGTATATTCAATAAATGGAGTAGGGTAGAGGTAATAAATGAAAAGATGAAGTTATCAGTCTTAAATTCATATCCTAGTTAATTCTAAACCTATCACTTATGAAGGCAAGTAAATAGTTTTATAAACCTAAGTGTTACAAATAACCATAACTTCTCAGATTCAAATTTTAAAATTAGTTTTTATGAACTGTTAATTCTCATTTTAAAGAAGTTGAGTTCTACTTATTTTCTTCAATTTATATTTATGGAAGCCAAAAGTAAACAAAGTAGCTCTGGGAATTTTGCTTGTTATACATATGTAAGCTGAAATGAACTGACTATTAAAATATTTTCTTAGCACAACCTCTTTTTGCAGCTACCAAAGGTGTCTGTTATAGAGGTAATTGGAAAGGAAAATACATAGAGTCCTAAGAACACCTAAATTATATATGTTCTCTTTCTTTGTACTATGTCATTACTAATGTGGCAATTAACATGGGTCACTGGTTCTATCACCCACTGGACATTCAGCATTTTGGTTATAGATCTCATCTATGTATTCACATTTTCGTGGGTCCTGGACAATGCTATTTAATACTCAGCAGAATAACATTGAACTTTTATTTCAATTTAAAAATTCTAACACTAGAATTTCCATCTCTGCTTAAATTAGATGAAATAAAAGCACTGGGAATTACACTATAGAGAACAATTCTCTACCAGCCCAAGGGAATTTATTGATGGCTGAACATCTTGGAGTAGAAATACGTCCTTATAGTAAGTTCGTTGTTTCCTTTTATCAACTTAATCTATTTTTACAATCATTTCAGGATATATTTTCATCAGGAGCAAGAACCTTCTAAATGTATCTATGGAATAACTGGCATAGAATTGTTACTTTTAATAAGATAATACCCAGAAATCTCAAGTAATATGTTCAAATCATACGGTTGAAACTATGTGTCTAGCCCTCTGTGCTTCCTCCTACAGTTCAATTTTTACTAATCCTAACTACTCAGTAATGATATTTAACTAATTTTATTTTCAGTCACACAAAGCCTATCATTTCACTCAGATTAAGTTACTACTTCATCAAGCCTGAAATCAATTTCATATGGTAGTCATGCTATTGGTAATAACTAACATTTGAATAGCTCTTACAGATGCTTAGCCTTTTACATGTGCCACTTCCTTTGAGCTACCTTCAATGGTATGTGGCAGAAAAGGCAGGTATGTTAAGTATTCTCAGTTGAAGGATAAAGACATCAAGCTTCAGAATATTAAAGTGACTTGTTCAAAGCATACAACTAATAGGTAATGGAACCTAGACCCATGTACTTTTCACTACACTACATTATCTGTGTTCTCCTGGGCTCACATTTTCTCTGGTCTCTCATTACTTATGATGGTAGAAAATAACTCATGAAGCACAATAGTTTCAGAAACAAAAATGAAGTGACCTTTGTAGTCCTATTCTTTTTGACACCTTAGACTAGGGTTTCTAAATTTTAAGAAGTAGTATTTAAGTTTTCCCAAAGTATAGAAGGTCACTAATTAAAATTGTGGAGAATATTAAAAATGAACTTACTGACTTCCAAACAGGGACATTATTCCATTTTTCTTGTTTTCTCTATCCCCAACTCCACCCCACACAATATTTGGGATATTGAAGAGAAAATCAGACCATGAGCAACAAGCAGCCCATGTTAGTAGTAATACATCAGTGTCTTAGTCTGTTGTATGTTCCTATAACAGAGCGCCACAGACTGGATAATTTCCAAAGAAAAGAAATTTATTTCTCACAGTTTGGGAGGCTGCAGGGTCCAATACCCAGGTGCCAGAATCAGGCAAGAACCTTCTTGCTACATCATCCCATTTTAAAGGTGGAAGGCAGAAGGACAAAAGAGCACACTAGAGGAGGAGAAGGGGAGCCAAACTCATTCTTATATCAGGAAGCCATTCCTTTGACAACTAAGGCACTCCCATGACAATAGCACTAATCCATTCATGAGGACAGAGCCCACATGACCTAATTACCTCTTAAAGGTCTCACCTCTCAACACCGTTGCATTGGGGATTAAGTTTCCAACACACGAACTTTGAGGGACACACTCAAACCACAGAAATCAGTATAGAGATCTTTGTAAATATATTGTCTGTGCCTTGTGAATAAAACTATATTATCTTTGTAAATGATAAGAAACAAATTGCTAGAATTTTCTTCTGGAAATAACTGTTTAAGAAAAATCTAGATAGTTACCTGTTAATTAGTTCTCTAACTAGTCACCTAATGTTGTTTTTGGAAATCTATTCTAATTAGATGGTTGTTTTAGATAAGCCTAATCACTTAACACATTATAATACTCAGAGAATTTATAGAAATGTGTGTTAATAGGTGGTATTTGATGTCTTTTATTTCTATTTTTAAAAAATAATCCTTTCTCACTAAAAAAAAATCTATAATTATTAATCCACAAAAGATTGAATTGGATAGATATATGACTTAGCTATTGATCCACTGAAATTTAACTGAGGCCACCTATCAAACACAAAACTTAAATAGGGGCACAGTTCTCCTTGGTACAGATAGCAACTCTAACCTGAAATCCAGAACTTTTAATCTGGATGAGCTTGGGCTTCTTCTTGTTGTGGGCTGATCCAGAGCTCTGATTAAATGTTGACTCTGGTTGAAACAATGCCACACTATCATTGCCTCTAAAGCATTTACTATCTAGGTGGGAAAAAGACAATACAGGTAACCTATTTTACTGATGTTATAAAAATAAAAAGCTTGGGGAAAAATTCAGGTTACTCACAAAAAGATTTTCAGGGGATAATTAATTTTGAAGAACAAGCTAAACTACATAGAGACATAAAGAGTTCATTTTTCTTATATTTTCAGAAACTTATACTTTTTCCAGCCTCCATTTTGCTTATATTTGGGGGCATATTTTCAATCTCTCATTTGGTCAATAGGTTTAAATTAGGAAGTAATTGGTAACTGTCAGTGCACTAGTGTCATCATGACATTCTGAAAGAGTCAATATTCATTTGAAAAATTATATTTATCATTTGAATATATAAAGCAAGCAAAGGTAAAAAATTCAAAATGTGCAAATAGAAAAATCAAATATTTCTCCTTTTCCTTTTCCTGAGGCTATCAAATTACCCTTTATGAAAATAATCACAATGAACAGTTTTTTGAAGATTCTTCCTAAGTATTCTCTGCATTCTCTAGCATACACACTCAAAATGCAGTAAGATATAATTTTTTGAAAATTCTTTACTAGCTAATGTTTCCTTTTACAGAAATTTTAATACACTCATATTTACTTTCACACATTTTGGGGTGCAATTTGAAGTATAATATGCTTCAACTTCAAAGCACTAGTATCAGCAATTGTTGGCAACAGAAGGCCTGGAAATGGCATTAGAAAAGATAAGAAAAGAAATAATGGAGAAGGAGTAAATGAGCTTTTTTGAAAAAGGAATTTAGAACAAATAAAATAAAATGAAGAAAAAAGAAAACCAAGTCCTAAAACTGCACTACTGTACCTGTCAAGAAAGAAGGAACTCAAATACAAGGGGTTTGGTACTGGGTTTTCTGCCGAAGACAATGAAGCCATTGGCAATGAGCAGAAGATTGAAATACACATACTAAGCTATGTCAGGTCATTCACATAAAGGTGATCAATGACATTTCCCACCACAAGACTCCATAGTATTCTGGAATTGGGGATCTAAAACTCTGCATCTTAAATGCAGATATATATTTAACATAAACAGGCTGCAATGGACTGAATGTTTATTTACCCCCACCCCAATTCATATGTTGAAATACCCCCAAGGTGATGGTACTTGGAAGTGAGGTCTTCGGGAAATGATTAGGTCATGAAAGTGGAGCCATTATAAATAGGAAAGACTGCCTTCTGTTTATCAACCAGGAAGTGAGAGCTCTTACCAGCCACCAAATGTGCCAGTACCTTGATCTTGGACTTCCCAAACTCTAGCACTGTGAGAAATGGATTGCTGTTGTTTATATGCTACCCAGCCTATGGTCTTTTGTTATATTAATAACAACCTGAATGGACTAAGACACAGGCCCATAAACAAACACTTAGTAACTTAAATAAAGCAATGCAAACACATGCTCTTTATTGAACCCGTGAGAGATGAGAACCTATAATGTTTCTAACAAGGAAAGGGTAGCTCTTACTGGAAGAATCCCTTTTATTGGCTTCTAGGAACCCCTTCCCCCATATACTATAAAGACATTCTTTCTTTGTTAAATTCTCTGAATTTGTGGAAGCCTGTAGTCAATACAATGAAACTGGCTAATGTATCTCCCTCAATTACAAATTTTTGGAGTTGGTCACCACAGTTATTTTTGATAGAGAAGTATGAGGTTAGCTGTTGGGTGATTATTCTGCCTTGGGAGGACTGTATGTGGGCAGTCTGATATGATTAAGGTTTCCAAAATCATAACCTGGTCACCCCCCCTCTTCTCCCCAACTCATTTGGTTGGACCCTCACTACTGTTTACCTGGCCACCCCTTTTAAGAGTCATACTCAGCTTTTGTCATAGAGGAAAATGTCAGATGTTGGTGGATACTGCTTCTACCAGTGACAACCAGAGTTCACAGGAAGCACTCTCTCTCCACATTTTGCCATAGACCTCGAGGAAGTTCTGGCCATCTTCTGGCTCAGTGGTCAGTGTCCTGATGATCCGTTGTCATCAGAACTATATCTTTTTACTTCTTCACTAGCATTTATCTATCTATAATGAGGGGCTGAAACCTGCAACTCTTTGGCTGGAATGTGCCTTCATTTGTTCTCCTCTGTGGTTTTCTAGAAAGGAGAAAGTATAAAGCCTGCCTTTGTTTTTGTCATACTTGGTGAATCCAAGTCTTTCTAAAAGGTACACTGAGCTAAAGAGAATAGAATCTTTTTAAACTCTAACTTTGCAACCAGAAAATCAGTGTTTAGTAAAAGCAATACAGATGCCAAATACAGATTACCATTATTACACATTTGAAAAATGGTAATTGTGCAATGTTTAAGAACATATAACACACTTTTCCTGAGGTTTTATGTATTTGCTAAGGAAATCTATTTCTCTAACACCAATTTTTTATAAGGCTTCTTCATTGCTTATTCTTATAGCAGAATGGGTAGAAGTATGTTCAGGAGCCTAACTCTCCTTATTGTGGTGGGACTTTTAATCTTACTCCTTCTGGTAGTTTTATGCCTAATATAGAAATATTATAGACAGTGCTTAATCTGACAGTAAATACAGTTGTATGTTAAAAGAATTTCAGTAAATATTTCATAAATTTACATTAAGTCCTTAATGTGTACCAAGCATTGTAGTATTACTTGGGAGTAAAATAATGACTATAACATACCACTATTTTAAAGATATTTAAAATCACAGGGGATGTAATTCTAAATATCACATCTATATCATATATATTATATATGATATATATAACATTATATATATAATATATATATATAACATTATGGAAACAGAGTAGGATTATTTGATAGAGACTTTGGGAGACAAAATATCAGAGAGCCCTTCAGGAAAGTAGATATGCACCCCCAGCCTTCTAAGCAACATTAGTTAGCAAAAAGGAGACATACATAAAGGGTATCATATACTCAAGAAATAATCTGAGTGAGGAGTTAGTATGCATTTGATATTTTACAAAGTGTTTGATGTTGCTTGATCAAAACAAATGATGTAGGATCTATTATTAGACAGCCATGAGAGATAAACGAGGGTCAGTTAGTTTATGGTGGATTTTGTATGTCATACCGAGCTATTTAGTTTTATTATTTTTATAGCCTACTGGAGAAATGAAAGGATTGTATTCAGGCTGGATTCAGAGACAGATTTGTTTGTGGGCTAGCCAGAGCATGAAGTAAGGCTGAGGAAGGAAATCTGAAGTGCTAATACAAACCTGTGAGTTGGATTTTGCCAAAGTCCATTTAGAGTTCTACAGTGATCTTTAACTAGATGTGAGCATTACTAAAATCATATTTTCAATTTTAAAAGATTCTCATTTTCTAGCAAATATGACAAGAGTGAATTCCACAAGTGTCAACAAGAAGATTAACCAAAGTAATGTCTTTGAAAACTATTTAAACAGCCCTTAAGGCACCATTTTAGAATGTAGAGTATTAGTTTTAATGCTCAACATGTAATATCAATGAAATGCCTTTTAAATGAAAGAAAATAAGCCATTGTGCCTACCAATTACTACTCGAAACTCAATTTATAGAAAAGTTCACAAAGTAAAGTCATGCAGTAGATTATTTAGGGAGGGCATATGATTTCTAACACTAGATATATCCAAATATAAGACAGGTAGCCATTTGTTTGAACTGACTTGCGTTTTTCTCTGACTAATATAGTCTGTTTCTATTTTTCCATTTTTGTGACAGCAAGTTCATTTCTATACTGAAGATGTCTGAATATGAATTTCAAAGAAAAAGAACTAATCTGCTTGGAAGGCAGCCTTATAACTGACACTGAGACTTTTCTAGACATAATTCTATCTTTTAATGCCATTCTATGTAGGACAAATATTTTAATAAAGTGTTTCTCTGAAAGGAAATATTTACATCAAAAATACATACACAAGAGATTGCAGTTTTTCTTCACTGTTTTAGTCAACCTTTCAGTAAGCAGTAATTTTATGTGAAAATAAAGTACATATTATTTAATTCTAAAATGCTTCTTGGCCATTCTGATGACAGGTTGTTGGCTTGGAATAGATGCTGAGTAAAGAAACAGAATTACTAAATAATTCCAATTTATATACTACCAGACATTTTGTAGTCACTATCAAATGCACAGTAGGATTAGCATTGTGGAGCTCAGCATGGTGGAGGAGGAGCTATGTAGAGTTAGAGCCAGAGAGAGGAGTGGGTCAGGACTACACAATATTTGTTGGCATGTAAGGGGCAGAGTGGCTGGGTTGTAAGAATGGGTATACAAATGGGCCAAGAGCCCATCAAGGGCACCCCAAAACTACAATCAAATCAGAAAGTCAAGATCGCATCATGGGGAAGATAATTAGATATTGCTGACCTGAAGATGCACCCATTCATAGGTAGAACAATTCTGCCCAAGCCATCTTTACCCCAGTATATTTTTGGGGTTGTTACCATTTCATGATATCTTAAAGACATTGTTTGATCTCTGATAATTATTTACTAAAGTGTAAATATTCCTTTGTCACACTTACACTTGAAAGTGAGGCTTTAGCATGATTCAAATGTCTTTCTCATGATAAAAAGTTAATGGTATAGAATCTAGAATCATCTAGCACACTAACTATCTGCCACACACTATATCAAGGAGTTTCTAGGCATTACCTGATTTATTCTTCACAATAACCCTTGCAATAAAATAGTGTTGGGGAAAAGAAATTATTTCTCCATGGTCACAAATCTTATGGGTGATAGAATCAAGATTCAAACAGGTCTATCAAAATTTTGAGTATAAGAATTTAACTGCCAAGATTTAACTACTCTGCCAAATGCTATCCCTTAGGAATTACCACACTGAAGTGATTTCAAGTTGTTCCTTTATTTGTGAGGATTGGGAATACTAAATAAGGGATACCAAAAAATAGAGAGCTTCAAGGAAACAAACAATCCAAATTCAATAAAATATATTTACCTCTTTTTCATTAGCAATTGCATTGTCTATAATATGATAAACATAAATGAATATTCAATATATGTTATTTCATCTGTAAGACAATGGTGAGAACTTCTGGACTGAGACGGTAATCTTGTGGTTCAAATTTACTGCCCTTCGTACTTCAAATCACATGAAATACTGAAATATTTCATTATTTCAAATTATTGAAATACTATAAAGATAGTAACAAAACTATAGCAGTGCTAGAAAACAGAAGAGCAATACTTAAAATAATATTTTATATGTTTTTGTGTGTGGCTTCCAGTAGATATTATGTGAGTGACGCTGAAAACAGAGGCAGAAAAACAGCATTGCAACACACGTGGAGGATCAGGCTACTGAAGAGGTGAGTATTAGAGGTTAACCCAAATGAAAACTGGGGAAAAAAATGCAACCTCAAAGTCAGCAAGAGCTGGAAGTAGAAGTAGGCCTCAGGGCAAGTAACTAGATAATTAATTGAAAAACAGCTAGATCTGGGCCAGCCCGAGCTCAGTGTACACAGCAATACTGCTGAGATATTTCCTGCAGGAAAAGCTTAGTAAACACTATGCTATAATTAATTGTTGGATGCAGTCTATTTTCAGGAACTCTTAGGATGTACGTTAGATGGGAAAGGGAAGAAGAATAGATTTCTAGGCACTTGAGACACACACAGGGACAGAGAGGAAGAGTAATGAGGGAAAAGCAGTTTCTCCAAACAGTGAAGTACACTAAAATTCTCTATCTCTAGGTAAGAACTTTGCTGAATAAGGCATTTGGGAAGATTCAGTTTTTCTTGCATTACCTCAACTTATTTATTCTGAATGAAATCACACTGCCTATAATACAGCGCATATAAATGAATGGTCAGTACAACCTGTTTATATACACACAGAGCCATATAGCCAGAGCCCTCACTCAGACGAGGCCTGAAGAAGTAATAGATTCCACAGTTCAAGTGAGTAATTCTATCTTAGTTACCCACACCAATAAGTTTTATCTATCTCTCTATATATATCTATTTATCTATCTATTATCTAGCTATGAAATCTCTCTAGATACTGACAGTAATTCATAAAGCAACAACTATATTAATAATACATGTTCATGTAACTATACATATAAACATGCACATAAAAAAATTCCGAGAATCATCAGATATGTAGGAGAATACAATATAATGAAATGAAAACAACTCAAAAAAACAACCTAAATAACTGAGTGGAGAAATTGAGCTATTGTAAACAAAAAGAAAAAAGTTAACAAGAACCCAAAATTGGTATTCTCATATTCAAAGGAATACTATTCCCATAAACGTAAGGGGGAAAATGCTTCTCTACAATAGAAACAATCAGGGAATTAAATAGAATTCTCAGCATAAAAATATGTGTACTGAAATTACAGATAATAATAGTTATTAGATGTCAGGATAGCAAGAGAGGATATGACCGAGAACTCAGTTATCTGGAACATAAACTCTCCTTTGATCTTGATCAAAGAATTAAAATTATGAAATTATAATATAAGTAAAAAGAGAAAGGAATTTATAATATCTAGTGTTTGTTACTAGGTAGAAAATAAAAAATATAGATGAGAGTTATTAATCCAAAAAATATTTGTGAATGACACATAAACCTAATTTTTCCATTCAAAGGGCTCAGAGAAAACCGAGGAAGGATATATCTTGAAAATAAATAAATAGACACACTTGGTCAAAATTATAAATACTAATAAAAATAAAAATTCAATAAGCTTTCAGAGAACAAACACAAAATATCTGTTAAAGGATAAAATTTGTATTGAAAATGAACTGCTTTTTACAACATTAAAACTAGAATATAATGAAGGACTGTCTATCAACTTTTGAAGGAAAAATAAACTGAACCTAGAAATTTATGCCCATTCAAGCATTCGAATACAAGGACTGTACCCAAATACAAGGGAACAATGAAGGCATTTTAAACATAAAAATCTTAGAAGGAATTCCACTTATATATAATTTTTTAAAAGAAATAAGTACATAGATGTGTCCTAACATGTCAAATATCAATTCAGTAAAGAGGAAACACTGGTGAACAAACAATTAGGAAAACACCAGTAAGGAAGAAACCAGGAAAATGTATACTAATATACAAATTACTATTGATAATGTGATCATGATATTAATGCAAGTATTAAGAAAGTATCCCGTAAATGAAAGAGGCGCATGTAAATAAGATCACCAACCTTATTTTTATGCTTCATAATTGCAAACTTTCTGGTAAATAAGATAGACTTTGGTGAAAATTTTATAGACTTAAAAGCCTTTCTTTAGAAAAAGAGGCAAGTAGTCTGTTTTTTAAGTCTTGAATCATTACACGAAAACAGACAGAATAATTAATGTAGGAAATCAAAGCCCCAAAGACATTTCCAGCAAAACCTGACGCTAGTTTCCCATGAATGTCTGTACCAAACAGGGAGGAGCCAAGTTAGCAATAAGATTACTTTCCAATGGAGAGGATGCAACAGGCAGGATTATGATGGCCCTGGGAACTATGTATCATTAATGAGCACCCACATCCTATGTTCTCATGTTGTGGAACATCATTAATGAATTGTAGTTCAGCAAGCCCAAACAATAGCAGCCAAATTGGCAAGGAACTCACTGACTCAGAATCATAGATAATTGCAAGGAGACCCCAATCAGATTGAAAGCTTTGAGGGAGTCTTTATCTGAAATCTCTAAAATGTGGCCAGCCCAGTGCCCTTTCTACAAAGCTCACAAGGAAATGATATGAGGAGAATGCAAATTGAGCATGGCTTAGAATCTAAGACAAATGAAAGAAAAAGATAATTTAAACTGAGGGAGAAAAGGTGAGCAGGCAGATCTCAAGAACGAGAAGCCACTTAGAAAATAAATAAATAAGAGAAAGCCTTCAAGCTGTGAAGCTAGAAATGCTCACCCAACCACTTACACAGGTACCTCTTCCTAAAAGGAAAAGAGAATTCCACCTTAATAAACACTAACATCAGAAAATGGTTGCAGTCAAATGTCATGTGAAATTATTATTCAAAGAAAGAAAAGGAGCAAAATAACTCAATATATGATATATTTAATGAAAACATGCTAGAAATATATGCCAATGAAGTAGAAGATAATGATTCAAAAAGTAGAGTAAAACACATAAAAACATGAAGACACATTAGTTCATAATGTATAATGTTTTATATAATGTAATATATTTAAAACAACTCATGTCACTTTGAGGATGTCATGAAATCAACTCTTTATTCTGAACACTAGTAAATGAAGGAAAATAACCACACATTTATCCTGCATGCTGTACACAGTAACACTATATAGCTGAAATAAATATTTTATTAAATAGTATTCATGCTTACCATATATAATGTATTTTATTTTCCTATCTTTGTATTCTATTTTATTTCTACATAAAAAAGATTTACATAATGCTCCAAATTTTCTTCATTTGCCCTAATAAATTACAGCCTGAGATTAAATAATGCTAGCGATCACATTTTCCCCAACTCAGAAAATTTATAAATATTCAGATCTAATTTAATAATTTATGTATTTTTCAGTCAAAAGAGGTTGGAAATATTTAGAGGTAGCAGATTAGTATTTGTCTAAAGAATAAAATAAATATAAATAAATTAAGTCTACTCTCAGAGAGTTTAATACATCAGAAAATGTAGAAAAGAATTACAAATAGAAGCAAAAATACCTGGATAGCAAAATCTAGTTGTTTTTTTGAAAAACACTAAGGTAATTAATTCACCATTGACAAAATAAACCTGTGAAGATTACACCAAATAAAACATTTAGAAATATAAAGTAAACATAGCAATCAATAGAAATCTATTTTGTAATTATTTTGAAAAACAGTACAGCTTCATAATAACTGAAGTGAATACCACGTAGTAAAATATAAACTATCCAACTGAAAAAAGATATCAAGAAGTAGAACAAACTAATTCAGGAAAAAATAAATGGAAAATGATCAACTACTAAAAGCTCCAATGCAAGAATAATTTATAACCATATGAGAAGTTGTCCTAGACTTCCTAAGAGTAACTATCTCCTTTAGTACACAAATCTCATCCTAAATAGAAGGAAGGATGAAATGTCTTTCAAATGCAGCAGTGATCCTAAAGCCTGGAATGACAGCAGCGAAAGCAACATCATATAGTCCAGGGGTCTTTAGAAATTAAAAAATGTAACAGCCTTAAATAAGATCAGTGTAAACAGCATTCGGGACTCCTTTAATGCAGACCTTACCTCAGGAACATGCAACTGGCATAATATAAGAGAAATCTTAAACATAATATTATATATCAATATGACTAGTAAAAGTAAGCATATAACTTTAGCAATGCCATTTAATAAGCACTCAATTTGTTCATTTTATTTTATTTTTGTAAAACAGAAGCAAAGAAAAAATATATAATATATACAACCATAATCTCACTACCCAGTGATAAACATCATTAATAAATGTGTTCCATAATCTTCTAGACTTTTTATAGATAGGGTAGAATATATACTAGCATATATAGGATATCATTTTGACATGCATCTTTTGATTGCTCTACCAGGTTCCTTCTATTCTTCCAAACCCTGGTCTCTACCACTAGGATATCAGCTGCAGAGAGAAGAGCGAGGTGAAGATATTTATTCCTCTGATTTCTTCCCTGTGCAGGCTTGACTATGGCTCTCGATAGATGATCACTGCTCCTGTCAAGGTGACTGCTCTACAGGACTCTACCTCCTAATGTGTTCAGATTACCTCTTTGTATTAGTTGCCTATTGCTCCATAAGGAATTACCCCCGTAGGCATCTAAAAACTGTAAACATTTAACTCGGAATTCCTGTGAGTCAGGAATCCAGGATTGGTTTACTTGGATATCTTTGGCTCTGGGTCTTTCAGAAGGCTGCAGTCATCAAAACTCATTGGGGTGGAAAATAATCTTCTCTCAAGTTCACTCCTGTGGTTATAGATAGGCTGCAGTTCCTTGCAGGCTGTTGGACTGAGGTCCTCAATTCCTCACCATGTCATGTGTGCCTCTCCATTGGCTGCTTATAACATGGCAGCTTGCTTCCTGCAGTCAAGTGATGAGAGAGCAAAAGGGAGTGAAAGACAACCAAAATGAAAGCCACAGTCCCTTTGAACCTAACCTCTGATGGGACATCCCATCCTTTTTTCTGTATTCACTCATTAGAAGTGAGTCACAAAGTACAGCCCACACTCAACGGAAAGAGATTTCACAAGGGTGTGAATACCAGGAGGTGAGGATCACCGAGGGTTAATTTAGAGGCTGCCTATTAATCTCTTTCATTCTATCCCACCAGTGCATGGGTGGTGGCTGCCCAGGCGATGCCATGCCTGAATTCCTGGACTATTCCTCATGCCTCAGCTACATTTCGCATTTTAAAAATTAAATACGTTTGAGATAACAAAACAGGAGGATGCCATCTATTTCCTGGTATACCCTGAATGACAGAGCAAAACATAGCACTTATGCATAGAATTTTCATGAAATATCTTATATATTATTAAATATAAAAATACAGTTTTATGAAAATGAGTCCATAAAATCAACTGTTCACAGACTGTTTTTAAGTTTATAAGTTCATTTCACATAGCTAGCACATGTAGGAGATTCTGTTGATATTACTATTTTCTCATTGCACTTAGCATGTCTTTCATCAATTTGAGGAGCTATTAGTTTTATTACGGTTATTAACATAAAACTGCCAGCCATATATTCACTAGCATCCAGTTCATATATTGAAAACTTTATATATGTCAGTTAATCTTTATGTCATATTATTCAATAGTAGGATGATATTCAGGTATTTATTTAACCAGTCCCTTTTATTGGGGGATAATAAATGTGTTTCCAGATCTTTGCTTTTATGTCTTGTGCAATTATGTCAAACATTTCTAGTAAATACGGAAGTGAAATTGCTGGGTCAGAAGGTACTTACACATGTAAATCTTATGATATTTAGAGCCAAATTGATCTGAAGAAAAGCTTTTCTATTATATATTTCCACAAGCTGGGTATAAGAATGATTGCTTTCAGATATCCTGGATTGTATTGCATATTATCATTCTTTAATATTTATCAGTTTGATACTTAAAACATCTTCCTATTGTTTTAACTTACATTGTTATGAGGTAGAACAATTTTTCATAGAGACAATTTATATGTTGTAGATGTTAGTAAATTGTCTATAGTTGCTTATTTTTCATATTGATTTGTAAAAGTAGTTTATTTATTAAAGATATTATCTATTACATATTTTGATAATACTTTCCCCATGTTTTATTTTATCTTTCCTATTGATTTTATGAGTGTCTCTACCAAAATATCTTTAAAGTTTTTGAAGTTCGAATCTGTTAATCTTTGGGGATAAAATATATCTTTATATCTTTATTTCAAGCTTAATAACATTTTACTTTCCCCAAATTATACAGATATTCACTTATATTTTTTTCTAGTCTGTTTATAATTTAATACAAGGAATTTAAACCTTTAACTTTGCTCTCTATTTATTTTAAATCATCACCAACTACCCTGTTGCTGATTCCAGAAGTTTGTGAGTTTTTGTAAACACTTCATTCTCCCTTACCCTTCTTTACCACATCTGATAAAGCTCAAATGTGCTCAACTCTTCAGTCCTCTCTTCCTTTATGCCGCTGAGTAGAGATGAAGTCAGTATAAGATAATGTGAAATAACTTTTTGACAGTATGGACTTTTAGCATGAAGTATAAACAAACCTTTTTTGTGCTAAGCTACCGAAATGCCTGTGTTCATTGTTATCACCGGATGTTCTATTCTGACTAACGTAGGTAGCAAACTAATCATAAGGAGATTTAAAGCAGGTATCCCTAAATCACATAGGAAAATGGGGATTGGTTTCCAAAAAATTTTTTTAGCAGAACAAAACATATGGCTGACTAATAAAAGCCCTGAAGGCTACTAATAAATCAAAATGAATGTCACATCTTCCACTGAAGCAAATTGTCGAATGACAACCTTAAGAAACATTAAGATTAATTTTAAAAGTTTGTCAATCAACCAGGAATCCCTTGTCACCTTTCGTCTGCTACATGAGCTATTTGCCTGTGGCCACAAAGCATATCAGTAGCTCACCGTGACCAAAATCCAGGTTCCCCTGACAAAGATGCACAGGCTTTCCACAATATCTAGTGTGTTCCAAATAT
>VBSM01001124.1:34374067-34415448 GCA_008086735.1 Cheirogaleus medius | reverse complement strand
TGCCTCAAAAAAAAAAGAAAGAAAAAGAAAAAGAAAAACAGCCCAATCACTTATTTTAGGTGTTCTACTGGGTCTTAAATTCTTAAATTGCAGTTGAAGTCAGTTCATGCATATACTTTGCATAAGGTGTGGTTCATCTGTTGGCAGTTTATATTCTTTCCTGTTACAAGTACTGAAGCACAAACACCACTCATCTCAGACACTAATTCCCTGCTGAGGGTAGGGACTTTCCGGTATATTACCAACAGAGAAAATCCTTTTCAGTTATTTCAGGGAAACATTAAATAAAGTTCGGATTTTCTATTGGAAACGCGAAACCATTTAGAAAATTGGGTAGGGTTTGTTCAGGAAGAGCTCTGAGGTTAGTTGGTAAGTATGGCTATTTCGTGGGTTGGGTTTCCTATGTGGCTAAGCATTGTGGATTTAAATGATTGTGATAGGTGTTGATGGTGGAGTATGAGGTAGTACTAAGGTAAAAATACATATTTACCAATATCTTCAAATTTGGGGCCTTAAGGTTGGAATCAACATAATGGTTAAGGTTGGGGACAGTAGAGTTTAATTTTTATACCTACTCATAGACATATAATCAATGAAAATTTCTTATATGTATACTATAGCCCCTGATAAATAGCTACTCAGTCTGTTAGTTTTTATTATAACATTATAAATGTTCAGATGGAGTATCCTGAAAACTAGAGATAATTGGCATCTGATAAGAGTCTCATATTTTGGAGTAACAAACAAGGGGACTACTCGTTAATTTCTCCTCTTCCATTTAATAAGTGATGCTTTAAATAAAACTCAAGAATGGTAAAATGTGCAATTTTATTAGCATGTACAGTTTCAAATGACTCTAGAAGTGACTTAGATATAATTATTTTTGTGAACTGATCTGTGACATTTTCCTTAGATCATTGGTCTAGTTATTTACAGACATTCCAGCCTATAATAACACCATCCTATAGAAACATAATGCAAGTCATACATGTAATTTCAAATGTTCTAGTAACCACACTAAAAAAAGAAAAACTAAGGTAAAATTAATTTTAATAATATACTTTATTTGACCCAATATATTAAAACCTTATTATTTTAATATATAATCCACATAAAAGCATTAATGATACATTTTATTTTTAAATTTACTGGGGAAAAGGGGAAAAGCCCAGTGTGTTTTTTTATACTTGTAGCACATCTCAATTTAAACTAAGTATTTCAGGTGGTAAATAACAACACGTGGCTAGTGGCTACCTTATTGGACAGCACAAGTCTACTTTATCCTAGTTTTTAATTCCCTTCTTTATTAATCCACATTTGCCAGTCTAAACTGGCATTCATTTTCTGATTTCTCTTTTCTGTGTGCCATCCATCAGCAACTTTCTTATTCATACAACTCCCTCAGTCCACAGTCCTTACTGGTGTATTTATTTGTTATATTTTTTTAAAAATGTGTTTATGGCCTTACAAATTATAATTGGCATGCAATAACCTGCAGAAATTTAAATTGTATAATTTGATACATTTTGACATATTTATATACCAGAGATCCATACAGTGAACATATCTATTACCCTCCCCATTCCTTTTTATTCCTTGTAATTTCACTTTACCTATCCGTTTCCTTCTTTCCAGGCTCTGCTTCCTGTGAGTACAGGTTAGCTTGCATTTCCTAAGGTGTTACGTAAGTGTAAACATGCACTGTGTACTTTTTTGTTGTTCTGTCTTATTTTGGATTAATTAAGTGCTTTTATGCTTCCATTTTATCTTTTTTTTTTTTAGTTGTTTTGTTATTGTTATGGTTCCCTTTGATTTACAGTATACATCTTTAACTTACTCTCAGTGACATTATATCCCTTCACATACAGTATAAGAACCTTACAAAGAGTATAATTTCATTTTTTTCTTTTCAGCCTTTATACTATTGTTATGGTATATATAAAACATATATATGTTTATTCTTACTATGTACACACATACAATTAATCCAACAATACATTGACATTATTTTTGTTTAAAGAGTCAATTATCTTTTGGAAAGATTTAAATCACATGAACAGAATTATATATGTTAACCCATGTCTTTATCATATTTTGTGTTCTTCATTCCTTTATGTATATCTATGGTGCCATTTAGTATCATTTAGCCCCTGCTTGAAGGAATTTAACATTTCCAGTAGTGTTCATCCACTGATAGTAATTTTTTTCAGCTTTTGTATTTCTGAACGTATCTTTGTTTTTCCTTTGCTTTTGAAAGATATGGATGTAGACCTCTAGGCAGACTTTTTTAAAATTTATTTATTATTTCAGTGTTTTAATAATGTTTCTCCAATGTTTTCATACTTGCATTGTTTCTGACCAAATCTGCCAATATCCTTGCCTTTGTTATAGTATATATAGCATATCTTTTCTCAGGCTACTGTTACAACTTTTCCCTTTAGCCATTGTTTTTTAATAATTTCATTATGATATTTTTGATGTTATTTTATTCATGTTTCTTGTGCCCAGAATTTGTTGAGTTTCTTGGATCTATGACTTTATAGTTTTCATTGACTTTGAAAATGTTTGACCATTATCTCTTCAAATGTTTTTTTTTTTCCTCACTAGTATTCTAATTGCCCTCCCCACATCCTCAAGAAAGAGATGCCAAACTGGATTTATCTCTTCCGGGATACTATATTACTGGGCCACATGTTGTAGGACTGTAGAGTAGTTGTATAAAATTTAATGTCTGCTCTCACATTCTGTTTCTCTCTACCTCTGTTCTTTCCTTTTCTCTCTTTTGTGCAATATGGTGATCTCATCCATTGGTGGTCAGGTGGTAGCAAGACTTTTGGATTGAGGAAAAAACCCATTTGGGTGTTAAGCATAAATTACGTGCTCCAACCAAGCTTCACCAGTGTTTTGTTTTAGGAGTTGCTGCCACCCATTTTGTAATAATATAGTTGTTTGATTTCTTGTTTAACACTGACCCTAATGTGTTTAACTCTATCAGGAACCTTGTGTGTAACACATAAGCTGGGTTTGAGAATTCTTAGGTTTTCCAGAAAAATACTAGTGAAATCCAATCAACACCCCCAGGAAAACGGTAAAGCATAATAGAAAATAAGAAAGCTGAAAGCACATTAAATTTGAAACACTGCATTTACATTTTATGCACAAGAAAAGGAATATGTTGAGGACTTGTTTGAAATTAAATTAAAGAGTTATTGAGGAACTATGCACCTTATCCATAATATTTTGCAGAGCCATTTAAAATAGTATCATAAAGATGTTACAGTATTCAAATGAGAAATAATAAGAATAAGTCAGTAGCAGTAAAAATAGAAAGATGAAGCACTATATGAGAATATAAACTATATTAGTGGTATAACATTTGCAAGATTGATTGGGGAGGATAGTTTGAGAGAGAACAAGTGTGTGGAGTAGTGCTCAGGGTTCTGGTTTGGATATCTGGATGTATGTTGATGTTGTTGATTGTCAGGTGGGAAACAAATACTAAGCAACATCTGTGTGTGCTTCAAAGTCGTATGGGTATGTATAGGGTCATGTACAATTTCTGATGTGTTAGCTATAATAACATCAATTTGCTCCCATTAAACAAAACATAATATAAGTGAACAAGAGGTTTTTGTTATAGAGATGGACATGAATTTTCTGCAAACAATTTACAAATTTTAGTACTTTATTAGTAACAAATTGTTTGTCATATTTCTTGCAGTTTATTGAAAAAGTTCAACATGTTACTTTACCCCCAGGTTAGAAGTTATAAACTCCTCACTTGTCTCCCTACCTCCAGCCCAACCTGATTCAGGATATCCTCTATTGTGGCCAGGCTTATCATCCTAAACATTCTCATGACATGGTATCATTCAGTTAGATTTTTAGGCCTATAGGCTAAAAATCAAACCTTTGCATCTTAACATACATGTATGCTCAAAATCATCCTCAATTTCATGTCACAAGCTCACATTGGGCATTTCCCTCTTCTTTGTAACATTTCCAAGACATTACAGATCTTTTGCAACTCCCTATCTTTGTTGTTGCTATTCCTTTTGACTGGAATGACCTATACTACTTCTTCATCTCCTCTGGGTCTTAAAAATGTCTACTCATCTCTCAACTCCCAGCTCAAGTATCACATTTCCAATAAAATCTCTAATTTCCTTAATGAAAATGACCTCATTTGCAACGAACTTTGGTCACATCTCTGCAATAGCACCTATTAAATTATACTTAGTTAATTAAAATAGGAAATAGCACACTTTATTGTAATAAATTTCCATCTGTTTGTGATTGAAAATTTGAACTTCTCAAAAAGAAACTGTGTCATTCATCATAGTAATTCAGTCCTTTAAGACATTGTCAAGCTCAACATAGGCCCAAAGAATTATTGAGTTTATTTAATTATTTTAAAAATTGACAGTATTTTTTCCAATATTGTATACATAGTTGGTACTTTTAGCTACACTATACATGAATTACTGAGTGAAAAGTTTTAAAATTCCCAATAATAATTGTTGATTTGTTCCATTTCTTTTTATTTCTGTCAATTTTTATATTTTGACACTATGATTTTAAGTGCATACATAGTTGGATTGCTGTTTGCTGCAGGAATTGGCTTTGTCTTTTTGTATAGTTTTGAAATATGCTTCCTTGTCTTAAAGTGTAATTTATCTGATAAAACCATCAATTTTCTTATGATTTGAGTTTCCATGTCATACTTTTCCCATGTATTTACTTTCCATAATTTTTCCTCATACATTTACTTTATATTTAAAATGCTTCTTTTATAAACTCCATATACTTAAGACTTATTTTTTTTGCCCAATTTGACATTTTCTGCCTTTTAATTTGAATATTTAATTTTTTTACATTTAATATAATGAAGGATTGATTTTGTCATCTTGCTGTTTTGTTTGCTATTGCCCTTATATTCTTTGTTCCTTTGTCCCACATTATTATTTTTTGATTGATCAGTTTACTTTAGTACACAATTTCATCTCTTCTATTGGCCTTTAAGATACATCTCTGTAATATGTGAAATAAATTTTTGTAAAGATGCCTCATCCTTCCTTATAAAAGTGAACATAAATATCTTTGCTGTATATGAAATTGTAAACAATTTCCTTCCCAAAATGTTCCTTTGCTTGTAAACATCTTTTCCCAAATTGATCATAAACATGTCTTTCTCCAAGGAGTTGAAAATCATATTTTACCCCAGAAGCCGGCAAAATTGTAAACATGTAAGCCCATCTACTGATAATCACAATTTGTTTGTGAGAACTTGTTTTTGCTGATGCTGAGATAAACAAGTGGCTACCTTGTCCAAAAGAGATAAACTACTGCTGTACCATGAAGTTATAAACAATTTATGTAACCCATGATTTAATGTATGAGATGATTTTTGACTGTAATCAGAACTGGATGATACAATTGTGAACCAATAGACTAGAAGGGATTTTTACTGCCCAAGCACCCTACTCAGCACATAAGCCCACAGCCCAGACTATGTTGAACACCAAATAGGCATGGACTTCCTGAGTATCTTTCCAGTGCATAGAGCTAATTAATGAGCCAATGCACACCATCCATAAAGTAACTGCAATTCCTGGTGCAGATCAAGGCACCCTTTGGCAAGCAGAGGTCTTTAGACACAATAGCTGTGAGCAAGTGAATCTACTGCATTTAACCTAGAATTAGTATTTTCTCACTTCACATATGAGACACTTCTATTTATTCTCTTTCTAATCTTTGTGCTGCTATGTTAATATTTTACCTCTATTTTATCAATGCTGAAATACATTTTAATTATTGTTTCTCAATTGTTCTTGAAAAGCTAAATTTATGAGTTAAAATTTAGATATATTAAGAGTCATTATTTTCTTTTAAAGACATTGAGAATAAAGGAAAAAATATGATTTATATTTACTCACATATGTACAATTTCTGGTATTTTTCTTTTCTTCCTGTAAACCTAAATTTCTGTCTGGTATTATTCCCTTCAACCTGAAGAATTCCTATAGTATTTTTTCTAATGTGGGTCTACCAGTGAAAAAAACCTCTCAGTGTTCACATTTCTAATATTTTATTTATATTGCTCTTATTTTGAAGGTTAGTTTTACTGAATATAGAATTCTAGATTTTATTCTTTAAAAAAAAACTTTAAAAATGTAATTCCCCTGTTTTTTGGCTTGCATTGCTTTTGATGAGAAGTCAACACTCATTTATTTATTGTTTACCTTATCGTAAGGTGTCGTTTTCCTCTGGCATCTATTAAGCCGTTCTTTTTCTTTGCTTTTCAGGAATTTGACTATGATGTGCCTAGTTATGATTTTCTTTCCATTTTTCCTGCTTGGGTTTCATTGAGCATTTCGGATCTGTGGTTACTACTTTTGACCAAATTTGAAACATATTTTTCCATTATTTATCCAAATAAATATATTTATTTCTATACTATTCAAACAACACATATGCTAGACACCTTTGTAGTATCTATGGGTCATAGGGCTCTGCCTTCAGCCAACGTAAACTAAGCATCCTTAAACCTAAGTAGCATCTATATTTACTTGCAGCAAACACATTGTATGTAGTTATTACATAATTTTCTTATTTATGCTACTAGTCTGTAAGCTCCTTAACAGTGAAGGATTGTATTTCTTTTCTTTTACTCAAAGTTATTTTTAAACTGCTAGTAATTTATAAGCAGTTTTGAATGAATAAATTTCACATGGATTTTGAGACTGAAAGCCATAAAAAATTCTAACACCATAATCTTTATTTTTAGAATAAAAAGAAACTGCTAAAAAAAAATCAAACGTACTTATTACATAATAAATCTAGAAAGTGCTTGTCAAAATTACTTCATTTGAGGTTATGCACAAATGAAAATGGCAACTAGTAACACACTATTTTCTAAATCATATATAATAGAGGCTCAGGGAAGAGATTTCCCCTCAAAGGAGACTGTAAATAATGGGGATTTTTTTCAAACTAATCACATTTGCCACAGTGATCTATGGTTTGTACTCTCATGTCAGATCAACTCTCCATAGGATTAAAAGGTTTACTGAAAACACAGTTATTTGTTGCCCAAGAGTCATGGCCTCAGAATTCACCACCTGGAATTTATTCCAAGTTATACAACTTGACAGTAACCTCAAGATGTATTAAAGTGCCTGTCAGAGGTTCGCCACTGTGAGTAAGTGCACTATTAGGGTGTAAAGATAGCGACAGTGATTTATTGGTAGGATATCAACCAGGGAAATACTCCCTTTCTTACTTCCTGTCTTTGGTTCTTGAGTTTTCTTGGTGGCACCAACAATAGATTTCCTTTAACATGGAATCATCATAGGTAATATTAAAAAAAAAATGCATCCTGGCACCAGAGATAAATTATTTTTCTACATTTATCAACAATGCAACAAATTCATTATTTATAGTTTTAGCTTGCATTAATCTGTAACTTACAGTATTATTAGATTCAAATCTTACAAATATTGAGGATTTACTCAATTTGTAAAATCAGGATTAAAAAATCTACCTCATAAGAATTTTCATATGCTCAAAGGATTTTATGCATATGACATAAAACAACTGATTTAGACAATAAATATTACCTAATATATATTAATATAATAATGATAACATTTTTTGCTATTGCACTGTAGGAAAAAAATAATAACAATAGACTAATGGTTAGGCCAATCAATCAAATGACCAACAGCCAATAGACAACAGTAGCCAATAGACCAACAGCAGTTTGATAGATTAGTCTATTCTGTTTGGCTTTTGGGCTGTGTGGCAGTATATGGAGATAGAATCCATACAATAAGGTCATTATGATGCCCATGCAGAGCTTAAAAGAAAGTTTGCTGATTACTTGCGAATATGCAGTTTACAACAGATGAAATTTGGTGGCAGGTTGACTCAACACAATTCCCTAAGTTCATGTTACTTACCATATTCCACAGTCAATAAGTATTACAGACCCTCAGGCATAGGCATCATATGCTGGGACTAGAAACTTTTAGATGAAAGTTTCCACATCTCATTACTAATCCCTGGAGCCATTTCATCTTCAGCCAAATCATAAATAATAGATATCTCCCTTGGAGAAACTAAAGACAAAAATACTGCGGTAAAATATAGCTGATATCATAAATCTCTTATATAATCATACCATAGTCATTACTATAAAACCTGAGTACCTTGGCCCTACTCACATCAGAATTTTCTTGTCATTTCATTTAAAGCACATCACAAAGGAAATACATGTGATCATTTCTTAGCATAATTTCAGGTGCTAATATCATACTATGGTAACACAAGATTCTCTTTCTTGAATGCTAGCAAAAGATTAAATAAAATTCAGTTAAAATTCTAAATACAAAAAATAAAAAATATTAAGTGAATTCTTACAACTATGATAAAATACTCTCCCATTGATACATAATTGATTTATTATGTACCAGAATGTTGTGTGGATATATTGTAATTATATAGATATGGTTACATTTTAATGATAGAAATATAGTTTAGGGGTATAGTATGAAGTATGTAAGCATTAATGATATTCCATAACCATTCAATGACTTAAAATCATTTTATTCACAACAGAAAACAGTTAAATTTTTAGGCTTACCTGAAGGGAATTTAAATTGCATACATGTGCATTCAACCCTCCTAAGTATATCGTGTTTCAGTTATGTATATAAATATAAGGGGGAAAGCAATTTGTAAATGATAGATGCAGACATGTGTCTTGTATTATTGATCTCACTTGTGTCTAGACTTGAAATTAGAAAGGGAAACTTACTACATGAAAGCTCCCATATAAACTCTAGAAGAGTTTGTAATGCAACATCCAAGAGGACCTGAACATATACATACCAGATAAAAGGGAATATTTATATTTTTAGGAATATTAACTTTATTATGGAAATATGTCTTAGCAAATATTTTGGAGATGTAAATCACCTCTTTATAGCAGCTCTTACCTTAATCTTATTTCCCTTCCTCAGTAATTCTCCCAAACACAGAAATCTGCCTGAATAGCTTAAAGAAATGTTATTTTTATTACCAAGTTTAGCACTCTACATGGGAAAGATTTTGTTTCTTTGTTTCTTTAATACCTGAAATATCTTATTTTATTTATTTTATTTTATTTATTTATTTTTTATTTTATTTTTTTTTTTTTGAGACAGGGTCTTGCTGTGTTGCCCAGACTGGAGTGCAGTGGCATGATCATAGCTCTCTGCAGCCTCAAACTCCTAGACTCAATCAATCCTCTTGCCTCAGCCTCCCAAGTAGCTGAGGCTACAGGAATGCACCACCAAGCCCAGCTGATTATTTTTGTTTTTTGGATACAGGGTCTCACTGTGTTGCCCAGGCTGGTCTCAAACACCCAGGGCCAAGACAGCCTCCCATCCCAGCCCTCAGCCTCCCAAAGACTAGCATTTCAAGCATGAGTCACTGTGCCTGGCCAAATAAATTCTTACAGAAGAGATTATTCATCCAAGATTTCTAAATCGAATGAACTAGGATTCTGAAAACTTGGTATAACTGTATAGACCTATCAAAGCAGGGCTCCAATAGAATAATTCCCACTTCCTAATTTATTTTCTGTTTCAATATTTCTGGCTGATCATCCAGGTACTAAATTTGAGAGGTCCCATAAAATGCATGAATAGGTCTATTATCAGAAATGGTGTACTAAATTTGGCAAAACTCAAAGCAATTCAGACTCTAACTGAAATGTTCCAGCCATTTTGTAAAGCCGTTAAAAGAAAACTGTTAGTGCCAAGGAAGTTTCACCAGGGTGTACAATGTCAGTTCTCTGGGCAGAATAATCCTGAGTTGGTTCTTAATAAGAAAAGGAGTCCCTATCCTATGTTCTTGTAGCTTGGAAATGCTGAGCAGAAATCTCTCCGAGAATGGTAGTCCTGTAGATTTTGTATTCCCTCTGACAATTGCCTATAGAGAAGTCTTGCTTATGAGAATGGACCAGGATAGGGCAAGAGATACCCCCTCACTACTTCCCTCAGAATCATTACATTTCTTTTGACATTCACAATGGCAAATTTGGAAAGGAGGGTATTACTCTTACCATTTTTATCAAGGGACGGTTATGTACTTTTAGAAATTCGAAAGTCATTTGGCTTGACTGAACAACTTTTGTGTTCATTAGCATTTTAATACATAGTAATTTAAGTTAAAATATTAGTTCCAATAACATTTCCAGGTAAGTTAGTTATCAATTTGATTATATGTGTTCCACTGTCTACCAAGTCCTCATGGCAATGACCAAATGACATCAACATGTAAAAATGGAAACATGTAGGAAACATGTAAAAATGCCAGAAACAATGAAAGGTTGTCATCTGCCTCAAAGGGACTTTGAGGTATGTCGCTTAGATTTGAGGCAGATGAGAACAAACTGATAATATCACCGACTACAAGGCCAATTCACAACCCTGTATCCTGAGATTTCCCACTTATTATGGGAATTAAGTGGAAATTTCAGCAGCCCAGATTAAACTTTAATTCAGAGGTGTGAGCCCTGGAAAAATGTTTCTACATTTAAAAAATGAGAAAGTGGACATTTAAAAATAATATATAATTTCATAAAAAAGATTTGAGGAAATAGGATAACTTTGAACAAGTCAATAACATGAGATACATTTAAAAATGTTCTCCAAAAAATATCCCCAAAGAAGGTGCTGGAACAAGACTATGTTATTGGCAAATTACTTTGCTTAATAAGCATATATTCATTTTTATGTAGATTTTTATAGAACATAAAAAATATACAGCTTCTAAGCTCCTTTAATGACTCAAGTATAATTGTAATGCTCAAACTTGAAGATGGCACAAAGAATAAAGATCTACAAATCAATCTTACCATGAAATGTATGTGTGTGTTTCTGAAATGAAATGTTTAACACAAAATCAAGTAATAATATAAAGAAAAATACTCAGTAGCCAATAAGAATGATGCCAGTAATTCAAAGATGATTTATCCTTAAGAAACCTATCCATATATTCTGTCACATTAGGATGTACAATGCAAAATAAAATATGATTTTCTTGATATTCTTCAACAAAACTTAACCAACTGCACCATTATTTCTTATGTCCTTTATATCAAATTACATTTAATTGTACAAAGTGAGAATGGTTTCACTAAAAGCAAGACTAGAATAACAATGTATATTATTACTACTTTCGCACCATAATTTGTGTGAAGTTTGAGCCAGTGACATAAGACGAAATGAATGAGATATATGAACTGTTATTAAAAAATAGAATAATCTTTAAATGATATATCTACTGAAAATCCCAAGAAAGTAGTAAAAACTATAAAAATAAATGATTACCTACTGAAAATCCCAAGAAAGTAGTAAAAACCATAAAAATAAATATAATAGTAACATGGCCTATTACAAAATCCCTATAAAATTAAACAGCTTTTCTATAGGCTGTCATTAACCACTTGGAAAACAGCATGAAAAAAGACTTTATCACAGTAGCAATATAAAGGACAAAATATTAAAGGATGAAACTAAAAACAAGCGTACTAGGCATATGTGTAAAAAAAACCCACAAAATTTTAATAAGAGTATATTGGAATACAAAACTTGCAAATATTCCATATAACATCTTATCAATTTAACATTGTTTAAATAAAATCTACAAAAGACTCTTTAAACTTTAAAAAATTGATTTTTTAATATATAAGGAAGAAGGCATACATGCTGTTAATAAATTGGTACATGTTACTTTAATCAAATAAAAATGTGTTCTTAAAAATATCACAAACAAAATCAAATTTCAAGTAATAAAAACATATTTTAAACATCTACAATGGAGAAGACATTAATGTCCTTCATATATAAGGAATGATTAAAAATCAATAGAAAACAGGTAAAGAGCAATCCATCTGTAAAATACATACATTCAGTAAGCATATTGAAGATATTTAGGGTTAGTAGTAATCTAAGACATGCTTATTGAACACTATAGAGGTTCCAGTTTTGCTCATTAATTGCCACTTTATTTTAATAATAGGTAGTATGAGTGAAGAAACGATAAACTTTTGAGGTAGTTTTTAGAAATAGAGATTTTCAAGGCCTTAAGCATGGCTATTATGTTTTTAAATGCCTGCTCTGAAGTTACTATTGATTATGAGCAAATGATTACTTTTCATTTGTCTCAGTTTCTTCCACTATACAATTTAGATGGCAATCCCTACCTCACAGGATTTGGAAGAGTAAAAATATTGAATATAATTGCCTTGTAACATAACTATCACGCCATAAATTTACTCAATAAATTGCCAGTATCATTGTCGTTGTTATTATCACTTAAGATTATTTTTATATTCTATCAAAGGACCTTTGAGTTAAGCTTTGGGTAGTCTTCCCACACTGCATTTTGGTGTCATTCTTTAAAATCTCTACATGAAGAGATCAGTTTCTTTTTACTTGTGTTTGCTTTACTTTGCATCCCATAGCATGCCTTGGGGCCAGAGAGGAGGATCTGTTTAGAGGGTGCCTGCTTTGATTGTGACCCAAGACCTCCACTTGCAAGTATTCTCCTGAAGCTGTGTTCAAGCAAATCCATTAAGTTTTGCTAGTCTGATATATGAAAACTTTCTCATATCCACAGATTATTAATATAGATATCTATAGTTATATTATTAATATAGCTAAATTGTATTTAACTTTTCAATGAATTGGCGTGCACTGCAAAAAGTCACACGAAAGCACCTTTTTAATTTTAATTTTAAATCATGTACACTTTGCTGGAAGCAATGCATAAATTGCTCATTGGTGTATGTAAGCTGTTTGCTGATTTTAGCTTTTACTAAATTTGTTTTCTTTTACCTTTGGAATCTACAATATGTATCGTTAGAGCCAACCCTTCATGGGACTTTTAAAGCAGAGTAATTTTTCCTTTTTACTTATATTTCTCTTCCTTCAATTATGTCTCCAGTCCTTTCTTGCTGATCTCTGATTATCACCTTTCTGCCTTCTCTCCCACTGCCTCATGCCATTCCATTGTTCTTTAACTAGTCCTGAGCTTGTTGGAGAAGCTCTATTCTCTGCATTTTTTTAAAAAAACACACTTTGCCAGTACTTATGTGTAAGGCATTCCCTTTCTTTAGGTTCATGCTAAATTACTAAAATTAATCTGAGCAACTAAAGTATCAGTTGGCCTTTATAGATGTTAATGGATTTGTCTGTTAGTCCACCCTGATAACATTCTATTTCAATTGTTATCTTTAATAACTTATAATGGCTTTTCAGCAGCAGGTTGAACATTAATGAGGGTTATTTGGATCACAGGGTCTTCTATCACATTTTAAGTGGCAAGGCATAGGTGAATGATTATTCCATGTTTCAATTTTCTATCACTGCTATAACAAGTTCCAACAACTTGCTAGCTTAAAACAACACAAATTTATTGTATCATTTTTTATAGGTCAGAAGTCTTAATAGGTTCAACTAGTTTATTTCTTCTCTTTCACAAAGCTGAAATCAAGGTGTTAGTCAGCAGGGCTCATATCTGAAGGAAAGACTGAAATTTTAAACTTCTTCCTGTTCCTTAGAGTGAAAGGACAGTAGAGACCCAAGGTAGTTGGTTGTTCCATTTTAGAAAAACATTAATGAGTTTTGGATATGCAAAGGTAAAGAAGAGAGCTAAATTCCTGTGTATACTGAAATAAGGTGTGTGGAAGAGTCCAGGAGTGTGGGCATCTGAGAAAATGTGGGGAGGGGAAGTGGGATTATAACCTTACATGGAAAGGGGGCTGAGCCACATGGAAATATAAAATCCTTCCATTTCACAGATATTCATTCAAAACGGACATTGGGAAAATGAAGGAAAAGGAATGAGGGCCCATCCCCAAAGTGCTACAGTGTGGAAATAAAGTGGCCCATACTGGTAGATGACATGATCTATAAATAAAGCTGATAGCCTGGAGGCTTGTTTTTAAGGTACAGAGGAAAGTGTAAGCTGTCCTTTTCCCTCTGAATTGCCAGAGAATGAGAACTGCTAGGCTCCCAGTGTCCACGGGATGGTGTTTAAGCAAATGTATTTTAAATTTCAGAGGTGAGATTACATTAGTCGACGACAGGATTACACTCATTTAGTGGTTCTGCCTCTTTAAAACAGTCCTGTGAAGTAGGTTTGAAATTGTATCCTCTCCCTATTGAGAGGAGGGGAAAGTTAAAGACAAATAAGAGTTTGTTTTTCTGTGAGGACAAAATATATGCTAGGTCTTGATTCTAGTTTTGTTTGGTTTGAAATCCTTGCTTTTCTTCTTCTTCCTCTTCTTCCTCCTCCTTCACCTCACTTGCCTCCGCTTTATCGTTAGTGTTTTGGCATTCTCAATGACACTTCCTCATGCTCTTGCACAATATCTGGAAAGGAAGCAGGAGGTGTTATTTTTTTTCTTCAGAAGTGACACTAGACATGTGAACTTTAATAAACGTGAATTTTTTTCCCTGCTAATCACCTGCCTTGTTGCTGCAGGTCAGCTGTGGCAATTGGCAATGGCTCCATTTCCTGACTTCTGGGTAGCAAAAGGAACTTCTAGGTTCTCTAGATCTGTGGTTCCCAACCCCGGGGTTGAGGACCAGTACCAAGTTAGTGGCCTGTAAGGAACAGGAACAGGGTCACACAGCAGGAGGTGAGCAGCAGGCGAGGGAGCTGAAGCTTCATCTGTATTTATAGCTGCATCACCATGGATCTAGATTCTCATAGGAGCACCAACCCTACTGTAAACTGCACATTGAGGGATCGAGGTTGCGCTCCTTGTGTGAGTCTAATATCTGATGATCTGAGGTGGAGCTGAGGTGGTGATGCTAGCACTGGGGAGTGGCTGCAAATACAGACTATCATTAAAATGCATATTGCATTGGCATGAATGCTTGAAAAATAACGTCATCCTTTCCAAAGTGTATAAGAGATCTGAGTAGCAATAAAATCAGTTCCCATAAAGCTATCGCAGTACAATCTGGTTCACACCCTGAACCTGGAATTCTTCAAAACATACATTCTCAACAGGACAATATCGGCCCCCGCCTCCCCTTACCTCATATACACAGCAAGGAGGCAAGGTTCTTAAGCAGGAAAAAACAAAAATCTCTTACTATTTTTGTGTTCAAAACACAGATACACAAACATTACATAAACAGATATGTAGTTATCTATGCTGATAAAACTTCATGGAATGGGGACAATTAGAAAAACAATATCTCAAAAGGCCCCTTAAGAGGATAATAATAGTAAAAAATGAGAAAAAAAAAGTTTCAAGAAATTAGAGGCTAATTTCATCCTAAGCACAGGGAGTTTATTTCCATTCTATCTCAGATGTACTATGATATGTACTGTGAGTGTTCCTGGATGATCCAAAAAGATTCTGCAGGATATTCCAGATCATCGATCATTGGTTGTCATACCTGGCAATCTGAAACACAATTTCAAGATAACAGGTTTACAAATATATTATCTTACAACAGTCCATAGGTGGTTCAATAATCAACCAGGTTTGATGAAATTGCTGCTCTAGCCTAAGTATAATAGGCCTTAGCTTCTAGAAAGCTAGTTCCCTATAGCTCCATGGGTCTGGAAAAAAATGAAGATAGTGAAAGTGACTATTCCTTTTGGTGGGTACGTTTATCTGCTTACGTCCATTTTCATGCTTCAGAAACAATGATTTCTTAGGCTTTTTTTCTTGTATTTTTTCTGTTAATCCCACTTTTACCTAACATTACTTGGTCTTTTGTTTTAAATTTTTTTCATTATGAATAACTGATCAAAGGTGTATATAATCTTCAGAACATTCAATTGTTATTGACTTTTCTCTCTTACCCTTTCCATTCCCTCATAGTGCAACATCATATTTAAAGAGATAATATATGCTTATGAGAAAATTAGATGCAGACAATTAACTCCTAAAAATATCTCTTAAACAAGGACATGTGGCAATCCCTAAAGAGAATTATAACACTCTTCTGATAAAGCTTTTGTTAATGACTGTAAATACCATGCATTTAAAAATGAGTAATGTTTCCTATTGAGAAATTTTACTAAATAGGAGTTGCTCTATTGATTTTTCACTCTTCTATGTCAGTACATCCTGAATATGGAAATATTTTCACTGTGAGGAGATGAATCATTTTCGGTTTATATAGTTCTGTCAGAGGGAGAAAAAGAAATCAATAGACTTAAAGTTACAACCAAAATTGTTTAAGCAACATGAGATACAAATGGAGAGGATTTAAATAAATAATATGACTTATGTATTATGTATTTTTTCAAGTAAACTGATGAGGAGTAGTAGATCCCATTTTAAGGGATACCAAAACAATCAGACCCAAATGAGAGTGTTACCATCAGGAGAAAACAATGTCCTTATTGCCTTCCCCAGCTACACTTGTGCTCAATATTTGTTTGTCTAAATATCAAAAGTACATACATTGTACTATTTTTTAAAACCCTACTTCACTTTTAATTAATTTTTTTGCATTATCAAAGGCTTCATTAGTATCTCTCACAGCATAATTTAAGTTAGATATGTAATTAAAATTATTTGAACGTCAAATCTAGAAGGAATCTTACAGAGCATTTGATCTAGCCTTATTTTGCTGAGGAGAAAATTGATATGCCCAAACATTACAAGGAAAAACAGAATCCAGGCATTCCAAGTCTTCCTTCCATGTTCTTTCTATTTCAGAATCTTGTGATGTTTCATGTTAAATGTGTCTCCATACTACATTCAATGTTTTAACCTTAGATTCTTCCACATCCTCCAGCACAGGGCGCCATAGCCCGGAAATGGCCTGGCGGTTGACTGGTAGTGGCTAATTGGAGAGCTCTGTTGAGAAAGGAATCAGTGGGATGTATCTTCACATGGCTGACACTCTGTGATTGGTCAAGATGCTCCCCAAATGTCACCAATACAGAGAGGACTGTCAGACAACCCTATGTAAATCATCTTCCTTCACTATCCCCTCAATCCCATTCTATTCCCTTCCCTTGTTTAATTGTCGTCTTGGCACTTCACATTATACCTAAAATTCTCTATTCTTCTTGTTTATCATCTTTTCCTGCTAGAATATAAACTCCAAGAGGGCAGAGATCTTATTTATCTTGCTCATTGTTGTGACAGCAAGACTTATTAGAATGTCAGCATGTAGAAAACAATAAATATTTGTGGAATAATAAAAATTTTTTATCACATTGTAATGTTGCCTATGTTCTATATATGTATCTAAATCTTTATTCACAGCTCAACTTTTGTTAATATCTTTTAAACATCCTTCGGAAGTTTAATATTTTAAAATTCTTGTTGCAAAAATATAGAAATGACAGTGAGCCAGCACCACTTATATTATCCTGGATTAAGCTTAAGCCCATTATCCAAAGTGAGGTGACACAAGATCAGAAAAATGGGCTCCACATGTACTCGCCATCAAATTGGTACTGACTGATAGACACTATGGTGCTCAAATGGTGGTGGTGTTCACCAGGGATTCGGGGATTGGAGTGGGGGATGGACCCACATCTGACGGATATGGTGAGCACTGTGGAGGGGAAGGGCATACCTCTAACCCTTACTAGGGAGAGGCAAATATATAAAATGCAATCGAAATGTTCACACTCTCATATTATCTTGAAATAAAATAAAAATTAAAAAACGATATATTTTGGCAATCATATCTTAATTCACATATATGACATCTAGAGTAGGTTAGGTTTTCTATCATAAAACCTCTCTGTATACCTGTGTACACATATGTGTACTTGAATAGGACTTATCCATTCATTATCCAAGGACAATGTATCATTCGTGTATCATTTTGGAGACAGTGATCAGCACTCATGGGGAATAGATGAGCAAGGAGGATTCAGTGGATAGACTTTAGTCCTTTTTTTCTAAAGTCTGTAGAAATAGAATCTAAGCTCTTACTGTGATAAAAAAGAAAACATCATACACTGGCACTTTCTACTGAATTATATGATGATGAAATAAAAGCCAGTTATCTTAAGCCAAATGTAAGCATTGTATATTCAGGAGAAAACTATTTGAGATGAAAATTTGTAGTAAAATTCAGTCTTTTCATGGCTGAATTCCACTCCTTACCACTTAAAAAAAGAAATGATTTTGGAGACTGTAGTTTATTATAACCTTATTCTATATTCATTATCTTAACAACATTTAATGTACTAACAATTCCAGACACTATGCTAGTTTCTAGAGGTAAAAAGATGAATAAGTTTTGATTCCTTCCTTTAAGAAATTAACAGTCTAATCAATGAAAATAGGGTTCTATATCAGATCATGGAAGACAAATTCTGGTCCTGGCTGTCCAATCATAAGGTAATAAAACTGAGAGAAAAAAGTTCTCAGAATTCCTTTTTAGTTTTATTGTATTATTAATTAGTAAGTAATAATTGTATCTGTTTATGGAGTATAGTGTGATGTTTTGGTACATGTACACATTGTAGAATGATCAATTAGCAGCTCTATCAACTCAAATATTTATCATATATTTGTAGTAAGAACATTTAAAATCCTCTTTTAGCCATTTTGAAATATATATAATCCATTATTACTAGTCACCTTGCTGTGCAACAGAATGCCAGAATGTCAGAACTTACTCCTCTTCACTGCAACTTCACTGTAACTTTGTACCCTCAATGTTTTCACTTCTCTGTCTCCTTCCAGCCGGTGGCTAACCCTCTGAGACTGGGGAAATAGCTGCTTCAAATGATCCCATTGTCCTTCTACCTCCTTGTTTTCTGTGGTCTGTGGCCACTCACAAATGCATAGTCTCATCTACTCCCAGAGCTAGTTCATTCAGGAGGCTGTCCTTTGGGTGGGAGCTATAGAAGTTATGGCACTTGGTGCATGCCAGACTCCTAGGAAGAATTAGTAGGCCTAGATTTATCACTGCAGTGAGCTGGGGGGAATCCTCATGAAATTCTTAGCTCTTGCTCCAACTGCTAAAGGGCCATTGTTTTTGTGCCCCATTTGCTCCTTGGTGCAAGTTTGTTTGAAGTTAGACCATCAAGTAGCCACTGAAAGTGTGTGCTGTAAACTCCTTCCAGAGAGAAATGGGAGTTGCATATTCCCAACTCCTTTCTGTCCTACTCCAAGGGAGTGTAGCCCCTGGAAGTGTTTGCATGCCCAGTTAAAACCACCTCTTCATCCTGCAATGTAAGGAGAATCACGTATGCCTGTTCCCTTTGCTTCCAGAGCCAAGAAGTTTAGGATGGAGTCCTTTGGGAGGCAGCCGTAAAAGTTGGGCTACTTGATGCATGGCATAAACTCCTTTCAGGGGTTAACGGGGAGCTGTGTTTTTAGAGCCTCTTCTTTGTACTTCTCCCGAGGGATGAAGCTACTGCAAGTGCTTACATACCTATATAAAACTGCCACTTTTTTGTATGATCTAAATAAACTCACATATAGTTTTTCACCTCTGCTCCCAGAGCTAGCAGGTTTAGGATGCTTTAAAAGTTGGAGTGTTCATTGTGTAGACAAACTCCTTCTGGGAGGGACTAATTGACCTGGAGTTATCACTGGGGCTAGCTGTGGGAGCAGCCTGGAGAAGTCCTTGTCTGCTTCTCACGTTGTTGGCGGGGCTGATATTATATTTGCCTACTCCGTTAACACCCTGATACAAGTTAGTGAGATGCCAAGCCACCAAGTAGCCACTGGAAGAGTGTGTCATTAACCCCTTTTAGAGAGAAGCAAGAGGCTGTGTTTTTTTAAGTCCCGTCTCTGCTCTGCTCCTTGTGAGTGAAGTTCTCGAAAATGCTGTGCTCCCATACCAAACCACCACTTTTTTTTTTCCACTGGTGTCTAGAGAGACTCACATGTATGTAAGAACCTCTACTCCCAGAATTGGTAAATTAAGAGCCACATTGTGGGAAACCTTAGAGTTAGGGTGCTATATGTGAGATTCAAATTCTCCTCTCCATAGGGAGAAGCTGGGTGTTGAGGATTTCTTTCCCAATTGTATGGTGCAGTGGTCAGGGTGGAGTCTGTGCCCAAGGGTTCCATAGCTTTTCCCACCTGTTTGATGTGGATGGTTTTTCAGCTTCCCAGTGGGTAAGTGTCTCTCAACTGATCTGTTACTTTCTCTTAGAGGGAATTGATCCATGAATAGATGTTTATTTAGTGTATCCATGGGTGGAAGAAGAGTCAGAAGCTTCCCATTTTTCCATGTTGCTGAAGTCACTCAATTTTTGGCCTTAATTTTGCTATTTGTATAGTTGGTGATAATAATAACTAACATATAAATTCATAGGATTGCTGTATTAAAGGAGGTAACAGACATGAAAGCAATTTCTGAATAATAATAACTTTCTTTGTAAAGAATGTTATAATTTATAAAGATAATTTATTTTGCATAATTCCATTAATGTGTAAATTATGATGATTAATATTATTTCTTCTCTTACCCTGGGTCCTTCTGGGAACCAGTATCCATAATAACAGAATCTCAGGAATCTTAGAATTGGCAGGGGCCTTAAGCATCATCCTTTACACCCTCGTCAAGACTCATCTAAGTTTCATATCTAAAATCTATCTCCATGAGATTAGCTTAGCTTGAACACCCGTAGACCTCTGAAGCTAATGACCCACCTATATTTAAGAGGTTTTTTAAGACAACCTAACACCTATCTCCCCTTAATTCTCAGCCTTTAATACTAGTTTTTCTTTCTGTTGTCATCCTATTTTCTCATGACAAAGTGAAGTCTTTTCTTTTTATCTGCATCTTCCCCCTATTGAAACTCTTAAAAGCTGAATATTCTTCACTCTCACCAGTTCCTTCACCATGCCACCCATTTAGGGTAACAGGTCTGTCTCTTGCTCATTAAAAGTCTTTAGGTAAATGGTGAGAGCCAACTCTGCGCCTCTTCTTTAGAACACTCGACAGTGGTTGACTTAGGAGGGATTTGAACTTAACCCTGTTCCTTTCCTTTAGAAGTCTTCAGAGCTCTGCTTCCTAGGTTATGCCATGAGGGAAAGGTGATAGTCCTGAAGGAACAAACTCACAAAGCAAACAGAAAGAAGCTCCCACATTCTTTGACCATGAAAATGTCCAGCTTTTTAGCATCTGTTGCCCTCCTGCATCTCCCTCCTCCCAGTCTATACAGGTGAAGTCTCCGTGCTCCTACAAGGTCCACTGTTGCCCTGTGCTCCATGCCCAAGCCCCACACCTTCTCTTCTGACTCCACTCCTGCTGCCGACCCTTATCTACTGCATGCATTTCTACAATGCTATAGTTTTGTTCCCATTAGTCTGTAAATGCATAAGCACAAGACCTGGCCTCACTGATTTTATAGTAATCAAATCAAATCAACACCCCACATGTATAGTTATGACCAATTTCTCTGTTTGTCCTTAAAGTAAACTTTTGAAACAAAATATCTGTGATTGCTGTTAATATATACTCTCTCACAGCGTATTCCTTCCTCAAAATCCACTTCAATCAGACTTGATTCAATTCCTACCAGTCCACAAATTGCCCAGCTCTAGATCACCAATGACATATATGGTTCCAAATGTATGGCAAATTTTCTCTCTTCTTTCAATTTCTTACTTGGCTTCTCCACAGTGTGTGATGCAATTGATTCATATCTTCAGAAAACATCCTCTCTTGGCTACTGGCAATGCTCACTCATTTAGTTTTTCTCCAAATTCTCAGTCTTTTTTATCTCATTTGCTGCTTAACTTCCAAGCATTAGAGTGTCCCTGTGTTCTGTCTTGTACTACCTTCTCTATCTAAAACATAAGTATCATGGATAAATAAATCACTTGTGAATATGTTTGTTTGTTTGTTTTTTGACAAGGAAACTTAGTTATTTCTATTACATACAGCATTTTACTATAACAACCAGAATCTTGACTGACAGCCTCCCATCAGGGCCATCAGACTTTTGTAAGTGTCCCATAATCTTTAGAACACTCACATGAATAATATATCTATATAAATATAACTTCAAAGAATATTAAAACCCCAAATTATGACTGATAACATATTATATTTCTATGAATTTATATGATTGTGGAAACATTCATATGATTAACATATCCATAAATGTAATGGAAAAAAGATCTAGCATCACTTATTTTTTTTCTTTTTTTATGTTACCGACCCCTCTAGCATCACTTTTTTTTTAAATCCATTACCTCAAGCATTTATCATTTCTTTGTGTTAGGAGCATCCCAATTCCACTCTTCTAGATATACCATAACTTATGTTTGACTATAGACACTTATTTGCTATCAAATATTGTTCATTCTACTAATATTTAACTAGCTATTTTTTTTGCATTTTTTTATTTCAGCCTATTACAGGGGTACAAATGTGTAGGTTATATATATTGCATTTGCCCCACCTGATTCAGAGCTTCAAGCATGTCCATCCCCCAGACAGTGTGTACCACACCCATTAGGTGTGAATATACTCCCCCATCCCACCTGCCCAACACCTGATGAATGTTACTACTATATGTGCATGTATGGGTTGATCAATTAATACCAATTTGATGGTGAGTACATGTGGTGCTTGCTTTTCCATTCTTAGTTCTTCACTTGGTACTTCACTTAGTAGAATGGGTTCCAGCTCTATCCAGGATAATACAAGAGGAGCTAGATCACCATTGTTTTTTATGGCTGAGTAGTGCTCCATGGTATACATATACCACATTTTATTAATCCACTCATGTATTGATGGGTATGCACCCATTAACCATCTCTACTTTATCCCCCTCCACTCTTCCAAACTTCTGGTAACCATCTTCTACTCTTTATCTCCCTGAGATCAATTGTTTTAATATTCAGCCCTCGCATTTGAGTGAGAACATGTGAGATTTGTCTTTCTGTGCTTGGCTTATTTCACTTAACATAATGTTCTTAAGTTCCATCCACGTTGTTGCAAATGGCAGGATTTCATTCTTTTTTGTGGCTATATAATATCCCATTGTGTACATGTACCACAATTTCTTTATTCATTCATCCATTGGTGGACACTTAGGTTGATTCCAAAATTTAGCTGTTGTGAATATGGTGCAATAAACATGGGAGTGCAGGTATCTTTTTGATATACTAATTTCTTTTCCTCGGCTTCCAAGTATGTTTCTTCAGCCCAAGAATATCCCTAACCAAACTCATACACACAATTGTTAACTTTACATTTCCTCTTGGATGTCTAATCTACATCTCAAATCTGGAGATTGATCATCCTCCATTCTTCCCCAGTTTTAAGCCTCTGCATCTCACTATGTGGCATTACCATATAGTTGCTCAAGCCAAAATTCTACAAGTTGTTTTGATTTATTCTCTACCTCATGCCTTCATATCTACCATTAGATTTCTTTTTATTCTACCTACAAAATGTATCTTAATCCCATCCACTTCTCTTCTCACAGTTTTATCTCTTCACTATTCTTGGCCTTGAATGACTACAATAATCTCTTCCTACTTGGGTCTCACTGCTCTCGCCTTTACCTCTCTACAACACGTTGTTTACAAGGCATTGAGTGTAATATTTTAAAATATATATAAAAATAAACTTATACGTAGAATTTTTTTCTTTCCACTAGAATAAACATTCCAGGAGAGCAGGGACTTTCTCTCCCATATTCACTGCTATATTCCTGATCCTAGAGCAATTGATGAGACATGACTGATACTCAGAAAACAATCCATGAAATAAATGGCTGATGAATATATATTCTAAAAGAATGATGCAAGGCAGGGACTGAAGTATTGCCACTGGAAAGACAGATAAGAGACCAGGATTTTCACCCTCGTCAGCAGTTCTCTCATTCTTTCCTCATGGCTTCTTTCTTCCTCTTTTCTCAATCTTTCTGCATCACTATCTCCTTCTGTTTGCCTTCCTTGCTTTCCGTCTCTAACTTAGTGCTCTGCCATTGCTTTAATTAAGTTTTCACTCCATATGCTGCTTGTCTCAGAGGAAATAACTTATCTGTAATATTCATCAGCAAGATGGGCCCCAGGGAGAGTAGCAATGTGTCCTATTAACTGGTTTTTAAAACAAAAAATACTTGCCAAGGACCTCAGCATATGCTCTGTCCTACCAGTGATTGCTTTCTTTTTGCATGGCATAGTTTTGAATTCCTACAACACCTCAGTCACATTTTTCACTCATGTGAGCTAAAGTCTCTTTTCTACACCTGTTGCCATCATGTGAAGTAACACATGTAAATGCCTTAGCATGGTATATGACATATTGCAAACACTTAAAAATGTGATTCCTTTTGCTATACAGGGTCTTCTCTGTTTCCATATGAAGCATAGAATTATTTTTTCTATATCTGTGAAAAATTATGTTGGTATTTTAATAGGGATTGCATTGAATCTGGAGATCACTTTGGGTAGTATAGACATTTAATAATGTTGACTTTGCTGGCCCATGAGCATGGTATGGTTTTCCATCTGCTGGTCAAGATGTGGCATAGTAGATGCTCTAACACTGACGAATGCATATCTTGTTGTCTAGATGAAACAGGGCCTAGTTTATTAGCAGAGGGAGTATTAAGACAGCTTTATATGATACACTAATATGAAGAAACCATTAAGTACTCTTAGACGGGGATTATGCTGAGAAGGCTTCATATCTTTGTAGGTTGATCAACCCAGTCAAGGATCATTTGGGTTCCTGGCCTAAGGAATTTCTGACTCCTCATCTTGAGCCCAAGTTATTTCAGGATCATTCAGTTGTCATGACAATGTCTCAGAGGCTGGAGAAAATGGAAATGATAAGTAATTTAATTAATATTTAGAAAAGAAAAAATATCAGCTCTAGTGCTAAGCATTTAACATTCAACCAAGACTTGGGATAACTCATGAATAAGCACAGGGAACCAATGTCACACATAACCTATTTAAAAATATTATTTATTAAAATGTAATGTTATTTTCTATTTACTTGTCTGTGTACTCCCACCAAACTATAATTCCTTAAGAGTAGAGTCCATATGTAACACTTTCTCCATTTTAACCCAGCATCATCATAGTTTGGGCACATAGTAGGTTCTTGATAAATATCTATTAAATAAACATTCAATGTAATTATATGAGCAATATTCTACTTCAAGAGGCATCCTGATGGACATGATATAGAGAGAATTATTTTCCCTCCAGTTCATGCTTCTATCAATTATCACTTTAGTTTTATATACATCTGCTAAGTAAGTTTGAAAATATTAATAGAATAAAATTATGACTACTGAATTTTATTTCATACAAAATTTTTGTGAGTATTTTCTATTTGCCAGAAATCATTGTATTTGGTGAACATAATAGACCCAAACCCCTACCCTTGTGGTACTTGAAGTGTAAGGTGAACCTTTTAGTTTATCCTCTCCTTCCTTCGATATCTGAAAATCCCAGGAAAGAAAGCCTTTGATAGCTAGAATTCATAAAATGAATCTCATAAAATATGCATTTATTTAATCTGTGTCCCACGTTCAACCAAAATAATTGGATTTTTGTCAGATAAAAATAGCAATAATAGTATTTTAAATAGTATTAATGGATGCACTAATATTTTGCCTTCCAAATACATCACATTTATATTTAATAAATTAACTACCTAGCAATATATAACGTAGAATTTCATCTGAAACCATTGTTTTGATACTTCCTTCAACACATTCTCAAGCTATGGCACTTTTTAAAATCTAGTTTAAGAAATTCACATATTTAAAGACAAAAGTTTGATGTAAACACAAATGATTGATGAATTATAAGTCCTGTGATATACACATATTCCACATTTTCTGTTCTTTGATGGTTTGGAAAACCAATACATTCAGAAGAGGGACAATTTACTAGTTATATTGACCAATATTCCTCCATGCACCAAAAGGACATTTTGTAGCGTTGTTTTATAAATATTATTGTTTAATCATTTGCATCTTGTAATGCAAGTGAAAAAATGAGGAAACTTGTCTGAGCTTCCATGGAGCCACAAAACTAAAGATAATGGGCAAAAGTTACCAGTAAAATAAGCATAGACTCTATTAGAGAATGACCTTCCAAATAGTTCTAATAAGGAAATAGTCTCACTTGCAAAGTTGGTCTGTTGAGAGCTCAAATTGGGAAGAGGAAATGTTCTGTTAGAAATACCACAGGAGGGGTTTGTATGTTGGGAAGAGAGTGAAGTATAGTGTTTTTCTCAGACTCACCTGAGTAACAGAATCAGTAGGAAAGCTTGTTAACAGTATAATTACTGGGGTTGCAAATTCAGAAATCTTTATTTACTATGTGATATTAAAATTTTTAAACTATGCTTTGGAGAGTCATGGACTTGTCTAGGAGGGCTTTAGTAGTCACTACCTAGGAAGAAGCATGATTGAATAGGGTGGAAGTGGGCCAACCTCTGCTATAGTCCCAAAAATTGCTTTTTGTTTAATTTTAGGAATATTTCTTGATTAGAGAAAGAATTTCTTCCCTTGCAAAAGGTTAAAACTCACCGTCATGGATCACTTTGAAATTTCTTTGTAATGCAAATGTCCTCTATGAAACTATAGACTATATCACCACCATCAAGAAATTCTGGGCTCTATATTTCCATTCTAACTGTGATAAACTAACTTTGCAACTAGTAACTGTTGATTGGTTTTGATCAGATATTTAACACAGTAGCCAATCCTAGAAATTGAATAATGATGTTTGCCCTTTTGCTGCTATTGACTTGGCAGATAGAAATCATTCATCTTAGTTTGGACAGAAATGCTATCTGCCCTGCTGTTACATCCAGAAGATGTGGAACAGAATAGATTCCTATACCAGAAGTTCCTTTTTCTTTTGTAGTTTATTAAATATAGGAATTTTAAAGACAAACTGTCGGCAATGCTATCCCATCAGTTTGAAGAATTTTAGCTCATGCATCCACAAATAGAGGGAAGATTTCAGTAGGAGATCATATCGAATAACTTTCTCCCTAGTCTTATACCTTTAAAATTGACCACTAAAAAATACTCAGGAAGGTCTCTAATGTTCCATTCAATCCTTTGCAAAAAATGTGATGAGGTCGGCAGCAGGGAAGGATTTAGAAGATCTGAAATGGAGCCTGGTACCTGTTTATAGGGCCCCTCCAAAATCCAACATCGTTAAATAATCTTCATTGGAAGACTGACATAGCTTGTTAACTTTTAAATTCTAAAAAAGCAGAACAGAATATAAATGCAATACACTGTGTTCACATCCATTCACATGAACATGTAAAAAAAATTATATCATGAAGATGTTGAATTTTTCCATAGACACCTACCCATGTGAACTCTATTTCATTTTTCTTGTTTCCTTCTCTTTCTCTATTTTACCTGGCAAAAAACACAAAAGAAAAGAGAAGACTGAAGATTCAGAGCAATGGTTTCTGCTTTGGAGACAAAGTGTAGATTACCCAGGTCAAATAATTTACTTTCTGAATTGACTCAATCCATCAAAAGTAAATTGATATTGGAAGGAAAAATAGAAAAAAATAATTTCAATAGCTTATAATACATTTTTAACAGCTCAAAGGCAAAATAAAATGTATCCCAAATTCACCACTAAACCTTTTCTGAAAATTGATATCATTAAAAATACTGGAAATGATATTGATTCTTTTATGAATTTATAATTTTTATTTAAAATCCTGAAAAATTTTTAAGTCTACTCCCTTTTATGACTTTTTAAATCAAAATGAATCAAATAAAAATATTAAGGTTAATTATACAATACAGTTTTACATCCTTCTACTTGCAGCTTTCCTAGCTTCAAAGGAAAATCATAAATGATGTGACATCAAAAAATTAAGAAAAGGTGATAATTATTTGGAGATGTTAAATGAATAAATGTTTAGGGGACATATAACATATGAATATCAACACCAATTTTTAAATTTATTTGTATTTTATTGCAGTTTGAATTTTCAGAAATAGCAAGAATCTATTTCACTGATTCATGTATAAAACCACAGGCCTAGGGTGGAAATTGCTATTGAGAGATGAGAAGTTTTCCTGCCCAATAAAACATTCTAAGAATTTTCTTTTGAAAGAGAACGTTTACTTTGACTTATTACTAACTCTTCTCTATATAAATAAAATTTTAATTTAGTAATAATAATCCACATGCTAGTAAAATAATTTATGGTTTCATAGGTCAGTTGATATTAGATGTTTTCGCCCATATACATGTGACTCATTAACTTGATTTTTCAGGTAAAATTTCACAATTGGACAAAGGCAAATCTACTCAGGAAAGCTGTCCTGAATATATGCAGGAATTTTGGATTAATCTCTGCCACATATCCCAGGGTTAAATGGCTGTGAGTAGGGTCAGTTCCTATTTTGAAAGGATTTAGAGATTTTGCTAGAAATGGGTATCTTCTCACATGGTTTTGGACTTATCATTGCTGACAGTCTGCTTCTTGGTACCAAGCATTTTTGACACAGTGGTAAAATGGAGTTGGTAGGGGAGACATGCTGACAAAGAACTAAGAGTGGAAGGAAAAGAATGGAAGGAGAGAAGCAGTTATCATTTCCCTGAAGCTTTACACATTCATTATTTGGCCACCTGTCCATCCTGCATGGTTCCCTGAAAGCTGTCAGTTTGAGGCAACAGTTTGAGAGTTGTTCTCTGAAGTATCTCAAGATTCTGAAAATAACAATAACAGCTTTTATCCATAGGGATGTGAAAATTGGACTAACCGAAGAATCTAGGAAATAAGATTCCAAACTCAAAAATACTCTATTTTTATCAATTTTTCTTTTCTGATGTTTTCTTAGATGTATGTCTAAATCTATGATATTATAAAGGAAAAAGGACAAACAATCCTAAACATCTTGTTTCAGAGAGAAGGATAATAGCTAGAAGAAAGTGCAAGTAGATTATATAAGACCTTACATAGTATACAGATTAAAAATAGTCTTACATTTCTAAATAGTTGTTTTATATTTGATTCACATTGAGTTGTGTTTCCATGACATTATATCAATACTTTCCTAATCATTGAAAGAAGATATCTTGGTTGCATAATATGTATTCAATTAATAGTTTTGATAATTTATAATGTACTGTCTACTTTGGCTGATATATACATGAGTTTTTTAAACTATAATCAAATAGTTTATACTATTCAAAGTCTTACCAGGCAGTTGAAGATGATAGATGTTAAGATTAGTAAATATGGAGACTGGGCCAAGATGGCAGACTAGAAGCAGCCTACACATGCTGCTCTTAAGGTGAGGATCAAAAGTTGCAAGTAGATCTTTATCTATGGATGGACCTTTTTGAAGAAAGCAATGTGAATCATCAAAGAAGTGACAGGAGACACTCAAAGTGAAGTAAAGGGAGAAAGGATGATCCACTCAGCAAGGTCACAAGGTGCCTGGGGAAGGCGTACACATGAGGGGAAGGGTCAAAGGAGAGATTCCCAGGGATTCATGCTCTCCCTGCGGACACTGTGACCTGAGCTGCAAAGCCCCCCCATCACCACTGTGAGCCCTTGTAATGATCATGGAGCTGCATGAAGACTGGGCAGCAACATTGCACAGAGAGCAGGCACCACAGGGACTTGCTGGCTTCCATTTCTGGGTGGCTGCAAATGGTGCCATTCTGAGCTCCCACATCCAGAACACTAGGTCTATGCAGGGATTGGCTTCGCTGTGACTATCACCACATCACCCCTGCTGGGCCAGGAAAGAAGCAGAGAAAGCAGATGCTCTCATGAACTCTCTGACTTGGAACTAAACACCAACCTCCCAGCAAAGGACTCAAACAGAGCAGGATCCAATGCCACCTGAGAAGCTTCATGGCAATAGCCTCACCAGGACATATATGGGAAGAAAGCCCCAGCCACCTGCTGGCCTTGCTTCTGTGGTCCCACACATCAGGTTCCAGGCCCATGTTCCAGCAATCTTCTACAAGCTGATCTCCACTGCATGCCAACATTGTACCTAGACCTGAGTGGAGAGAATGCCCTCAGCCCTAACATGGCCACCACGTAGATAGCCTCATCCTGCCGCCACAGCAATAGATATGGGGAGAACTGGGCAGAACAATCTCCCACAATGCCCACCTCTATGAAGAGGGACTTGCCCAGCACCCCACCTGAGATTCCAATGGCAGATTGGGGACCAACCTGTAACTCCACACGAAGATACCCCAGCACCAGCTTGGACTATGACAACCACAGGGGAATGGGGCAATGCAAAATAGCTGCATTACAAGCTATCAGTGGATCTGCTCCATCCTGCTGGGTCAATCTTCCAGAATACATCACAAATGACCCTCTAGGGACCTCTCCTTCTCACTAAGTAGAAGAATTTCCAACATAAGAGAACAGTTGCATAGGTGCTAAAACCTATCTGCTCTGAGCTGAGAGAAGAGGTTTAGGATGAGAAGAAATCAGCAAAATAATTCTGGTAACATTTTAAAAAAGCAAGTTAGTTCAACAATCCAAAAGGATCACAATACATCTAAAGCAACAAATCCCAACCAAAAGGAAATTGTTGAAATGTTAGAAATGCAATTCAGAATATAGATGGCAAATATGATGAACGGTATTGAATAGAAAGTTGAAAACCAACACAAAGAAGCCAAAAATATTTAGAACATAAATGGAAAAAATGAAAAACTGGCTAAAGAGATGGGCAACATAAGAAAAACTATAAGATAATTTACAGAAATGAAAGAGTCATTTATGGAATTTCAAAATGCAAAAGAAAACTTCAACAACAGACTACCCAAGCAGAAGAAAGAATTTGAGAGCTTGAAAATAAGGCTTTTGCACTAGCACAGTCAGCTAAAAATGCATAAAAGAGAATAATGAAGAATAAACAATCATTCAGAGAAATATGGGACTATGTAAAGCGAACCAATATATGAATTGTAGGTATCCCTAAGGGAGAAGAAGAAAAAGCAAAAAGCATGGAAAACCTATTTGAGTAAATTAATGAGAAAAATTTCCTTGATATCACCAGAGATTCAGATACCCAGACACAAGATAGTTACTGAACACTGGGACAATTCATAGAAAATAGAATATTTCTAAGACATATAGTCAAAAACCTTGCTAAAGTCAAAGTGAAGGAAAAAATTCTATAAGGTGCAAGATGGAAGCAACAACTAACTTACAAAGAAAACACCATCAGGCTAACAGCAGACTTATCAGTGGAGACCTTACAAGGGAGAAGGGATTGGGGCCCCATTTTTAGTCTTAAACAGAACAACAGTCAGCCAAGAATTCTATAACCTGCATAAAGTTATAAGTTTATAAGTTTCATAAATGAAGGAGAAATAAAGAAAGTCTCAGACAACCAAATATTAAGGGAATTTGTCACTGTTAGCCCTGCCCTATAGAAAATGCTCAAAATTGAGGTGTAAAAACTTATTGTAGGATACAATGAGCACTATTCTGATAACAGGCACACTAACGGCCCTGACTTTAGCATTATATGATGTATCTATGTAACAAAAACATTTGTACCCCCTTGATATTCTGAAATTTAAAAAATGATTAGTGAACATCACATTATTATAAATAATTAGCATTATATACTTATTCAATTATAGGATAGGATAACATAAATAAAACATGACATAAGTGTAATAAGCTTTACTCAGGTTATTTTAATGAGGAACTATTTGATAAACATAGGGATCAGTCTATCTCTATGCTAATAGACAGACCTTTATATTAACAGAAGCACGATTATTTTTGTGTAGCCTCAAACCTCTCATCAATAAGTAATTTTTATGAAAATAAATTAGTATGAAATGAATGAATATATAAATGAATGATACATATCTACTATATATACCTAGGCCTGACTTTCAGTGATTGAAAGAGTGGAGGTTACATCTATATTGTATTTGAATATAAACTTAAATTTATGCAATGAAAGTATATTCAGAAATATAAATAGGTCCATTGGGAATGGAGAATAGAACACATTCTCTTAATTCTTTTCCTGCAAATTTATCTTGACATTACAGAAAATAATTATTTGTTAAGAGAATAACACTATGCAGCTGTAGAGGTTGAGAAAAATGTCATTAATGTACTAGAATGTATTTAGAAATATAAATTTAAATGCCAATGACAACTGCCATAAGTGTTGAAATTGGTTGCCTCTGTGAGAAAATAAAAAAGAAAGTTAGAATTGAGAAAACGTCTGTCTTTTTTCCTTGTCATGTGTTTTATATGTAACAAGATTATTTCATTTTTAACTGGGTGACTATATGTTTAAGTAAAATAAATCATTTAAAAATAACAATTAAAAAATCTTGTATCGCTTTAAGGTATCTCAAAAGATCAAATAGCACGCTACAAAAGGGACACCTGCACTCGAATGTTTATAGCAGCACAGTTCACAATTGCAAAGCTGTGGAAACAACCCAGGTGACCATCAATACATGAGTGGATCAACAAAATGTGGTATATGTAAACCATGGAGTACTATTCAGCTTTAAGAAACAATGGTGATATAGCACCTCTTGTATATTCCTGGATACAGCTGGAACCCATTCTACTAAGTGAAGTATCTGAAGAATGGAAAAACAAACACCATATGTACTCACCAGCAATTAGTATTAACGGATCAACACCTAAGTGGACATATAGAAATAACATTTGTCGGGTGTTGGGTGGGTGGGAGGAGGAAGGAGGTGAAGGGTATATACAAACATAACGAGTGAGATGTGCAACATTTGGGGTATAGTCATGCTTGAGGCTCTGCCTCAAGGGGGGAGGGAGGGGCATGGGCAATATACGTAACCATAATATTTGTAACCCCATAATATGCTGAAAAATAAATAAATAAATGAAGGAAAAAAAAGTATAAAAAAAATCTTCTAAAGAAATTCTCTCCCAAATTGGTAAAAGACCTGAATAGGCAATTAAGGATAGAAGATATCCAAATGGCTATTAAATATATGGAAAGGTACTTAAAAGCATTAACCATCAAGAAAATGCAATTTGAATCCACAGTACAACCGTGACATTCTCCAGAATGGCTAATAAAAATAACAATGACAATGACACAACAGAACCAACTATTGGCAAAGATGTTAAGCAAACTGAATATTCATGCACAGTTAATAAGGAGTGTAAATTGGTACCACCACTTTGAACAACTGTTTGCTGTGTCTCCTAAAGCTGGGCATTTACATAGCCTATGATCCAATAATTTCTCTCCTATGTATATGCAGCAGAAATGAAGCTCATTCACATGTTAACAAAAAGATATTCTCTGGAACGTTCACAGTAATACTATGAACAATAACCTACAATTTTAAATTATACAAATGCCAATTAAAAGTAGAATGGAAATATATTTTGATGTATTTATGAAGGTGAAGGCTATATAGCAATGAGAGTGAAATAGCTAAAATTCCCTACAATGATAAAATGGTTAGATCTCATAAACGATGTTGAAGGGAAGAAGCCAATCATAAGAGAATATACGAGAGTCCATTTACATAAAGTTCAAAACTCAGAACAACTAATATATGATGTCATAATTCAAGATAATAGTTGGTTTCTATTTAGTGACTTGAATTGTAGGTCTGAGTGGGGCTTATAGAGTGTGGGTACTGTTCAGTTTCTTCGATTTGGATGCTGGTTACATGGCTAGGTGCATGAAAATCCAACAAATTATGATCATACCACTTTTTTATATCTATGTTATTTTTCAAGATAGAGTTCAAATGAGCAATAAAAAAGCAATATTTCCTAGAGCTGAAGAAATGTATAAATCTTCAGACTATTATGAAAATCCAACTCATTGACCAGTAAGCTGAATGCCTATTTTGAGGTGAGACCTGAATGACAATGAGTCAGTTTTATGAACTCTGATGAAAGGGTTTTCCATACATAAATGGCAATTATAAAGATTATATGGTAGCAACATGCTTAATATGTTTTCAAGACCAGAAAGAAGTTAGATACAGATGACAGAATGAGAGTGAGAGTGCTCAGAAGGAGATGAGATGTGAAAGACCTTGGTTTTGTGTTCTCTTTTTGGAGTTTGGTTATATTTATTATGAGGGTTTTATGCAAGATGGTAATATAAATGTATTTACATTTTTAAAAGACTACTCTGGTTGTTCAGCAGAGGACACATAGGGTGATAGAAGCTGAAGCTTATTTAGGAAACTATTACAGTATTCTCTGTGAAAAAAACAGTGATTGATGGCTTGACAATGGGTTTGAGGAATACAAACGGACAAAAGTGAATAGAATATTGATATATATTGGTGGTAAAAATGATAATATTTGCTTATGTATTTGATTGCTTGGATAAGATAAAGAGACAATTCAAGAATTACTCCCAATATTTGATTTGAGCAGTTACATGATGGTACACTTTACTGAGTTGTGTAGTGTAGGAATATCAACAATTTAGGGTAGCAAGGAGCAAGTCTGCTTTGTTTATGTTAAGTTTGAGACTTTCAAACATGTTCTTACAGCTTCCTAATTAAATTATTTGTATAACAACCAGTTATTTCATAGCAGTGATAAAAATCAGTCCATGCTTAGATAAAAAACATCATCCTCAGATCATTCACTACACTTTTAGAAGAGGGCCAGTTCCTTTCCCAAAACCCTTGCTTGATTCAGAGATATATGGATTCACTACATCATTCATCCATGCAACCAAATTTTATTTCACTCATCCATGTTTTTACATTAATCAATTCAACATGGTGCTGACATCTATGCTGGGTACAGTTTCTCATTAAGTAGTTTTATGTATCCTTTTTCACTTCAAATTTCTCTTTTCTTAGAAGTTTCCATGGGCCTTCCTGTAGGTATTTCTTTTATTGGTTTGCCCTACCAGTCCTCCAGATTTATAAGAACATGACTGAATTCAAGAAAAACAAATCCTAGACCTAGATGAGTATATCTGATAACTGTCACCTCATAAGCCATTGGTGTGACTACAGAAATCTCTACAATAATCTATATATCTCTTTGAAATTGCTGGAGAAATGAATAATTCTTTACTATAATGATGTGTGCAATGATCCTAGTTTTCACTGAAAAGCAACATTTACATCAATGAAGGAGGTTTATATAACCCTCTCCCTAACACACCAGGGACTGAGTCAGATAAGCCAAATTTCATGCCTCTTTAATGAAGATAATTGCTTTATTAACAAGGTTAGAATTTGACGCACTAGATTTAGATCTTCAGACTTCTATGTGTATTCGGGTGTCAGTGAACTTTATTCACATGGAAAGAATAGAATAGAAAGAATAATAGAAAGAATAATGGATTCAATAATCACTGCACATAGGATTTTTTAAAAGATTGTGAAACCAGTCTATTTCCATTAAACTTATTAATAATTTATGAATATGGATTGTCTTAATTTCTAGTCCACTGCATAAACTATTTGTACTGTGACATTAATTAACCTGTTTCATTTCTATAGAGACCCAAATCATGCACAGGGAGTGAGTTTTCTCTCTCTCTCTCTCTCTCTCTCTCTTCTTTTCCTTTTACATGCACTAATATACCTAGGAGTGAGGAAGTTTATTCTCCATGATTGGTATTACATTATCTGTGAAAAATAGATAGCTGGTTTTGAATTTTTCTTTATTTCTGGAAGCTGAGATTTCTCATTATTTCAAGCTGTCCTATAAAATTAAAATAATTTACCTTTATTATTTTAAGTTGCCTAGCTATGTGTTTTTATCTAACCTTTGTGTCTAGTCCTAAATTTTCAATCATCATTTGACCCAATCTTAAGATTTCTAACTGCTATGAGTGCATACAGACAAGTGGCATAGCAAAAACTTCATATGGTAAAATCAATGTAAAATGCTATAGACTTTAGTTTTTGACACTGAGTAAACAATTAGATTATTCAAATACTAGTTCATTGACTACAGTAAAAATCAGCTCAAATTAATTGACTTTTGATTGTTTTAGTCTATGCATTAATTATTTCAATAGTCATCTTTATAGTAGTTTTTATTTAAATGTTGAATTAATTAGACATTATTATATTTTAGCACATTGTTAGAGTTTAATATGTAATTTTACCTTCAGACAAAACATATTTTGTGGTAGAGCTAGATAGGTACAATAAAATTTCAAAGATGGCTTGACTCCTGTCTTTATTTAAGTCAGACCAAACATTCCATAAGGCATGGCAGAAGGGATGGATAAATATGAAACAGCCAAATTATAGAGTTTTGTGTGTTATTCTAGAGGTCTTACATACATACACACACACACACACACATACTTTCTCTTTCTCTAGCTCTTTCTCTCTCTCTCTCTCTCACACACACACCACACACGTGCACTCATTTATTTCCTTGGGTGAAAATTTAACTTTTCTAAACAGTTCTGCTAGCCTTCTGTTTCTATAATCTAACCAAACCAGCAGAGCTAATTAGGAAATGGTAAAGAATGCCAACATAGATTTTGAAATTTCTGAGTAATGTTTTGAGAAATAGAACTCACTTCTTTTAGGAGCAGTTGCTGTTGTATGTAAAGATATATTCTGTCACAACATGAACTGAAATTGAACTTTTAATGTCTTTTCTGAACATAAAACATATCAGGGAAAATCACTTCAGATAGTTCCTCAAGCAATGTCATAAATATTTCTAATCAGTAATTGTTTTGATTATGAAAGCTGTCTTCTCTTTCTCTCTTCCCTAACCCCCTGGAAACCAAATCTTTAGGAGGTCTGAATAGTTGGACTGAGAAGCTATAATGAAATCACTCTATCTGTTGACTAGTAAAGTACATAGGAGGAAATGAATGACCTGCTCTTAGCCACTTTTTGAAAACCCAAACGTAATTTGATGGAAAATGCCACACTCAACTTTAGGTTATCAGAGTTCATCAGCTTGCAGACACAGTTTTATTAAAAATTAGAAGTCCAAATGATGTATTTTGTTATCATGTCTAAACATCCTGGCTGCTACTCTGTATCAGATTCCCACAAAGGTACCTAAAACTAAATGATAGATAAATATGGGGCTTATTTTATTTATAACATAAAAATTCAATTTCTGAGAAATACATTTGAGGAAGTTGGGCTTGACAACTATACAAACTGAAGATAGAAAATAAGCATTATACATGGTAATTTAATTTATTACTTTGCAAGCTACCTCTGATACATGTCAAAGAAAGAAAATTATCTTAATGTGTATAATGGGATGTCAGCCAGTTCATATCTGATTTTGGTAAAGTGGAGAGAAAGCAAGAGGGAAGTAGGCTAGAATTATCATATGGATTAGGAACAGAATTATACGTAAAGTATTAGAGGGAAGGATGGATATTTGATTAGCTTTATTTTTCTTGGTTATTTATGAGTATTAATGAAAATAAGTTATGTAACCTTCTAGGACTGAAATTCTGTTAGTCCAGGACTATATATTTTCTAAGTACTGAACAGCTACCAAAGACCTCAGATTATTATCTTAATCTCTATTAACCTCTGGCTGTCTGTGTACATTTTTGGTTATGTTTTCCAATTCAAGTTACTTAAATTTTATTATTTCTGAGAAGTCATGAGCTATCCTGACTTCTCAGAAAGTAACTATTTTCCCTTTTCTGTTAAGGAGCTTTAATAAAACTATGTTTAAGCTTAAAAATTTGTTTTAAATTGCCAAGATATATATTGCCATTAATTTTTACCTATATTGGACACAGAAGCTTTTCCTTATTAGCTTAGGAATTCCCTGATCTCTGGGCATGACGGTGTGATCTTATGAGATTTAAAGTCTATAAACTTTGTGTCTCAATGAAATAATCGTGTCTCATCATAGACAGGTATTATGCTGGCCTGATTTGGCTTATAGATGTACTGGATGAATTCAATTGGCGAATAGACTAAATCTGAGGCTAAGTCTATATACCCAAAATGTAAGGAAAAAGAAGAGTCCAGAGTTCAAGTGCAAACTTGAGACCCAGGGAGTATGTTCTCTTTAGAATTAAAGTTCTTGGGGTAGAAAACCTTGTCTGGTTTACCTTTGAATTTTTAATTCTTAGAACAATATATGGCACATAGAAAGCAAGTAGGAAATGTTTCAGAAGTGAATGATGACATGATTAATTGAATGAATGAATTGATTTATGAACCAATCAATGCCAAAGATCACAAAGAAACCAAATGTTTTCTTGGTCCATACTTTTCCATTAGTATTTTCTTAGCTTAGCCTAGCATTTACCTTGATCCTCCCACAACTTTATGAATTTATCTAGTTAGTAGTATTCACTTTTTATAAATGATCAAACTGAAGCTAAGGGACAAGAAATGATGTCCTCACTAAAAGACAACCAGTAAACAATGGAACACAAATTAAAGTGCAATATTCTGCCTTCTGAATATAAACTTTCCAGTACATCTTACTGCTTTGAAACTTTACACCTATAGTATATTGGTACAGTATATACATACATATGTATGTACAGGCTCTCATAGGTAGGTGAAAGCCAAATTTGTCAATAAATGTAAACATACTTTGGGTATTAAAATCTTTACTAAAAAAGGAAAGTGTTATAATTACTTTCCACCTCTATATTCTGATTTGTGAGGGTACCCACCAGAATTTCCTTCTCCTCTATCTTAGTCTATTATGCTATTTGGCATCCTTTAAGAAAATACCAAATGCCAAATGACCTTTGGCTTTTATATAAATAAACTTCCCTGAGCACACAAAGCCAGCTCTACTTATCCCTCATCTTATCTTCCATAATTACATATAATACTCATTCTTTTTATCATATGCTGCTTTTTAAAAAATACATGTGTAGGGTCTTAGAAGGCATGGAGAATACCCATAGACCTGTACCTCTGGCCAAGTCTACCCCAGTCTTGCAGATGATAATTGTTCCTAAATAATTGTTGCTTAAAATAATTTTAAGTAACTCATGAATGGTACATTTTTTCACATTTTATATTAAAATAAAAATAGTGTCTATTCAGTTGCACAGTTTCTTCCTTTTTGATCTGTTTTTGGAAGCAGAGAGCAAAACAGCTGAAACAGCCATGGAACTCAGTACTCATTAAAACATATTGTAAATCTGAGCTAGTATTGTGCATTTTATGCCAAGTAAAAATCTTTACTCTTTAGAAAGTTCTCAGGTAAACATAATAGGCACGTCACAGAAATATACTGCCGCTTAGGGCCATTTCACATCATCTTCACAAATTTTTTCTTAGCACCTAATTGTATATAGTGCAGTCTTACAATGGGTCACAGAGAACTACACAAATCTGGTCCCAGTACTGGAGAAGCCAGGGCAGTTTTGAAACTGCTACTCACCAAAGAATATTGATTCTGATAACTTGTTAAAATCTTATACATCTTATGGATACAAGTGCTAGAATATTTCCTATAGGTAGAACTGCAATTTTTTATTCCTTTTAAATTATAAACATTCAGCTTTTTATTTACCATAAAAATTTACCCAGATACATCCTCTGTTCCACTGTTAACCTAATTAATACAAAAATTCTGGCAGATGCTTTTGTACAACTAAAGACAATATAGTGTTGCTTCCTGGGAAGAAGTGGCAAGGGGGCTATGTTTTGTTAAATACGTCTACAGCCTATTAAAAAAATCTACTAGACCAAAGGGATGCATTCTTGCCTGAGGAGAAGCAATATCCCACAGATATTCTATAGCCCTGTTTTGGTTTCTAAGGAAAATGCCCCCATAAAACTAACCCCGCAGGCCTCTCAGTTTAGAGATGCCATCAGCCATTACATTAATGCCAGCACATTTTAACTTAATGAAATGCATTTCATGCTGTTATCACAAAATGCACTTGAGAAAAGCAATACAGTATTAATACAAATAGTGCAACAAGCACAAATGCCTTGTTCATTGATTTAAAAAATAATCATATTCTGTATGTGCATAAACATGTATCAGTACCAGATTCAATTTAGCTTCTCACTAGAACTTATGCCTCGACACTCTTTTCCTCTACTTTCATTTGTTGTTTCATGCAGTGATTTTGCAGATAACCTGTGTTATGGATGAAACATTGACTGCATCTATGAAGTTTTGAGATAAACATTTCTTGATAAATCCCTGAGAGGAGCCAGGTGATGACACAACAGCATCAGAATTATAACTCAAAGCTGACAGGAAATGTGTGGCCCCTAAACTAGGTTCATATATAGAGGTATTTTCATGTGATAAAAATTTAATATCGATCCTCATAATTCATTTGCTATGCAAGGTCCTTGACACCAAGTAATCTTGCCATTTGTAGGAGAGTAAAGCATCAGCACAAAGTGCCATCAGGATGTGACAGGTGTTGTCATATGCATATGAAGGAGGCACTGCATGCATGTTGAATTCTATGCATCACCTGAAGCTAGTCCATGACTGCAACATTTATGCTCTAGTATGTGAAAGAAAGAGTCTGAACAGATGATGGTAAGCAGAATTTGGGAAAGCTCTAGCATTTCTGGTCTGGCAATTAGGATGGATGGCAACTGAGGACTCTGCTATAATTTAAATAAGTAAGTAGGTCTCACCTTGAAGTATTAAAAGAAGTGACTCTCCAGCTTCTCACCTGATAGAGAAGTGAGTATATGCCTAGCAAGAAGCTAGGCTCTGTCCCTTGCTTTAATAACAACTCACAAAACATTGGGCTACTCAAAGTATTTCTTATAGAGGTGCTTGCAAATCTATGAGGAATCTGAGATGTTTTCCTGTATAACCTATAAACCCCTTAGGTACTGTTTAGAGACTGCAACATTGATTATATCAATATTTTAGTTGGAGGACTATCAGCAATTTAGAGTTGCTGCAAAGGTGGTGCTCCAGATGGTGTCTGTTGAGGTTACAAAGAAAAACTTGACTTTGTTATTTGATGATCCACTCCATCAGCTTTCCAGTCTATAATGTGTGTCTTATTCATCAGTTAATCCAGATATGATGGTCTCCAAAGGGATCTTTACAAGGTAAACATAAAGTTCATGTTAGACTGAGCCCACTAAGAGATACCCAAATTAAGTTGACTACTTAGCAGAACTGGCTACGCAGGCAAATCTTGCTGGCCAAAATGTAGTGGTGGTTGACCTTCAATGAAATGATAATTATCTCCTTGTTTCCATTATACAGTCTATTTATTGGAGACAAATATTTGTAATGTTTTTTAAATATCTTTTGGGGAGTCCTGGTGTCACGCATTTGAAAATGATGATGTGGAACAATTTTCCATCAAAATATACCACAATCTTGATGCCTCATATATACACCTTTCTACGATTTGATTAAAAAACATGGTGAATTCATTTTTTTTTATTTCATCATATAATGGGGGCACAAATATTGTTAGGGTTACATACA
>VBSM01001124.1:34351507-34372619 GCA_008086735.1 Cheirogaleus medius | reverse complement strand
CACTGTCTGAGGGATGGTCACGCTTGAAGCTCAGAATTGTGGGGGAAGGGGGAGCAAGGGCATTATTTGAAACCCCAAAATTTGTACTCCCATAATTTCCTGAAATAAAAAAAAAGAATAAAGTATATCTCAGATTCACAAAAAAAAGAATATTCCCAATTTTATAACTCTATGTGTGTATATGTATATGTATACACATACATATACATATACACACATATTTATAAATTTACATATATTCCTAAATGAATATATATACAAATACGCACATACATTCAGGGAGCGAGAGAAAATAAATGCTGTCATACAGAAACTTTGAATTATGCAAAGCTCTAGGCATTCATCAAGGAAATATATATATATTTCCAAAATAATCATGCATATTTTGTCTATAAAAGGATGATAAAGTATCATATCATAGAATTATTTTATTTATCGTGTCTCCTTCTCACACATACAAAAAACTCCACTGTTTCTATATCAATTGGTGTCAATAAAGAGAAATGATAGGTCACTCTTATATACCTAACATTATTGATAACCTATGAAGAATAAATCCAAAATCATCAAAATATTTATACATACCAGCAACATGTTTTTCATATGGACAGACTCACAGTAGTTCCTTTGGAACTTCATATAGCCTGCTATTTGCCATCTTCAAAGAGATCGTTATTTTAAAGAATAATGCACTATTATGATATTACTTGAAATATCAAGCTATCTTAGAGAACAGAACAAGACTTTGACAAAATAAAAAATATAATACCTCTAAAACATGGACCCTGAAAACTTTCTGTGTATTTTGTGACCTTTTAATATGTCTTACTCAAATGGTCCCTTTAAATAGAAAGTAAATAAGTTTGTGGTTTGCATTTCCCTCTCTCATTCATTTGTTCCTGGAAGCTCTTTATGCTTCGTAGAGGCATGTACCTTTCCTGCTTTGGCACTGGTAGCATTTTGAGCACACTGCTTTCTGTTAGAGACCTCCAGAGAGCATCCTCTGGTTTTCATATGAAATGTTGTAACACTCAGTCTGGCAGCCCTCAACAGTCTAAGGGAAATGTAGAAACTTGGCGATTTCCTGGGAGAAAAGAAAGAACAACTCTGTACTGAAAAATTAAGTGGAAAACAATTTCCCCACCTCTCCATTCCTTTTTCAGTCAAGGTGATAAGTACAAGGTATGAAATGTGAAGGAGTGTGGCAGAAGTTAGGACTGCTGTATCATTTGCCTAATCTTTTGTTGATATTGCCTCACTCAGCAATGAACACTGGAATTAAATTTTAAGTGACATAGCTATAACATTTGAAAATGAGGTGCATCAAATGGAATACACTGAAATGATTATATCTATGGGGTCACAGTTGCATCATTTAAATTGGGAGGTCTACTACTAAATAGATTTAATAACTTAAGTAATAATTTACTGTTTTCATTTCTATAACCCAGCTAAATTTTAATTTGCACTAAATGCTTAAGATATTTCATAAGATAAATATTAAAATTTAACTGTTTTTGAATTAAATTAAAATCATGAAAATTTTAATCTTAGTCAAGGTAGAATAAGTACTTCTTATCCTGATTGTTTCACTGAATACTGTGATTAAATCTGGACAGATGCATGAAGCAACTATTAGAAGACTCCAAAAATTAAATGGTGGCAGATGAATTGGAAAAGAAAGTCAGAATACAAAGTGCCACTGAAATGACTGAGAGTTTATCATTTATATTTACCTGTGTGGTAACTGCCAACTTTGTCTCAGGGCAACTTGAAACCTGGAAGAACAACGCAGCAAGAAAGAGTTTCAGGCAATGTCTTCTTATATCTGGTTTGAGGAGTGGGAAAGAAGACTTTGACAGTAATGGTGGCTGCAGCATGGGCCTGAACTACCCTCAACTCTTCAGGAGGGGAATCTCTTTGGTCAGAGAAGTGTAGTCCTAAGAAGGTGGGGTGAACTTCTGTTGCTTTTTTATAGTTTTGTCCTCCTGTTATTTGTCCCCAGGAATGGTTGTAATGATATTAAACATTCAGCAAAGAGGATTAAATAAATCCTGCCTCTTTGACTGAAGGATATAAAAGCAAGGAAATCAGAAAGAACAAAAAGACCATCAAAAGATAGGAGTTTAGGAAATTGATTCATAAAGCTGCTTATGAATTTTCTGGGGTCACGCCTGATTTGCATATGCATGGATGTGATTTTGTTGAGAACTGAACAAAGAGATAAACTATCACTCAAGGTCCAGGCTTGCCACTGAAGGACCTACACACAGAGAAGATCCAAATAGCACAGAAAAGGCTTTGAAAAGTGAACTGAAGTTTGAGTTAAATAACACAGGTTAGAACTTGTGGCCAGAACTTATATTGGTCAATTGCCTGCTAACATTTGTACCAAACCTAGCAAGAGGAGTGTCAATTTTGTTTATTTTTTCAAAGAACCAACTTTTTGTTGTATTAATGTTCCATATAGTTTTTTGTTGTTGTTGTTGTTATCAATTTCATTTAGTTCTGCTCTGATCTTTGTTATTTCTTTTCTTCTGCTGTGTTTGGTTTGGTTTGCTCTTCCTTTTCCAGTTCTTTGAGATGATTCATTAGATGATTGATTTGTGATCTTTCTGTCCTCTGTATGTAGGCATTTATGGATATAAATTTCCTCTCAGGACTGCTTTAGCTGTGTCCCACAGATTTTGATAATTTTTGTCTCCTTTATCATTTACTTCAAAGAATAGTTTGATTTCCATCTTAATTTCCTCCTTAACACAATAATCTTTCAGCAGACGGTTGTTTAGTTTCTATGACTTTGTGTAGAGATGAGAGTTTCTGTTGGAGTTGATTTCTAATTTTATTCCACTGTGGTCTGAAAAGATGCATGGTATAATTTCTATTTTTTTTGATTTTTTAAGACATGCTTTTTGGCCTAGGATATGATTAATCTTAGAGAATGTCCCTTGAGCTGATGAGAAAAACATATATTCAGTGGTTTTTGGGTGGAATGTTCTGTAAATGTTAGTCAGGGCCATTTGTTCTAGAGTTCTGTTTAAGTCTTATGAATGAATAATCATATTAAATGTAAATGGTCTGAACACACCAATTAAATCACATATATTATCAGAATGAATTTAAAAAGACACTTATTTCTTACATTTCTGTAGGCTGGTCTAAGGTTGAGGAGCCTGACTCTGGCATGGACCTTCTTACTACCTCATCCCATGAAGGAAAAAGAGCATGCATGTGAGAGAGAGTAAGAGAGTAAATTCACAGCCTCAAGTCCTTTTATAATTGGCATTAATTCATTCATGAAGGTGGATCCCTCATGATCTAAACACCTCCCATTAGACCCTACCTCCCAACACTGTTGCATTGGGGTCAAGTTCTCAATACTTGCTTTTGTGGGGGCGGGCACACATTCAAACCACAATACCAAAATAGACTATATTCTGAGTAATAAAAAAAATCTTAACTCATTTAGATAACTGAACTCATGCAAAGTATGTTCTCTGAGCATACTGGAATTTAACTAGAAATAAGTAATAGAAAGATAGCAAGAAAATCACCAGACATTTGGAAATTAAACATCACATGCTTAAGTAATTCATAGCACAAAGAAGAATGTTCAAAGGAAATTTTAAAAAAATTAATTGAATGAAAATTAAAATATCACAAATAAATATGTAATATGTAGCTAATAAAATATTTGGAGAAATTGATATTAAATGCTCATATTACAAAAGAAGAAAGATCTCAAATAGCCTGAACTTTTATCTTAAGAAACTATAAATAAGTAGATGGAAGGAATAATAAATGTAGGAGCAGAAATCAGTAAAATTGTAAACAGAAAAACCATGAGAAAATTTATAAAATTAAAAGCTAGTTTTTTAAAAAGATCAATAAAGTTAATAAATCTCTGTTGAGATTGATAAGGAAAACAAAGAAGACAGAAATTATCAATGTCAATAATAAAAGCATATATTACCACAGAACTTACAGATATTGAAAGGATAATTTTTAAAAATTACAGACTCTACACATATATTCAACATTAATAAATGTAATTATTCCTTAAGAACCTCAAACTATCAAAAGATGAAATAGCTAACTAAACTAGTCCTATAGATATTACATAAATTTAATTTATTCTGAAATTTATTCCGGAAAAAAAATTTTCCAGTTCCAGATGGTTTCACCTGCAAGTTCCAGAAAACAAAGAAGAAATAATACCAATTTCTCACAATTTCTCTTACGAAATAGGAGAGGGGAGAACACATCACAACCCATTTTATGAAACCATCACTACAAGAATAGTAGCACTCTTTAGTACAGGATGATAACATAGATTATAAATTTAGTAAACTGAAGATTAGACTCATATTTTAGTGATAGATTAAAACATGAATATAATTTAAATGTGATGAGAATGAGGGGTATGTTTTTCTGATGCTGACTATGCTGCAGCAACCACCTGGATCTCAGTATCCACATTAACATCTCAGAGAATGAGGGACTAGATTTTCACTTATCCATCTCCCTAAATATATTTGTCTTATTTTTTTATTAGAAGGTTACTAGCTTAAGAAATTCAGTCAATATTTAACAACCCGGTACACAATAGTATCACTAAAATCTGTAGCCTGAGATGACACTGTGCTACAACAGTAACTTTCCAAGATTCCAAATAAGACTGAAGACAAGAGTCAAGTAGGCTTCCATAAAACTAAATTTAGTAGTCAAATTTCACCATGAAGCTGGAAAATTTATCTTGGCCTTTGAAAATCTGATTGAATAGTTTTGAAACCTCAGCCTAGAAGTGCACTGCTTTCTACAGTGTACAGAGTTGTGGGCAGTCAAAATTTGTTTTGCACTTCATTTGTAAAGTTCAAATTGGTTATTTGACCCTCTACACACACAAAAAAAATGATGCTTTATGCTGCTTGAGAACTTGTGAAATTATGTCCACTTACATCTTCATACTACTTTAGTTAGGTAAAGTAAGTCATACTGTGCTATGATAAAATACAATAGGCAGAAAGAAGCAGAGAAGGTTTGAAGGGACAGAACTGGCCAGTGACTAGATAATCCCCCCCTTCAGGAATTTGAGGTGAACATCTGTAATGATGCTTTTGGGAGCTATAATACCTGAAATGCATAAGGCATCTAAAATGTGAATCATCACATTTTGAAGTCTTACAAAAGGTGCTATTTGCCAAGTTTGATATTCATTCATTTAGTCAAGATGAATAGATGACCCCTTCAATGACAACAGTGTCCACAACCTCTTCACTATAAGGGATATAATGAACCTCACAGATCAAAATATGTACCAAAGTATATTTTCTGCTGCTTTGCACAAAGCTCACCTTCTACCATTATTATCATATTCCAGATGAATGCAATAAAGATTTAAAAAGTTAACATTCCTTCAGTGCATTGCAGATCAGTGATAAAATTAAAAAGCAGAATTCAAATAATGTAACTGTCATTTTATGAACTGCTTTTCTATCAGTTTGTTTGGAGATTGAAAATTATAATTATTAAGTCAGTTGCAGCAATATAAGAAAATTTTATTAAATATTCCTATCTACATCTTCCAGTTATAAACTCTGCATAAGTATGTAAATGGTTACATATAAAGAAATTTAGAGAGTAAAATTGTCTGACATATTATCATTCATTTTTCTTTATGCAGTAAAAGTAGTGGTACATGGGGAGGTGGAGCAAAATGGCTGAATAGAGCCCTCAATGATCATCCCCTTGCAGGAACACCAAATTGAACATCTATCCATGCAAGAAAGCACCTCCATAACAACCAAATATCATGTGAGTGATCAAAGTACCTGGTTTTGAGATCATATGAAAGAAAGAGGCACTGAAGAAGATTGAAAAGACAGTCTTTCATTACCTAGGCCACCCCTCTACCATCTCCTCACAATAAAATCACTTTATACCAAGGAAGGTAGGAAAGAGAAAAAAAGAGAGGACCACAAAACAACTAGAAATCAAATAACAACATGGCAATGGTAAGTCCTCATCTAGCAACAATAACATTGAATGTAAATGGACTAAACTCTCCAATAAAACGACATAGAGTGGAGGAATGGATTAAAAAAATAAAAAAGACCCAACTATATGTTGACTACAAGAAATAAAATTCACTTATAAAGACACACATAGACTGAAATTAAAAGGATGGAAAAAATATTCCATGCAGATAGAAACCCAGAAAGAGCAGTAATAGCTTTAATACTATCAGATAAAATAGGTTTCAAGACAACATCTGTAAAAGAGACAAAGAAGGTCATTATATACTGATAAAGGGTCAGCTCAGCAAGAAGATATATCAATTGTAAATATATATGCACCCAACATTGGAACACCCAGGTATACAAAGCAAATATTATTAGAGCTAAAGAGACAGATAGACTCCAATATCATAATAACTGGAGACCTCCAGCATCAGACAGATAATCCAAACAGAAAATCAACAAAAAAACCCATACTTAATCTACGCTATAGACCAAATGAACTTAAGAAATATTTGCATAATGTTTCCCCTAATAGCTGCAGAATACATGTACTTCTTAGCAAATGGATCATTCTCAAGGATGCACCATATGTAAGGCCATAAAACAGGTATTCAAAAATTCAAAAATATTGAAATTAGGTCAATTATTTTCTCTGCCCACAGTGGAATAATACTAGAAATCAATAACAAGAGGAACTGTGGAAAGTACAATTTTTTTAAAAATATGTTAATGAATGACCAGTGAGTCAATAAAGAAATTAAGAAGAAACTTAAAAATGTTTCTCTTAGGTTTTTCTTAAGGTAAATAAAATTTTAACGAATATATTTTTATTTTTCAGGATCAGAAGGCTTTAATAGGAGTTCTACCAATCTTTTTTTTTATTTCAAAATATTAAAGGAGTACAAAAGTTTTTGGTAACATGGATTGCTTAATTTCCTCTTACACATTCAAGATGTTTTTTCTCTGAGATTGTAGTTGTTCACCCTGGGCTAAGAGAAAATGAAGATTAAAGAGGAAGAAAGCAAAGATCTTTAAGCCTGAACTTTTAAAAAACATATATTTAATTATACTGCTTTTTGAAATTATAAAGTTTTAATTCCAGAGTATATATATTTTTATATAATACCAATTATAAAATCTTTCTTATGTGTGTTTAATTTGTATTTTTAGTAGCATGGACAGGTAATTTCAAAGTCATAAACCCTCTTTCACCCACCTGATATGTGGTATCATGGTAGCCAGCATTTTTATTTCTGGATATTATATCTTAAATCTTGAATAGTCATCTTATTCTCATTTCTGATTGTGGCCTATTGCCATCAGGTTGGCTGGCTTTCGGATTGGGTAGCTTTTGTAATTCTTAAGTCATGGCTTTAAGTGTGCCCATCATCCTATAAGTGTTCATTGTACAGATTAAGTAGGTTTTTGCCCCATACCTAATCTCCCTCCCTCTGTTTGCTTTCCAATGATTTTTACTTCCCTCTGTGCACATGTGTGCTCATGAGTTAGTTCCAATAATAGCGAGTACAGGTGGTGTTTATTTTTCCATTTTTTAGATATTTCACTCAGGATAATGCTCTCCAGTTCCAAGCAATTGTTGCAAAAGGCATTAAATTATATGTTTTTAGGGCTAAGTAGTACTCCATGATATACATACACCACGTTTTATTAATCCAATCATGAATTCATAGACAGTTGGGATGATTCCACATCTTTGCAGTTGTGAATTGTGCTGCAATAAATATTCTAGTGCATGTGTCTTTTTAATAAAATGACTGTTTTCATTTGGGTAGATACCCAGTAGTGGGATTGCTGGATTGAATTGTAGGTCTACGTTTAGTTCTTTGAGGAATCTCCATACTGTTTTCCATAGAGGTTGTACCAATTTCCAGTTCCACTAACAGTGAATACGTTTTCCTTTCTCTCTGTATTCACACCAGCATGTATTGTTTTTGGACTTTTTAATGAAAGCCATTCTAATTGGGGTAAGATGATATCTCATTGTGATTTTAATTTGCATTTCCTTGATGACCCAATACCTATTCAGCAGGTTGTTTAATTTTCATGACAATAGAGTTTAGTGTTTCTGTTAGAATTGATTTCTAATTTTATTCCATTGTGGTCTTAGAAGATACATGTTATAATTTCTACTTTTTAAAATTTGTTGAGACATGTTTTGTGGCCTAGGGTGTGATCAGTCTTACAGAATGTTTCATGAGCTGATGAGAAAAACATATATTCAGTGGTTTGGGGGTAGAATGTTCTGTTAATGTCTGTTAGACTTATTTGTTCTAGAGTTCTGTTTAAGTCCATCTTCTTTTTGTTTATTTTCTGCTTGGAGGATCTGTCTCATTCTGTCAGTGGAGTGTTGAAAACCCCAGCTATTACAATGCTTCTGTTTATCATTTTCTTTAAACAAAGTAGGGGTTGCATTATTAATCTGGGTGCACCGGCGTTAGGTTCATAAATACTTAGGATTGTTATGCCTTCTTGTTGAATTGCTTCCATCATCATTTTATAATGACCATCTTTGTCTTTTCTTACTTTTGATGATTTGAAGTCTGTTATCTGATATGAGAACAGCTATACCAGCTTTCTTTTGGTTTCTACTTGCATGGAATATTGTTTACCACCCCTTGACCTTGAGTGTGAATGAGTCCTTGTGGTTAGATGTGTTTCCTGGAGACAGCAGATACTTGGCTTATATCTTTTTACCCATTCAGTCAGGCTTTGTCTCTTCAGTGAGGAGTTCAAGCCATTCACATTTATTGAATAATTGAAAAGTGGGGTGGATTTCTGCTCATCCTGTTAAGCAGAACTTTATTGCTTTGTTTTACCTCTTGAGTCATTGTAGTATCCATGCTCTGATCTTCAGCTTTTGGGTGATTTTATTCTGGTGGTTGTCTATTGTGTTGATCTGTTTATAATGCAGTTCTGATTATTTCATGCAGGATAGACCTGTTCTTGACAAATTCCCTCAGTGTTTGCTTATCTGAGAAAGTCTTTATTTCTCCTTCATATAAGAAACTTAGTTTGGCAGGATACAAAATTCTAGGCTGGCTATTATTCTGTTTGAGAAGACTGAGAATGGGGCCCCAATCCCTTTTGGCCTATAAGGTCTCAGTGGAGAAGTCTAAAGTTAGTCTGATGGGTTTCCCTTTGTAAGTTACCTGCTGCTTTCGCTTTACAGCTTGTAGCAGTGCTCTTTTGTGTTTACTTTGACCAGTCTGATGACTATGTGTCATGGTGATTGCCTCTTTGTGATGAATCTCCCAGGGGTCCTTTGAGCTTCTTATACCTAGATATCTAGAATTCTAGAAAGTCCAGGGACTTTTTTCTCAATTATTCCTTCAAATAGATTTTCCAACCTTTGTGTATTTTCTTCTTTGCCTTCAAGGATGCATGTGCTTCTTATGTTAGGCCTCTTTACATAATCCCATATTTCATGTAGGTTTTGTTCATTCCTCTACTTTCTCAGATGTCTCTTTGACTGATTTGTTTAACTCAAACGTGTTGTCTTCAAGCTCTGAGATTCTTTCTTCTGCCTGATTTAGCCTATTCTTAAGGCTTTCCACTGTGTTTTGTACTTCCATAAATTCATTTTTCATTTGCAGAAGTTCTGTTTGATTTTTTTTTAAATTCAATTCCTTAGTAAATTTTTTATTCATTTCCTGCATTGTTTTTGTGGTTTATTTGCATTGGATTTCTATTTTCTCTTGTATTTTATTGAGCTTCCCTACAATCCATATTTAAAATTCTTCATCTGTCATTTCAAACTTTTCATTTTGGTTAGTATCTATTGGTAAAGAGTTAGTGTTTCTTTTGGGAGTTTCCTTTCACTGTGATTTTTCATGTATCCAGAGTTATTTCTCTGATTCCTTCTCATTTGGCCTCTTGGTCGAGACCTGGAGTGCTAGACCTGGCTTATGGGCCTGTCTCTGGGTCCCCAAAGATTGATCTCTGAGCATGCTAAAGAGAGGAGCGCTGGTCCTAAACTGCCTATGGGGTGTTCTAGCAGGTTTGGTGTACTTCTTGAGTTACCTCTGACCTGCTATCTTCAACTCTTCACAATAGTGTGTAGAGAGTTTGGTCTCCCAGCTTACTCTCAGTGATGGTGGGTGGTACTTGTGAGTGTAAATCAACCACACTCTGTTTGCTTGAGTTGGAAGATGCTACAATAGTTATATCATTGTTCTCCCTGTCATTGGTTGATGTTTGTGTGAGAGAGCCAGCTGCTGAGATGTTCTTTTGTGTTTGTAGTAGACTCTAATAACCCAAGTGGAGTACTTGAGTGCCCTAAGGTTTAGAAGGGATCCTGTAGCTCCCAGGGGGTTTCTTGGTCTTAACCACCACTGAGGTTGTGGGAGGAGCAACACTGTTTGTGGCTAGGTTGTGGTAGCCTGAAAGGCTTTGCAAAGCCTCAATATGGCTCAGAAGTTGCTTTTCCAGCCACTAAAGGGATCCACTGGTAGAAGGGTCAGGACAAACTCTCTGAACTGGGAGAGCTATTCATGGGGCAGGGGGCTAAACTCTTATATACTAAGTTCCTGGGCTGGGTTCCTTCTACCCTTATCCAGTAGCCCAGTTTTTTTGTGGGGAGGTATAGATGCCCCCCAAAAGGCCACTCCTTGGACCCCTACACATCCTATAAAAGTGAGTCAGTAAATGCAGTAAAGACCATGCAAATTGACCTGTCAGTAGAAGGCAGTTGCTGAAAGGAATAAGCTGCAATGCTGTTTGTGGGTATTGTGATCAGCTCTATTCCCTTAGGAGAAGCACTTGAATGCCCCAGGTAGTGGGTAGGGCATTGGAACTTCCAGATGGGTCTATATTCTGTGCCACAGCAGAGGAGCAAAGGCAGGTGGGGTAGTGACGCTGGATGGGGCTAGGTTGAGGGAGCTTGCTCTCAGGCTCCACGAAAGCTGGCAAGGTAGCTGTTTTGGTAGGAGCCAAAAGTCCAGCTTCTGGGCAGAGCCACTAGGGAAGGGCTGAAACGGCCCCACCCAACCAGAAAGCCTGCTTTTGGGGGCCAGTCCACCTGAGATTCAGAAACTGGCAGTCTGTAGTGGGCTTCACTCCTCTCCCCCCAACTCCACATTTTCTCCCAGCATCTGCCAGGAGGCAGAAGCCCAAGGTTAGCCAAGCTCCCCCATGACTGTGTTGTGCCAGGAGGTTCCCCACCCGGGATCCCAGCCTAAGCTAAGAGTGAGTCCCTCCCATAGGGGAAGGAGTGCCCTATGAGCACACCACAGGTAGAACCCACACTGCATTCTCCCCCTAGATCTGCCATGCATGCTCCCTTGCCTCTTGAGACCAAGAAAATCAATCCCTGACCATGCCAGGGATAAGCGTGCTGGTCCCAAATAGCTCCTGGGGTACCCAAGCAGGATCAGTGTCACTCCACCTTGGAGTGTATCCTGCTCTGATGGAGCCACCAGGCAAGCAGCACTGGGGGCTGGAGGCAGTGAGCAGGGAGCTCACAGTCTGAGCACCTCTCACTGTGCTGCAGGACCCCAAGAGGAAAGGACTGAGCATCACCCTTGTGGAAGCCTTGGTGTGGTGCCTCAATTGTCTCTCTGCAGCCCTGGGTCGGGGAGTGGAAGGGGAGGAAAAGAATCTGTGTGAAGAAAGGCTAGCACTCTGGTTGTCTCTGACCCTCTCTCTGGGAGGCTGTCCACCCAGAGTGTCTGGGCTCTGGAGTCACAGAGATCACCTGGGACGCAGTCTGGGCCAGTGTTGGGAAATGCCTGTGTGGGGAACAAGCAGGACAAAACCTGAGGAGTTGAAGCCATCTGGGGAAGACAAAGGCACATGGTGGGTAGAGAGGCAGTGTGGTGCCTGCCATCCTGGCTCAGGTCTGTGGGGCGGGAAGCACCTCAGTTGTGCTGGGAGCCCAGGTCTCCTATCCATAAGAAGTTTCCAGCTTACTGATGACAGCAGCCTCTGGGCTCACATGGGCAGAAGGTCTCTCTAGCAGGGTGAGAACCCACTGACTGTCAGAGATACAAGAAGGGAGAAACAAACCACTCCACCTACCCTTCTCACTGGACTACATGTTGATCTTTGTTGATACCTTGCTCCTTCGTTCTACACCACAACTTCTTCCTATGAAATCTCCTGAAGGCTCTGGCACCCTTCCTTCAGACCCACACCTGATCTATGTCTGTCTGTCTGTTTGCTTTTTCTGTTTCATCTAAAATTTCTCCTTCTTACTGAGATGCTCTGGAAGCTAGTATTTCTCGTCAGTCATCTTGCCCAGAAGTCCCCAATTGAATTATTTTTGATACTTTTGTTGAAAATCAATTAACTATATATGGATGGATCTATATGTCATGTTTTCTATTCCATTGACCTACATTTCTATACTTACATTAATGCCATAATATGTTGATTACTTTAGCTTTATAGTATATTTTAAAATTAGGTGATGTAAATCCTCTGAAATTTTTCTTTTATTTTAAAGATGCTGACAATTCTAGGTCCTTTTCATTTCCAGAATGAGGAAACCGAACTTAATTGATATTAAATAGCTTCCCTAAATTCACAGTAACAGATTGAGGAAGTAAACACTGGTTTTTGTAGTTCCTGAGGCCATCAGTGACTATTTATATAACCAATTAATTATTTAACTAGCCATGGAAGTCATAAACCTAAACTCCTTTTCTTTTTTTTACAAATTCATTATATTTTTCATCCAGAAATATACTATGCTTGTCTGTAAATTCATTTTAACATTATTTCATAAAACAACTTTTTAAAAATTTTCTCTAATTTCCTCTGTGAAACATACTACCTGTGTTTGAAAAACAAAACAACAAAAAAAGATTATGTAAAGCACACGCTGTCATTTAAGAGAATATAAAGAATAGCTCTGCTAGGAATATTCTATAATACAAATAATATTATTTAAATATTACCAAAAGAAACATGATAAATTTCATCATTATTTCTAGGAATGGTTAATACAATAAATGTATTTTAAAATTATGTTAGTTCACTTAATCATTTTTTCTCAATATATGTCTAAAATAATTCCATTACTTCTCTACTCTAGGAAGGGCCTAGGGAAACCTGCCCAGCAATCATAAATGCTGCATTCCTCTGCCAGCTATCTTACTTTGCATGCCACCAGGCCATAGGTTCATGAGCAAGAGAATAGAGGTATGATGCATAAACTTCTCAACCATAAAACCAGGGCTTGATGGAAAGTCAAATATAGAAAACACACACTTCCACATTTAAAGCAATATCCTTTTTGAATATAAATGAGAATGATACATATTATACTGATAATTAGGTCAGAAAAGCAATATTTCTAATGGAAATCTGAAGAAAAATACATAATGTGCAAAAGAAAAAACACCAGCTTTAGCAAATCCTTTTTGTGGATTTCATTTTTTGATCAGACTTATTTATAAGGCTTTTGCCAAACTAATTTAGCTACTATTGGAGCTACTGAGGGAAGATTTTTTTTTTATCTGAAGATCTAGTTTATTTTCATAGATGCTCTTCCTCATCTGCACAATGTGGATCTGAGTTGATGGTCTCAAAGGCCCTCTATTTTCTAATATGACATATTTTGGAGATGCAGTCTTCCCAAAATGAGTATCTGTACCCCACGTCTACACAGGAAATTAAAATGAACACCTTACATGATTGTTTGAACAATTTATTTCTAACATCATTTCAGGCCTGAATTTATGGCATAATTGTAAATTAGCATAGGCAACTTCAAGTGAACTCCAGTAGCACATCAAAAAAGCTTTTTAGTTTGCTCCACATTAAGCTTTCTTTTTTCTTTTCTTTTTACTCTAATTTTAGATAAGTATTATCCCTTTGGAAGTTTTACTGTTCTATTACTAAATCTGGGATAGTCTTATGATGTGAAAATTTAGGTGATAATTAATTAGAGTCATTAAACATCCTAAGAAGTCAAAATTTACAATTCAATTGTATGCCAGAAAAATACGTCCACACTATGTAACTGCACCTCTCAAGTAATTAAGGAAACTTCTTTGACTAGAAAAAATTTAGAAACTATTTCTTAATTTGAGCTCCATCCAACCTTTTCATGGGTCAGCTACATAGCAACAATGATTACAAGAAATAGCTCCATAGAAAAAGAATAGTCTCTGACGATAAAAAAAAAATATTTATATATTATCAGTAGATAGGTTGATAATACTATATAAAGATGAAATAGATTCAAGTGAAGTCTCTTTCAAGTCAATATTAGATAGTAAAACCAAACCCAAGATATTGTCTCTTTATCTTACAATTCACTTTCTACTTGTGCACAAAGGCTAGATAAGCATTATTAAAAATGTGCGTGCAGCCAACACTCTCTACAGATGACTTAGCTTAATTTATTTTTTGCAAAAATTCAAAAAATTTTATATTAATACTAACAATGAGTGCCAAAAAAGCTTTTGATTAAATTGATGTTAGATGATTTGTCTGAAACCCTATAACTTTGGAAATATTTGCTAAGTGGATACAAACCATATAGTAGAGGGAAAAGACCCATATTGTACACATTTTTTGAGTGCTTTGCTTTTCAATGAATAACAAATGCAAGACATATTTTTATTGTTTTGCTTAAATTATTGAAAATCATTGGTAATTTTCTTGAGCACTGAAATACATTATATACTATTTTTAATTTTTAAAATTAAATTTATTGAGCTATAATTTTCAAAACAAATGTCCTCATTTTAATATTTAGTTTCATGAGTTTTTACAAAATATATTGACCTGTGTAGCCTCCATGTTCAAGATATAAATCACTCAAATACATTACTAATATATTTTTGTAGTTAACCCCAAACCTCTTCTCATAAATACAAATCAGATTTCTAGCAACATAGATTGGATTTATCTTTTCTGGATGTTTTGTGGCTTCTTTCATAGGGCATATTTTTTAGATTTATCCATGTTGTTGCATGTATATCACTAACTTTTAGTTTACTAATGAATTTTTTCAATGTAAACTTTTTTCTTTCTTTACAATAAAACACTCAGTTTAGAAGAAATTTATAGGTCTTCTTTTCTTAGTAATGCAGCATTGCAGTTGAACATACCTCAGTTCCAATCTTGGCTCTGCCACTCATAAGCCAAATGGATATTTGCAAGTCACTCAACCATTGAAAGCCTCCATTTTCTACAAAATGGGTACACTAATTTTTTTCCTTTAATGTTGCAATGAAGACTAAATAAGAATATATATAAGTCATCTGTCACACAGCACACAGTAGGCACTGAAAAATTACACCTTTTTCTTAACAATTATTTCAATCAAGCTCATGAATCTCTCCACAACTCTAAATTATTTTGCCTCACTACAACCAAAAACTATGTAATTCTTCACCTAGAAGTTTTATAAACTAAACTTTTGATAGACATAGACTATTGCCTGTCAGTATAATGAAATAAGAACCTCTACTATATATTCCTTTAAAAATGGTATCAAACCTACAACTATTGTTCTTTGCAGACTTACTTTTAAAGTCATATTCATTCATCATTCATTCATTCATGTACAGTATTTATCAAGAACCTATCGTGTGTGGGAACTCTTCTGGACACTCATTCTATTTAGATCTCTGCCATGTTTCTTTTAATTTGAAAAGCTTTTATGAGCAACCAATCTGGTATAGCACTTCCTACCATCCTTTTTTCCATTTGCCTGTTTTATTTTATTTGTTACTTTTACCCTTGTACACACACACACACACACACACACACTATTGGTCTCTCCTAATCGAGTACGCTTCACAAGGATAGGGATTTTCGTTTTGTTCACCAATACGTTCTCAGCATCTATAAAAATGTCCAGTGCAGAGTAGAAGCTCAGGGTGTTTTTATTAATCAAATCAATAAGAATGCAACTGCAAGGAAAGCAAACGACTGTCATGACTCAGTGCTCTGGGGTGAGTGGTCTTCCCCCTGGATCTCAGGACAGACTATGGCAGCACTCTCTGTGATACACCTGCTCTCTATCTTTGGGTTATTCACAAAGTTTGAATAATTGCTGCTTCTTTTCCTACCTCTGCTCTTTGAAACCCTTCAATCTAATCTTAAGTTGCTACTCAGTTCTCTCTCCCTTTTTCTACAGAGTAGGTCCAAGGGTTTGTGTCCAGATGGCCCCACTAGTGGCAAGGCCACTAACTGTAGCCTTTGTTTTTATTTTCATGACATTTCTTTTGTATAATTTTATACTTATCAAGTAATTATTATAGAAAAAGCTTAGTCCAGGAAGACCCAAGTAAATGTAGCCAAAGTTTCCAATTTTTGATAAAAACACTAGGACTTAACTTGGTGAACTTCAAATTCAAGTTCTTAGACAAAAGCACTTATAACGTCTTCCTTCTTTTCAAAATAACCTTAATTCTGTAGAAATAATAAAAGTAATGTTTAGGAAAAAAAAATTTCAGATGTCAAATAAAGGTTTTGTAATATGGTGTGTTTTTAATAGTATTTTGAAATAAATTCAGTTTTGGGAGGTAGAAGGAAGGAGTGTTAGTGTATCTTAAGGTAGTATGGTCAACAATTTTTTTTACAGACTGTTTTATTTCATAAAATTTTAATGTACATGTATCCAAGTTATTACTCTAATTTTCCAATTATTATCTGGTATAATGATAGGATCTTATTCTGCTCATGTCTATACTGAAGCTGGAACCATTTTCAATTAAGGTAAATTCCATTTCACCCCTCAAAACGTTTTTTTGTTTTTGTTTTTTTTATTTCATTATATTATGGGGGTACAAATATTGTTAGGATTACATATATTGCCCCTGCCAACCCTCCCCCCACCCCCCGCTGTGCTAGAACTTCAAGCATGTCGACCCCCTGGAGGTGCGTGTCACACCCATTATGTAAGTATACACTCTTCCCCTCCCCCCCATTCAAAACGTTTTTATTGTATTTATTGTACCAAAACTTTAACAGACTTAGGAAACAAGTTTATTTTCTTCCTTTCAGAGATGGAAATGACACTCATGTTTTCTGAATTCCAAGTTTGTATGATGTTCTTTTTCATTTCTCTTATACTTGAAATTTACTGACTTCTGGACCCAGGAGATAAAGGATTTTTATCTTTGTATTTTCAGGCATTGAAAGGGAAAAGAGAAAAAAAACAAAAATGCTTTTTTTGTATTAAACTTTAAAAACAGCTTTACTCTGGGTTTTACTATTTGTCAGCAGGCATACATGAATGGCAACAAATAATTCCACTTTTCCTTTATGAATTAGTTCTAAATTTTGGAGAATCCAGACTTCATAGTCTGTCTTCCTTACAAGTTATTGATGCCTAACACTAATTTAGATTTGTCTTCTCTAGGCCCCAATATTTGTTAGCTTGGCATCTTTTTGTTTTCAAACTGGAGAAAATATTTTTAGTCTGTTCTTTGACAGTCCCCAGTCTAGATGTAAATGTGGGGAATTGTCTGTAATAAGTAGTATCACTGAGGTTAGTATAGGTGCTAGAGGAGCGTCTGAGGTTTAAAGGAAAGAACATTTTGGGGAGACATCACAGAGAGATGATTGTGCAGTTGGTATATAAAGGTTTGATTCAAATGTTTTCCAGTGAAAACAGATAAATAGAAATATAAGAAGATACTTCAGGTGAGGGATCACCTTGTATTAAAACAGGGGCATGAGCTTATTCTGGGAATAAGAATTCCTGCATGGCTTCCAGAAAGCATGTATGATGGACATTTAGGGATGAAGGTAGAAAGATGGAGCAAGGTCACAGTGGGAAATTCAAATAAATAGTATACAATAGGCTACAGAATTGAAACATTTTCTTCTATAGCAAGTAACCTTAGGTAGCTTTAAAATCCAATTTGTATTTTAGAAAAGTTACTCAACAGAGATGTAAAGAACAGAATTAAGCAATATGTAAGTTATCTATTAATATATAACAAATCATCCCTAACAGTTCACAATCACAGTTTGCTCTTTGGCTTCTGATGATACACCTCCTTTCCACATGCAAAATATATCCACTCTCTCTTAAGAGATAGTCTCATCCCATTATAGATCAGTCCAAAGTCTAAAATCTTATTATCTAAATCAGGTCTACATGCAGAGAAGATGCCTTGGGTGTAGTTCATTAAGTACATTTCTTTAAGCACAGTTCCGCTTGGCCTGTGATGTAAAGAGATAATTTTCCCGTGTTCCCCTTACTCAATACTTAATGGTGGGACAAACATAGGACATTCACTATAGACATTCTTGTTCAAAGGAGAAAAATTGGATTGGCATAAATGTGTCATTGATCCATGATAATTCTAAATTCCAGCTGGGATGTTTCTTGATTACAACTCAAGTCCTAGAAAAAATTCTCCTCCATGGCTCTAAAGTTCCACTCTGTGGGCTATTGATTCCACCCTATGATCCTTTTTTTCTTAAAATAAAAGCAGGATGTGTTTGTAGCTGAGTAATTTTATCAGCCACCATCTGCCAGCAGAATTTTGGGGCCAAAGGCCTTTTGGCTGGTTTTATTTTTGTTTTTTTACTTTGTTGTCCTTTTCAATCGCAAGCTGATGATGATCTACATATATAACTGCATTGGTTCATTTTCTATTTTTAACAAAATACCCCAAACTGGGCAATTTATAAAGAAAATAAATTTATTTCTTATAGTTATGGAGGCTGCGATGTCCTTGGTTAAGGGGTCTCATCTGGTGAGAGCCTTCTTGCTGGTAGGGACTCTCTAATGAGTCCCAAGGCAGCACAGTGGACTAATGGCAAGGGGGCTGAGTGTGCCACCTCAGGTCTCTCTTCTTCATCTTATAAAACCATCAGCCCCACTCTTGTAATAACCCAATTATCCATGAATGGATTAATTCATTCATGAGGGTAGAGCCTTCATGACCCAATAGCCTCTTAAAGGGCCCATCTCTCAATACCGCTACTTTGGGGATTAATTTTGGAGAGAACATATATTCAAACCATAGCAATAACTTTTTAAAAAACCTTTGTGGATCTTATATGAATCTTACGGGGTTTATTCAATTAGACGAAATTAGACGAAAGCCCCAGCACAAAACTCTTGAAGATAAGCCTGTCTATTCCTTGGGATCTTGCTAAAATGGCTAAAGAACAATGCCCTCAGGCTTTCTAGAAGCTTTATGTTTGACTGAGAAAAACTCCGAGACATATCCTTTCATCTGCCAGAATAGCATTTAGACAGAATTTTGTGTTTTTGAGATATTTAACCAAAGATTTTACAGTCACATCTTGACTTCATCTTTGGACCATATTTTCCTGGCAGTGCTCTGGATTGGATATTTGCTCAGAAGTCATACCTTAATTTTTATGTTAGCAAAAGTAGAAAAGTAAGACACGAGCAGAGGAAGTACAGAATGGGCAGTGTGAACAAATGGGGTACTGAGCAAGAGAACACACTGCAAGAGAAAGGTAACTGCAAGTGTCATGAAATGTTAGCATAGATAGAAACATGAGACATGAATAGAGAAAATACGAAAATAGTGTGAACAAAGTGGATGCTAGGTAAGAGAACATACTGCAACAGTAACAAGATCAAGGTAACCACAAGTGTCACAAGAAACACAACAGAAACAACACAGGGTACATTATACCACACTGCAGTTTACCCCCCACCCCCAGTGGGCTTTGGGCACCAAGACACATCTGGGTCTAACCACATAAGGTGGAAAACTCCCCCGCCCGATGGCAGGGAGGAGACAACATCCCCATTGGTCAAGAAAAAAGGGGAAGACACAACTTCAGGAAGGAGGAGAGGCCAGATGGGAGAAAAAGGGATGACACAGAAACCTTGGGGCCATGATCTGCTCAGACCTACGCCCACTCTTAACCCTCAAGAGTGCACTTTCACTTCAATAAACTCTCTCTCTCTGCTTGCAATGCAGTCTCTGTTGCTCACTTTCATTCTTCAGTGATGAGAAGACCGAGGGACTTGGGGTACAGCCGGTATCATTTATACCATTTGCCACCTGTAGAGGCCGAACATTTTCAAAACCATCAAGTCCTGCCTCAACTTTTGTTTTGCAGTCCTTCCATTACTGTATCTCTGTCTTCTCATATTTTTACTACTAGCACCACAAAGAAACTAGATGCCATGTTTAAAACTCTGGTTGAAAATCCCTTTAGCTATAATACCTGGTTGATTGGGTATATTTTCTACTTTCCATAGAACTGTAAGTAAGAGGGCTGCTAAACTTTCTGCCTCTATATCACAAAGTTCCTCCTTCTTTCAATTTTCAATAACTTTTACCTCACTTTCCTTTAAGCCTTTACTAAAGATCTTATTCATACTAAAGTTCACACACAGCCTTGTATAAAAGGCCCTAAAGCTACGAGGCATTTTAGGCTTTCTCTAGCACTCTTCTCAAAACCCATGGCCTGATTCCAAAAGCATTCCCACATTTTGAGTACCACATCCCCCTTCCAGTTGTCCAAATCTATATGTATGTATCTGATGTTGGGCCGAATTGTGCCTCCACCCCAAATTCTTATGTTGTAGTTCTAGCCACCAATACCTCAGAATGTGATTGTGTTTGGAGTTAGGACCTTTAAAGAGTTAATTAAAATAAAATGGGCCCTAACCCTATACGACTGCTGTCCTTATAAGGACATTAAGGAACAACTACTTAAAGGCAGAGGAAAGACCATGTAAAGACAGAAGGAAAAGATTGCCATTCTCAAGTCAAGGAGAGAGGGACCCCAAAAGAAATCAATCCTGCTGACTTTTTGGATAAGAAAGAAAATACAATCTCTTCTAAAGAAGACTGTGGGAAAAATAGAATATTTAGAAGAGAAGTTGACAGCAATTAAACTCAGTTATTTCAAAGACAGTTAAATACTGTAGGAGAATGTTTAAAATGGAATGAAATATGAGTACAATGCAAAGTATTTTGAAATAAGTCAAGAATAGGGGGCCGGGTGCAGTGGCTCATGCCTGTAATCCTAGCACTGTGAGATGCCAAAGTGGGAGGATCCTTTGGGGTTAGGAATTAGAGACCAGCCTGAGCAAGATCAAGACCTTTCTTTACTAAAAATAGAAAAAATTAGCCAGGCATGGTGGTGTGCACCTGTAGTCCCAG
>VBSM01001124.1:34308941-34351407 GCA_008086735.1 Cheirogaleus medius | reverse complement strand
ACTCATTATGTATGTATATACCCATCCCCTCCTCCCCCCTCTCATCTGCCCGACTCCCAATAAATGTTATTCCTATATGTGCACTTAGATGTTGATCAGTGAAACCAATTTTCTGGTGAGTACATGTGGTGCTTATTTTTCCATTCTTGGGATACTTCACATCCTCATTGCTTTTAAAAAGAAAAAACTCAAATCCTTTACATAGTAAATGAGGACCTTGATGAATTGGTCCCTGCCTTCATCTGTAGACCCATATCTAATATTGCTACAAGATCTCCTAGTCATTCTTCAAGCCTGTTTAATCAACAGTTCCTCAAAGAGCATTTGCTGATAAGATCTGACTATATTAGATTTTTATTCTTCTAAGAGAACCATGTTCTTTTCCTTCAGAATATGCATCTCAGTTTGCAATTGCACATTCATTGGTGTGATTATTTAATAACATTTGTCTCCTCTCCAGACAATAAGGTCTCTGGAAAAATAAACTTTGTCTTTCTTTATCTACCATTGTACACTCAGGAGGTATCACAGTGCCTCACCAATGATAAGAACTCCACAAGTATTTGTTTAGTTAATGATTGAATGTATTCACAGAATTCTAAGCTCTGAATAAAATTGTGATATACCATTCTTATAACATTATTTTCTTATAAGTTTAGGCAGAGAACAGTGAAGGGATGTAATTGTCACAGCAATGACTCCCTGCAGCTTGCCTGGCACTATGATTTTTTTCACATGTTAAAAATTTTTGAACTAAGTTTTTTTAGTGATTCTACAAAGGTCACGTGGGGTTGATTAGTGTTTTTATGAAAACAATCAGTGCTCCATCTCTCAGGTACTGCTCTTAAGAAAGGTTGGCCCATGACTCGATCAGACTGCCACTTTGAATACCTGAACCCTTGGTAGTATAACAATTCTTGAATACATTCAATATTAATCAATAATAATTAAAATACCAATATACATTTAACTACTATATTAACATTTTTAGAGTTCTCACTGTCTCTGTGTATTTCCTTTTTTAATTCATCCTGAATGTTATAAAGAGTTGTCTATCTAATATATGAATCTATTTATGTAACTTTTCCAATTAAAAAACTTGGACAATTCATAATTTTATACAGAATAAGGTATGAATTAATTGTCATGGTATTGTAGCTACTTCAAAAATTAACTTCAATTCACATTTCCAGCCTTTATTAAACTGCTTTTTACTTTACCATATGTCCTAGAATATCAAATACTCAAAGTTCATTAAAAGATATTTGTATAGCCTGTGGCAGAGCCATACTTTTTAATAATGGGTTTGTTAGATTGAGATATTTAACATACTATAAAACATAGCTTATTAAAGTGCACAATTTAATGTGTTTGTATATTCACAATCTAGTATAACCATTACCACTACTTAATTCCAAAACATTTCATTACCTCATAAAGTAATCCCATGTCCAGATTTCTCGTCCTGCCCCTAGGACCTAGAAACCACTATTCTACTTTCTGTCTTGGTGGATTTGCCTACCATAGACATTTCATATAAATCAGATCATATATTATGTGGCTGTTGGTGTCTGTCTTCTTTTGCTTAGCATAATATTGTCAAGGTTCATCTATGTTGTAGCACATATATCATTCCTTTTCGTGACTGAATAATATTTCATTGCATGGGTAAACTACATTTTGTTTACTCATATTGGGATTGTTTATACCATTTTGACTATGATGAATAATGCTTCTTAGAAATTTGTGCATATTCTTTTCTCTAGATATGTTTTTAATTCTCTTGTGTAGAAAGTAGGAGTAAAATTTCTGGGCCTATGGTAAAACAATGTTTAACTTTGGAGATGTTGCCAAATTATTTTCCAAAATGCCTACCATTTCTATCATTGATATAAGAGGTTTCCTATTTCTTCATATTTTTGTCAGCTCTTGTTAGCATACATGTTTTTAATCATATATGTTGTTTTTTCAAATTTATTTCAGCATAATAAGGGGGTACAAATGTTAAGGTTACATACATTGCCATGTCTTCCCTTCCTGCTAGAGTCAGAGCTTCAAGCATGTCCATGCCCCTGACAATGCACAATGCACTTATAATGTATATATATAAACCCCTCCCCTCCCCCCCACCTGCCCGACACCGATAAATATTTTTTGGTTTTTTTTTTTGTTTTTTTTCTTATAACATTTTGGTTAGATTTTATAATTTTGTCTTTACTTAGCAAAGGTTAGAGGTATGCCCTTCCCTTGCACATTGTTTGCCGCATCTCTCAGATGTGGGTCTATCCCCCCATCCCCCGAATCTCTGGTGAACACCACCATCATGTTTTTAATCATTACCATCTTAGTGGATGTGAAGTAGCACATTATTGAGGTTTCAATTTACATTTCCCTGAGTCTCATGATTTTGGACATCTTTCCATGTTCTTATTAGCAATTTGTATACCTTTAAAGATATATCCTTTAAAGATATATCCTTTGTCTATTTTGTAATTTGTTGTCTTTTTATTATTAAGTTGTAGGAGTTTTTATGTCGATGTAAGTCCATTATCAAATATTTGACAGCAAATATTTTCTCCCATTCTTTGAGATATCTTTTCATTGTCTTCATAGTGCCTTTTGATGCACAATTGTTTTTAATTTGGATGAAGTCCAATTTATTTATGATTTCATTGTTTGCTTGTGCTAAAATTGACAGATCTAAATAAATGTTGCCAAATTCCAAGTTACAAAGATTTATACCTATGTTTTCTTCCAACAATTTCATAGCTTTAGCTCCTACAGTTAGACCTTTTATCTATTTTGAGTCAATTTGTATATGAAGTAGAGTTCCTACTTCATTTTTTTCATTTATGACCATCCTGTCGTCCTAATGCTATTTGTTTAAGATTTAAGTAAAAGTCATTGGAAATCAAACAGGGAAGAGGAGGGAGAATGGGAAGGGTAAAAACCCAACAGATACATTGAACAGTGTTCGGGTAAAGAGCACATTTACAGCCCTGATTCAAGCCATGTATCAAAAAAATCTGTACCCTTCTAATATTTTGAAATTAAAAAAAAAAAGGAAAAAAGGTCTGTTTTTTCTTTATTAAGTTGCATTGATATCCTTATAGAAAAACTATTGCCTTAGTCTGTTTGGGCTGCTATAGACAGAATATCACAGACTGGGTAATTTATAAAGAAGAGAAATTTATTTTCTCACAGTTCTGGAGGCTGGGAAGTCCAAGATCAAGGTGCCAAAAGGTTTGGTTGTCTGGTGAAGGCAGCATTTTGCTAACAAGTTGGGGCTTTGTTGCTGCATCCTCCAGAGGGGAAGAGCACTGTCTCCTTACCTGGCAGAGGATGGAAGGGCAAGTTAGCCAAACAAATGTGGGAAGCCTCTTTTATAAGGACTTTAATCCCATTCATGAGGGGAGAAGCCTTCATGATCTAATCACCACCTAAAGGCCTCTCCTCTCAAGACCGTCACATTCAAGTTTTGATACCTGAATTTTGGAAGGGACACATTCAAACAATAGCAATCATAAATGTAAGGGTTGATTTCTGGATTATCAATTCTATCCAATTAATGTACATGTCTATCCTTATTCCATTGACACACTGTCTTGACCACAGTAGCTTCTTAGTAAGTTTTGAAATCAGGAAGTGTGAATCCTCCAACTTTGTTCTCAAGATTGATTTGATTATTCTGGGTCCCTTTTATTTCTACATGAATTTTAGGATTAGCTTATTAACTTCTGTAAAAATGATTTTGATAGGGATTGTGCTAAATTTTTAGATTAATTCAAGGAGTACTAGAGCTTCAAAATTAAGTTTTCCACCCCATGAGCATGAAATGTCTTTCCATTTGTTTAGATCATCCTTATTTTCTTTCAAGAATGTTTTGTAGTTTTTAATATATGATTCTTGTACTTTTCTGTTAAATGTATTCTTATATTTTTGATGTTATATAAATTCACTAGTTTTATTTAATTTTATAATTATTCATTGTAAGCACATAGAAATATAATTAATATTGTGTATCAATAATATACCTGAAAATTTATTTATTAGTTCTAATAACTTTTAGATGATTATTTGAGATTTTTTTATATACAAGTTCATAGCATCTATAAATAGAAGTAGTTTTTATTTCTTTCTTCCCTACAGAAATGCCTTTCATTTCTTTTTCTTCCTTAATTGACTTTAGTACAATGTGAATAGAAGTGTCAAAAGTGGACATCATTGTTTTGTCCCTGATCTAGGGGGAGAAGGCATCCAGCATTTTACCATTAAGTATGATGTTAGCTGTAGGTTTTTCATGGATGCCCTGTATCAGTTTGAGAAAGATTTTTCTGTTTTTTAGTTTCTTGACTGTTTTTGTCATAAAGGATGTGGGCTTTTTGCAAATGATTTTTTCTGTGTCTATTGAGATAATGATGCCATTTTTTCTCTTTTATTCTAATTAATATGGCATGTTATGTTGAACAATTTTCCTATTTTGAACCAGCCTTGCATATCTGTGATAAATCCCACTCGGTCATGGTGTATAATACTTTATATATGCTGCTGGATCAAATTTATGAGTATTTTGTTGAATGCTTTTGTGTCTATATTCAGAGAGAATATCAGTCTGTAGTTATTCTTTTTTTCCTGTGATGCTTTAGTCTAGCTTAGTATCAGAGAAATACAGACTTATATAATAAGTTGAGAATTTTTCTCTCTTTTTGTACTTTTTGGAAGAGTTTTATGAAGGGTTGTTGTTAATTCTTTAAACGTTTGGTCAAAATCATCAGTGCAGCCATCTTGGCCTGGGCTTTTATTTGTGGGAAAGCTTTGATTGCTAATCCAATCTCTTCACTTGTAACAAGTCTTTCTCATTTTGTATTTATTCTTATGTCAATTTCACCAGTTTGTGTCTTTCAGAAATTTGTTCTTTTCATCTAGGTTATTTAAATTGTTGGTTTAAGATTGTTCATCATAGTCCCTTTCTTTTTGGATGGAGGGGTCAGCTTACCTAAAGGTTTGTCAATTGTATAGATCTTCTCATAGATTTGAGATTTGATTTCATTGATTTTTCTCTATTGTGTTTCTATAGACTGTTTAATTTATATCCACTCTTATCTTAATAATTTTTGCCAATGTTCCCATCAATTTTATTGAGGTACAGGTTTTCAGAAGTCCTTACTCTGCCATTTTCACTATTCCACAGTCCCACACTTCTTGAGGTGATAAAACTACATTCACCTATCCTGGCTACGTGCAGTAACCAACTGTCAAGATATGAAAATAATTTGTCCCTGACATCTGTCTTCTCATTATCAGAGATTTTTTATTCAGCTGATTATAGTACATGGGTAGGCATCCCTTTTTAATCTAAACTTCTCTATGTATATCCCCTCTTAAAAAGGTGCACATTTAAAAATTACCTTCCCAAATCAAGAAGAACTAACCTTTAGTCAAAAACAATTAAATACCTGCTAAATTAACTCTAAATCTATCCAGAAAATTCTTACCTTTTGACCACCATGATTTAGAGAAAAACATCAACATCTTGGAGACAGATCTGTTTTACTCTCTGAGACCTTCTACTAATTAAGTATGTGAAATTGTTAAATATATATATGAACTACTAAAAAAATATTAAATGGATGGTTATATTAACATATTTATAAAGCACATATGATTTGTTAAGCTTTTTAATGTATATTATCTCATTTGTTGATTACTTATTGCAACACATTTGTGTGACATTATTTGACTCACAGTAACCAAGATTGTCTGTGTCTCTAAGTATAGAGGGGGCTTTCAAATAAAGTATTATCTCATGTGCCCTGCATAATATTCTATAAGGTCATTATTATTATTAACCTGTGTAGAAAAGGTCTGATGTTATAACTTAAAAATCCAGACTCTATGCCTAGGGTCCAGGTTCTGAATACAATCCCATACCTTTTTTCCCTAATTTGAATTAACTAGTTTATTGACTATTTGATACATTTTAATGAAAATATCAAGAAATCCTATTTGAATTTGAATATTGTAAGATATTTGTATCTAACCTACTTAGAGATGTTGATAATGTATGTGAAGCTTAAATGTGCCAGAAACACTCAGGATGATGATATATTCCTTTTTCAAGTTTAGGGAAAGTAAATGTGAATCAATGCCTGCAGAGTGTTTGCTTTGCCCTATTCACAACATTTGGAATTAGAGAAAATCAAATTGTAATGTCTTTTTGCTTCAGTATGCATCAATAAGTCTCCTTATAGCCTAGCATTCTGTGTATTGGATTATAATGGGATACACATCATTAAAGACCAACATAGGAAATCAATTAACTTAGACCCAAAACCAGCACCAGGCATTGGCAGTCCTAGTGGAAAGAACCACTGTGCTTAAATGTATCTCTAGTGCTACTTCCTCACTGAAATGTTATAGTATTTTCCTCTGCAGCAGATCTTCTTGACACAAGGGCTACTGTGTTCTGCATGTGATTTGAGTTGTTCTCAGAAACACGTTTGCTGTCTTAATGAGTTCTCAAGAGACAGCAAAGAAAGTAGGGCTTCTCATTTACTGGGCTCACAGTGATTTAATGCATTCATTATAAGACTACCTCATATGAATTCATCTTTCGTATGAAGCTGCTTTGGTCTGAAATTGCACACAATATTCAAAGCCTATGCCCGAAGTCTTATATCATAAAGAAAAATAAATAAATTTAGAATGTGCACAGCAATTGAACCATGATGTAGTGTCTCTGGTTTAATAGAGGTTATTCACAGCACATTAATATTTGGAGATAACTTTTCAAAAGATTGTGACATAGACTTTCTTATTTGCATAAAATTGAATACAACATTCAATTGGTTAGTTGGAGTAAATGTTTAAAGTGGAAATCTTCACAAAACATGGCTCAAATAATTTTAAATAGAATATACAGAATGATGTCAAAATGAATGTAAAATGTGTTTACCTACAAGCTGATTATGAGACAAAGAAGATAAACATGTAATTTTAGGTCATACCCTTAATGGAAAAAAAATTCAACTTGATCTACAAGTGCTTTGCTAAAGACTATGATATCTCCACAATATGAATTTTATTTTTGTTAATATTATATTTTAGAGATGATTTTGATCCCTGTAGCTCAATCCTTGATGTGTCCTTTTATATGTTCTTACTAGTAGGCTTAGTATCTAACATATGTATCTCTGACTAACTTACCAGGTGAGACCAAAGGCTGGCAGCTTTGAATGTGACCCAGAGTAAGAGGAAACTGTACATTGTCCCAGATCTCAGTGCAACTATGTTCCTCTACCTATATGATCCAAAAGATCCAGTACTGTCAGAAATGACCCTGTCAGAACAAAGATTTATGTAAGGTAAGCCCTAATAGAATAATAGAAATTTCAAAATTATGTCTGTTTGGCAAGTGATACATTTGCTTTATGAGAAACAGATATTGGCTTTTTGCTGTGCCCTGGGACTTCTTTATGACTAATTAACTGAAGAAAAGAACATTCAAACCTGGCTTTTGGATAAAATTTCATGAAATATTGGTGTCCATCACAATTAGACTGCTGCCACATTGCTTCCCATTGATGGAGAAGAGAAGTCCTCCTATACTGGCCAAAACTCAAATGTCACATCTCATTTTCCACTTTCCTAGAGGAAAGATTGATGATAATAGAGATGAACTATTTTTACAAATTAAAGATTGGTTATTCTGTTCCACTTTTATCATAAAAGGTACAATGGCCCACAATGAAATTATAACTCTTCTTAATAAAATTTCCTTTCCATGATAATTATGCTGCTTCCAGCACGATCATTTATGGAATAACCAGATACTTCAAATACTATCAAGATAACTCATGCCATATTGCTTTTGACCAAGAGCTCACTTAGCAGTTAAGAAAAAAAAAAAAATAGAGATAATAGGCCAATGCCCAAAGAATTAACAGGGAATGCCATTGGTCACATTATCCAGAAGTAGCTGGCTTTAAACAATGTCAATATACCTTATTATGACTCAGTTATAATCATGCCATCTGAAAAAGAACCTTTGTGGGGTGGAATATTATCTTGCAGGATCCAATGCATGTGTGTCTGTGTATGTGTATGCTTGTTTGTGAGTATGAAGCAATTTCTCCCATCACTAGAGTATTTAGCTTTCAGAATTAATAGAAAGATAAATGTGAGAATAACACTTCTTCTTGTTCCTCTGATGAACTAATCATGAAAATTTTACTTCCTAGCTCTGCTGATTCCAATGTATTAAAGTCCTACAAGGAAATGCTTCCACTAGGGAATAAAAACATATTTCTATTTAGTTGGAACCTAGACTAGGCCTCCCACCTGGCCATTTTGAGATTTCATCTCACCATGAAAACAAACAATAAGGAGATTAAACAAAAATAATAGCAAACATTCAGCAAAAAATTTAAACAGAGGATGATCCTATTTATAATAGCCTAAAATCTAAAAATAATTTATAAGTAATAGAACTTAGAAGATAAATCACTATGGAATTTTACCGAAAAACATAAATCCTTAACAAATGGAAAGAGGCAATATTCTTCTATGGAAGAGTGTCATGTCAAAGCTATAAATATATTTAAAATTCATGTAATTGTTTTCTCTCTCAATTATACATTTTCTTTCAATTCCTACAAAATTCCAACTTTTGGGATTTAAAAATTTTTATGAAGAGATAGATTTCTAAAAATAGATAGCAATTTATGAAATTGAATATTAATGATACTCATTTTAACTGCTAATATATTGTATTCTAAAGCCACTGCAATTAAAACATATATTAACTTAGGTAAACAAATAGAACAATATATTCCAAAACAGATTCATGTGTTTGTGGAAATTTAATATATGAATGAATTGTTCGAGAAAAAGTAGAAAACCATAATAGAAAAATTACCACAGAGAAGACTAGAAAGTTTTGTTAGAAGATGAACTGCTCCTCCTATTTCTGTTCTTTTGTTTGTCTCCCCTGAAATTCCTAATGTCTACAAATGTCATCTCAATTTTTATCAATATGTCTCCAAGTCTCTTATCTTTTCCCTTATGGTTTCTTATCCTTACTCTTTCTTTTTTTTTTCTTTTCTTTTTTATTTTTTCATTTTAAATGAAATTTAGTTGCACAGAATTAGAATATTCATAATATTGAATTCTTAGGGTTCTTACTACACTGTTATAATCTATCCATGAAAGAATGACAGTTTTATGTATTTATTTGCTTATTTAACCCTTAATTTACAAATAAATTGTTAACATATCACTTTTTTCTATTACATACTCTTTATCTTTTCATCCAAATCATTAAGATAAATGTTGCTTTATTACACATACGAGGTCTGTCCGGAAAGTATCCAGCCATTATTCATATTATGAGAACGGTTTGTGCGACATCAATGTAACCCGCCAGCCAAGGAGAGTGGACCGTAATGCACATGTGTGAACAATAACAACTTTACTGTACTACTTGGTGGGGCCCTAGATACCACTGTGTGAACATGTGTATTGTGTGGCTATCGCATTCAAAATGACTGGGCGAGTAGAGCAACGGATATGCTTCAAATTTTGTGTTAAATTTGAACATTCCTCCCTGGAAACTGTTCGGCTGTTTCAGAAGGCTTTTGGCAATGATGCAATGAGTGCGGCACAAATAAGAGTGTGGCATAAATGCTTCAAAGATGGTCAAGAATCTGTTAAAGGCGATCCATGTTCTGGAAGGCCTGCAACAAGCAGAACACCTGAGAGTGTTGAACATGTATGGATTAGATTAAGGCAATTATTAATATGGTTTAATTAAAATCTAACATATTGATAGGTCTTTTTCATTTGATCCATCTGCTCTTTGTTTCTTACTTTTTCTCTTTTTCTGTTTTCTCTTGGACTAATTGAAAATTTTTGCAATGTTATTTTATCTCCTGTATTGTCATATGATTTATACATTTATAAAAGTATGTTCTAGTTTTTGTAATATACATAATTAATCATAATTTAACTTAAAATAATATATTATTCTGCATCATATGTAGTGAGAAGACCTTGCAATAGTATAATCCTATATTCTTGCCACCATTCTCTTGAGCTATTGTCATATAATTTACATTTGCATATACTATAAACACAAAATACATTATTACTATTTTTCTTAACACAGTTATTATTAGAGTGGTTAAAAATAAGCAAAAAACAATTTTATTTTATTCTCATTTCATTTCTTGTGTTCTTCATTTCTTTGTTTCAATTCATGTTTCTGTCTGGTATCGTATTTGTTCTGCATGAAGAAATCCTTAAACATTCCCTGCAGATTATTGTGCTGTCAATTAATGCTATCTACTTTTGTTTATGTGAAAAGACATTATTTTTCCTCAATTTTTAAATTAATAAACTTTACTTTTAGAGTTTTAGGTTCACAGAAAAATTGAGCAGATGGTACAGAGTTCCCCTATACCTCCTTTCCCCACATAAGCACAGCATCCAACACTATTAAGATCCTGTTACCAGAGTGGTATATTTCTTACAATCGTGAGTCTACATTGACACATCATTATCACCAAAGTCCATATTTCACATGAGGGTTAATTCTTGGTGCTGTATGGTTTACAAATGTATAATGACCATTGTATCCTCCACTGCAGTATCATACAGAATAGGTTCACCACCCTTAAACTCTTCTGTGCTCCACCTACTACTCATCCTTCCTTTCTCTTAACCACTGGAAATCACAGATCATTTTACTATCACCATAGGTTTAACTCTCCCAGATCATCAAATAGATCATCATACACTATGTAGCTGTTTCAGATTGTCTTCTTTTACTTAGTAATAATATGCACATAAGTTTCCTCCATAAGTATTTTATGGCTTGAGTGCTCATTTTTTAGCACTGAATAAATATTCCATTGTCTGGATGTACCACAGTTTATTTAATTATTCACCTACTAAAAGACATCTGGGTTGTTTCCAAGTTTTGGCAATCATAAATAAAGATGCTATAAACATCCATGTGCAGGATTTTGTATGGACATAAATTTTTAACTTCTTTGGGTAAATACCAAAGAGTGTGATTGCTGGATCATATGGTAAGAGTATGTTTACTTTTGTAAGTAACTGCCAAACTGTCTTCCAAAGTGGCTGTATCATTTTGCATTTACATCAGCAATGAATGAGAATTCAGGTTACTCTACATCTTCATCAGCATTTGGCACTAATTTTGTTTCAGATTTTGTTTCAGATTTTGGCCATTCTAATAGCTATATAGTGATATCTTGTTTTAATTTGCGATGACATACGATGTTGAACATCTTTTTATATGTTAACTTGTCATTTTCTTTGTTGAGGTGTCTCTTTAGGCCATTTACTCATTTTTAAATTTTGTTGTTGTTGTTCTCTTATTGTTGAGTTTTAAGGGTCCATTGTGGGGAGTCTTCAGCAGTAGACTTCTGGTGCTCTTCACACCCATGTTGAACCTTTGCAGTTTGGGCTACAGGGGAATTTCTTAACTTCTACATGCCTACAGAGTGGCATGAGCAGCTATTAGGATATCATACTGAGGCACTGCTTGAGCTTGTGTGGAGCTCCACAGGCTTCAGAACTGTGGGCACCTGCAACTACAGCCAATTGGCGAGCCCTCTTCCCAGTACTCTAACTAAGCCCTGCCCCGAGGATGCTTCTGCTCCACTGTCAGGACAAGGAGGAAGAAAGGAACCCAGGTGATCTCCTATGCCTCAAGATCAAGTTTTTCCACCATGGCTTTAGACCATGGTGGGACTGAGAAGTATTAAGACTGAGCTCATTGCTCCCACGGAGTGGGACATACCCTGCCCATGCCATAGCTGATCCACAGCAGAACGACAGTGGGCCTGCTTAAGTGTTCTGCGGGCAGCCTGCATCTCTCTGTCTCGGTCACAGCTTGAACTCAGTGAACCTGAGGACAAGTCCATGCGCCTAATCCCATACTCCCAGGACTTGAGTGTTTCATTTAGGGGCATGGAGGAGAGATTTGTGAACTGATCTTGACCCCATACAGGCAGAACTGAGAGGAGAGTATGGAGTGTGCCCCATGCTACAGTGCAAGTGTGGAGTACAGAAACAATGGAGAAAGGTATACTTTCAATCCTGGGTGGGGTCCTGGGAAAGAAGGCTCATAACCTGTGGTGGCATTGTTGTGTGAGGACAGTGGCGTTTTGGCTGTCCCAGCTGGTTTGGGCTGCTGCTGTCAGCCAGACACTGGAGGGAAATCCACAGGGTAAGGGCAGTGAGAGAAGAGAGAAACCCACTCCTGCCTGATAGATTGTGAATTCTACACTGAGTCTTCCCCATGAGCAGTTTTTGGCATGGTGGGGATGCCTCAGTCCCTCCCTGGTGGCTTTCCCCAGTAGCCTGGGAGCTGATCCCTGAGACATCACTTAATCCAGAATTTGAGGAGCCCAAACAAGAGCTTGGTTGACTCAGTCCCACCCAGTCTCATGACCACCCTGATATCGGTGGTGGCAGAATATAAGAAGGGGTCCCCAGGGAATTCCAGGGCCCTGCCCATGTCCTGGGACATCTAAGTGCTTCTCCTGATTGACTAGGGCCAGGCAGAGGCCCCAGAAATACCACTGAAGCTGGCTTTCTCCAGCAAGCATCACCTGTGGGCAGAGAGATCAACTTGTACATTCCATTACAATTTTTACTGATTCTATTATACAGGGCTTGGCTGACTCTTACCTGCAAGTACTGCCAACTGACCTGGAGATTAAATTGGACATCCCAATAAAAATCCATGCTGTTATAAATCCACAGGACTGCAAAAAGAGATAAAATTTTAGAGATTTGAGATTTTGGCTCTCTTCTCAACAGGAGGCAGGTAATCTGCCCACAAGCACCCTGCAAGGAATTTGCTCACAAGCACTGCTACCTCCTACAAATGATTAACAATTGAGAAAAACCACCAAACTAAGGATATCTATGACTAAGGTATTCATTCAGAACCTAGGCCTTCTTGAAAGTACTCAAAAGCAAAACCAAAGGTCCCTACCCAACAAATAGTATAGTCACCCTTAAGAGGAAGAAAAATAAAGTCCCATTTAAGCAAAAGAAAATTTAAAAAGAAATGGCAACCTCTCTAGATGAAAAGGAATCAGCATAAGAACTATAGAGGTATGAAAGAACAGAGTGTAATGACCACCCCTAAAGGATCACATCAGTTTTCTAGCAATAGATCTCTACCAAAATGAAAATACTGAAATGACCAATAAAGAATTTAAAACATGAATTGTAAGAAACCTCAATGAGATCCAAGAGAAAATAAAAAACCAATTCAAAGAAATCAGAAAAGTTATTTAGAAAATGAATGAAAAAAATCACAAAAGAGATAGATATATTTAGAAAGAAAAAGAAACAAAACATCTGAAAATAAAAATTTAATTTAGGGAAATATAAAACACAGTGAAAAGTTTTAACAATAGACTTGACCAAGTAGAAGAAAGAATTTCAGAACTTGAGCACAAGGCTTCAGAATTAATCCTATAAGTCAATAAATAAATAATCAAAAGAAATGAAGAAAGCCTTTGAGAAATATGATATTATGAAAACACCCAAACATAAGAATCATAAGCATCCCCAAGAGAGAAGAGGAAAAAAAAGGCTGAAAAACTTATTTAATGGAATAATAGAGGAAAAATTCCTTGATCTTGGTAGAGATTTAGATATCCAGATACAAGAAGCTCAAAAAACACCTGGGAGATTCATTTCAAACAGTACATCACCAAGATGCATAGTCATCAGACTGACCAAAGTCAATGTGTAGAAGGAGATTCTATGAGCCATGAGACAAAAACATCAAGTAACTTACAAAGGAAAACCCATTAAACTAATAGCAGACTACTCAGCAGAAATCTTACGAACCAGAGGGGCTTGGGATCCATCATTAGTCTTCTTAAAAAAAATATCTGTGAGTCAAGAATTTTATATCCTGCAAAACTAAGTGAGGGAGAAATAAAGTTTTTCTCAGACAAGCAAATACTAAAGTAATTTGTCACCACTAGGCCTGCCTACAAGAAATGTTCAAGAGTGCTATAACTATTGAAAAGAATGATTGATATTGACCAGGATAAAAGCACTCAGAAGTAAAAACTCACAGCACTTATAAAACACTAACACGAGAAAAAATTAGGAAATAGTCATCATGATGACTGAAACATTATCTCACTTATTAATATTAACATTGAATGAAAATAGTCTAAATGCCACACTTAAAAGATACAGAATGGCAGAATAGATAAAATACTCCACAGCCCAAATATCTGCTATCTCCAAGAAACCCATGTAACTGGGCAAAAAAGCGTATCATAGACTCAAGGTAAATGAGTATAAAAAAATTCCACACAACAGAAAACCAAAAGTGGGCAGAAGTAGCTATTCTTATTTCAGATAAGACAGACTTTAAATCAACAACAGTAAAAAAATTAAGACAAAGATGGCCATTTTATGATGATAAAGAAATCAATTGAAAACAAAATATAACAATCTTAAATATATATGTATCTAACACTAGACCTTCCAGATTCATACTACTAGACCTATAAAAAGAAATAAACACCAACATAATAATAGTGGGGAAATTCAATACTCCACTGATAGAACTAGACAGATCATTTAGGCAAAAAATCAACAAAAAAATACTGGACAAAATGGAACTCTAGAACAAATGGACCTGATATGTATTTACGGAAAGTGCTACCCCAAAACTTCAGAATATAAATTATTCTCATCATCACTGGAACTTTTTCTAAAATAGACCATACATCAGGTCACAAAATGAATCTGAGCGAACTTAAAAAAATCAAAGTCACAAAAGTCTCAGGTTACAAAATCGATGCACAGAAATCAGGAGCATTCCTATAATCCAACAGTCAAACTGAGAACCAAATCAAAGACACAATATCCTTCACAATAGCAACAAAGAAAACAAAATACCTAGGAATATATTTAACTAAGGAGGTAAAAGACTTCTACAGGGAGAACTACAAAGTACTGAGGAAGGAAATAGCAGAGGACGTCAACCGGTGGAAAACCATACCATACTCATAGGTTGGCAGAATCAACATTGTTAAAATGTATATACTACCCAAAGTGATTGACAGATTCAATGCAATTCCTATTAAAATACCAACATTATTTTTCACAGATATAGAAAAAATAATTCTATGCTTCATATGAAACCAGAGAAGACCCTGTATAGCAAAAGCAATCTTAAACAAAAAGAACAAATTGGGAGGCATGAATTTACCAGACTTGAAGGTATTCTACAGGGCTATAGTGACTAAAACAGCATGGACCAAAGGAACAGAACTGAGAACCCAGATATAAAACTATCCTCATATAGCCATCTAATCTTTGACAAAGCAGACAAAAACATACACTGAGGAAAAGAATCCTTATTCAATAAATCGTGCTGGGGAAATTGGATAGCCACATGTAGAAGACTGAAACAGGATTCGCACCTTTCACCTCTCACAAAAATCAACTCATGGTGGATAACAGACTTAAACCTAAAGTACAAAGCTAGAAGAATTCTAGAAGAAAATGTTGAAAAACTTTTATAGACATTGGCCCAGGGAAAGAATTTATGACAAAGACCCCAAAGGCAATCACAGCAACAACAAAAATAGATACATGGGACCTAATCAAATTAAAAATCTTCTGCACAGCCAAAAAAACTATCATGAGAACAAACAGACAACCTACAGAATGGGAGAAAATAATCACATGCTACACAGCCTATGAAGGGCTGATAACTAGAATCTCTATAGAACTCAGGAAAATCAGTAGGAAAAAATCAAACAACCCTATCAAAAAGGAGGTCAAGGACATGAACAGAAACTTTTCAAAAGAAGAAATGGATTAATGGATTCTTGGATTAATTTCTTGGATTAATGACCAAGAAAAATATGAAAAAATGTTCAACATCTCTAATCATGAGGGAAATCCAAATCAAAACCACAATGAGATATCTCTTAACTCCACTGATAATGGTTTTTATCAAAAAGTCCCAAAACAATAAATGTTGGGGTGGATGCAGAGAGATAGGATCACTTATACACTGTTGGTGGGACTGAAAACTAGTACAACCTCTGTGGAAAGCAATATGGAGATACTTCAAAGAACTGCAAGTAGAACTACCATTTCATCCAGCAATCCCATCACTGGGCATCTACTCAAAAGAACAAAAGACATTCTGTGAAAAAGACGTCTGCACTAGAATGTTTATAGCAGCACAATTCACAATTGCAAAGATGTGGAAACAACCCAAGTGCCCATCAATACATGAGTGGATTAATAAAATGTGGTATATGTATACCATGGAGTTCTACTCAGCCACAAAAAACAAAATCTAGCACCTCTTGTATTATCCGAGATAGAGCTGGAGCCCATTTTATGAAGTGAAGTATCTCAAGAATGGGGAGACAAGCACCACATGTACTCACCATCAAATTAGTATTAAGTGATCAGCACTTAAGTGCACATATAGCAGTTACATTCATCGGGTGTTGGGCAGATGGGATTGGGGAGGAGGAGATAGGTATATACACACCTAATGAGTGTGGTGTACACTGTCTGGAGGATTGACACACTTGAAGCTCTGACTTGAGTGGAACAAGGGCAATATATATAACTTAAACATTTGTACCTCTGTAATATGCTGAAATAAAAAAATATATTTGAAATAAAATAAATTTGAAAAAATGTCAAAAATAACTGTTCATATTATCTGGAAGTGGACAAAGGGCATACATACAACAGATTGAGAAGCATTTATAAAATCTAATGGACTGTCATTGGAAAAGTGGGAGACTGTGGTATATTTTCCAGTGTTTTCTCCATCTCTCCATTGAGCTTCAAGGCTTTTAAGTTCTTCTCTGGCCAGAGGGGCAGACCATGATGTTTAAAGATCTTTTTCTCTGCTGAAGGATACTGAATTTATTTGTAGAAGAGTACAGAATAAAACCTTACACACAACAGCCAAAAAGTGGAAATGACCCAAATGTCTATTAACTGGTTAATGGATAAACATCAACCGGTTGTGTTATATCTACACAATACCACTGAGCAATAAAAAGGAGTGAAGTACAAATATACACCACAACAGGGCCGAACCTCAGGGAAATTACACCATGTGAAAGAAGGCAGATGCAAAAGATCACATAATGAATGTGATGTGATCCAATGTGGTTCCATTTACATGAAATGTCATTTAAGACATATGTCTTCATTGTTTCGTTTATATCTTACTCATTACCTAAATTAACATACCAACCAACATGTCTGTTGTCCTATCAAGAATTATTAACTCAATGTAGCTTCAGAGACAGGAGTTCAACCAAAATCAACAAAAACATTGTGAGAACCAATTGCCTATGTGGAATTTACAACACAGAGTAATGTAATTTATCATAATTTATAAATTTTGTGCTATAATTCTTTATATCAACAGAGCTTATAATAAATGGATGCATTAATATATTTGCACACATTGATTTTTATATACAGTAGTTGAACATTAGCCTGACCACCATTGGATGAAGAGATCAGCGCTTGCCTGGGACAAAGGATGCGTGCATAGGTGGAGAATTTGGCTGCAAAGTAGTAGCATGAGCATAAAACTATACACAAAAAATAACGGAAATTTAAAGATAAACTTTAGAAGTATATTCAAGGACAAAAATTTTAAATAAGATAGAGCCATAGGGGTGAATTTTTCTGACAAACCTGAATATAACATTTGGAATAGACCAGCCTTTGTCATTTAAGGAACTCCAAACAACTTAGGGACTCTATTTGACCATTCATTGGCTTTGATCTGTACAGTTCTATCAAAATACAAAGCCATTATCTTTTTGGTGGTCACTGTTTTGTTTGCCATCTTCAAACATGCTTTTAATGATTAGAATCTAGTATGCTGGGGTTTAATTGGTGGAAGAACAATCCAGGAAAAGAAAAAGGAAACAGAAGAGAAAATTTATTTTTTGTCCTAGGCATAGTGCACTTTCTCCTCTCCCTGATTTTGAGTTATTTGAAACTTATTAATGTGCTGCTTTGAAACAACTCCCCGAAAATAATACTAAATAATATATTGTATTTTTAATAAGTCGTTTACATTCATGATTTTCAACAGGGAAGTAATACCTTTGTGTTTTCCAAACATTGAAAATTATAAAATGCATTTGTAGGGTCTGCATAATGGGTAATTTGATATAAATTACATGGCCCTTCATTTTTTATGTCGATCTTCCACTTAAAAAATTAGTTCTGTCAGGGTGGGAAAGAAGTAGAACAAATAATCTAAAATGTATAAATTGCTAATCTTGATTTGTAACCTTAAAAACATATCATCCTAAACCACACCCTGATTCTGAATTTTAGTCTCTTCTATATTCTATTTGCATAAATGATACTGCAATTTGTAAATGTACTGGATTAGTATTGAAAAGATTTAAAGAAAGCTTTTTTTTTAATGTGGCCGATTTCTTCCTTTCGCTTATTCATCTAAAACATGTGGATTAAAATAGTAGAAAACAGAACAGTTTGTATTTCCACATTCTTTACTAATTCAAGCCAGAAAAATAATGTAAGCTTCACTTAACACTTCTCCTAATATTTAAACATGACTAGACATTAGAATGTTGGAATTAGAGTTAGTCAGGGACTTTTTTAGACTTAATTCAGGAGTCTGACATTATCAGACATGTGGTTTATATCAGTATAACCCATCACAATCTGGCCTCAGATTGTGGTATTCTTACTTATTGTCTCATCCTGATAGGCAGAAAAAGGGGATAGAAGAGAAAAGTAGAAATTTTTGGTAGTAGATCTCAAGAATGTGAAATAACCATCTAATTTTACAATAACCTAAGAAAACAATACCAATGAAATGGTAACACTAGACATAAAATGTTATTCTTGTTCTTTCCTTTCCCTTCAAATAAGATATTTGATCCCACAACTCTGGGGAAACAACTCTGGCAAAAGTTACTATTATCACCTTTGTTTCCAAATCCAAAGGGCCCATCTGAATCCAATTAGTCAATGCAATTTAAGACCCTATTGACACTAGTTTCTTACTTGAGAAGCATTCTTTCCTGGATTTCTGCATACATAAGAGATACAGGAGGAGAGACAGAAAACTGTTTTGTTTTTTTCCCCCTCAGTTCCTCTGTCAGGTCCTTTTACTTTACATTATACAATCGTGATGTTACCATGGTCGTAACCATATATACTTTATATCTTCTTCAACACATTTTCCTGGGTAGTCTCATTCATCCTCCTGATTGCAAATTCTACCCATATTATGCCCATTACTTCCCCTAATGTATATATGTAGCCCACTTTCTTCAAAATTTCTGGGACATATAGAATAATCTAAGTTAAGGAATACTGAACATATCCAACTAGATACCCCAAAGGCATGTCAAAATTAACATGATCAAATTGAACCCATAGTTTTTCCTTTCCCCCTATTAAAAATAAGTAAATAAAGAATACATAAAACTTTCAATCCTATCTTTCTTATATCTCACTAAATACCATCATGAAATATAGTTCTCCACTCTTTCCCACGTCATCAGAAGCAGCAATGTGACCTGGGAATTATCTTGTACCATTTTCTCTTTTTCTCCCATTTCTAATCAATGATAAAATACTGTTCTATTTCATTACCACACCTCTTATTCCACTATCACCTCTAATTTTTTTTCTTTTCTTTACTTCAGTTTTCACATAATTTGTTTCTCCTTTTCATACAGATGTGTGTGTGTGTGACTCTGTGTTTGTGTATGTGAGTGACTGGATTTTTAATATGAGACATATACATTTATTATATTGTTGACTGAGAATGCTTTCCAGCCCACCACCAATCGACATAACTACTTTGTGAAAATAAGGAAACAGATTCCTTCCTCAAGACACCTTGTTCTTTTTGACCATTGCTTTAGAACCTATCTAGATCTATGATAGGTATAAGACAAATGGCACCCCTGAAACTACACAATGTAACACTTGCAAATGAGAGCAGCACTGGTTCCACTGCATCTGTTCCTGTTGATACTCTGTTTGAACTCTTTTAGTGCTTTTGACTATCTACCACATTAAATTTGCTTTCTATAAAACAAGATATTTTTGAAGATTTTATTTCTATAGACACCTTTTCCCATGCAGGTCTTTCCATTTTCTCCTATCCCCCCAATTTTTATTCCAATTCCACAGAACTACATATAGGCCCATACATTTTAGTTTAGCATGTTTCCAAATCCAAAATCCTTCCTACGTCGCCTATTCAATGAATCTTTATTTCAACTCAACTTTTTCACTCTCCCTGGAGAAATTAGCCACCTTTTCCCACACACTTAGGAAGAGCTTCTCTTTAGTGTATATAACATCAGGTTGAAAGTATTGATATGTTTTGCTCCTTGTATACTTTCAATTCCTGTGAGCAGAGATAGATCTTACTTGTCTTCCATGCCCATGGAAATACATATTGCCAAGTGTAAATTGAACATATATTTGTTGGATGAATGAATGGATGTATGAATAAAGTAATATATAATGTATAACTTTACTAATTAATAATGTTAGACAAAGAAGAGAAAGAGTGTGAGGTAAATTATTTCCATCACCTAGTACTATGCCAGGTGCCTTACATATATTAAATGGTTATCAAATATAAGAGAAATCATATGGAGTATGGATGTTTTTATATTTTTCCAGAAAAAGTAACTGAGGCTCGGAATGTTTAAGTAACTTATCCAAGCTCTCAGCCCGTGAGCCGCTTTTAAGCTGCTTCTCTTTCAAGACATAAATAATGCTGTCAGTCTATCTTGTGAATCATAGATTTTGTCAGACCCATTTTGTCACACTAAATGGAATATTTTATAGTTTCTTGGTAAAGAGAAACATATTTTGTGATTTCCCTCGGACCTTCGAAGTACACCTAGTAAACATTTATCAAGAGTATCATGTTGTCCTATACAGCAGAATCACAATAATAAAGTAATATAAAATAATATTTTAATTAAAGTTGGTTAAATATAAATCACTTAGTTTGTGTTAGTAAAAATGTCGGGTTGTGTGAAAAGTTGACTTTTGGACTGTAAGATGTGTTTCCATTAGCTATTCAGATTGAATTAGTTTTAAATCATTAGCTATGTTTGTCACTCTAGACTTTTCTATTAAGCATATTTTTTAAAGAAACTATTTGACACAATCATGCAGAGAAGTGTTTAGTAATTCATTAGTAATTAATATTTGCTCATTGAAGATAGGATGTTTCCTTCATTCATCACTGCTTGTAAGGTTATGTTTCTTCTTCATCCCAGTGTCATACTTAGTTTATTTTTCCCATTTGGATCCACCAAAGTGATAAATGTGACTTTAGTTATTTCTTTAGTTATTTAGTTATTTTAGTTATTTAGTTATTTCTTTATTTATGAAATAAAGGTTGAAAATAATTTGATTTGATTTGAAGTTTTAGATTAATAGACATCAAAGAAACAACTGGATTTTTTTCATAATTGAATGATAATTTGTTTAGATAATATAGGTGCTCTTATTTGAGGCTTGTCTTTACAAATGGACATTTCATATACACAAAGGTGGAAACAGCCACCTTTGAACCTGAACCGGAAATGACAGTGGAGCAAATTACATGAACTCCCCATTATTTATTTATTTATTTATGCATTTATGCATTTATTTAATTAAAACCCCTGAAACGCTTTCTAGGTGCCTAAGATTTGTGATAGTAAACCTGAATTTTGCAAGAGTAAATAAAATATTATTCAGGTCTAAGAGTTAAGAGTGAAGGAAACTGTAATAAAAATGATAGCCTATTATATAATATTATATTGGAGTACATAAATAAGCAACTCATTCTCCTGAAAAGAATGGCTGATCAAGGAAGAGGCTGGGAGAAAAATTTGCAAAATAAAACAAGTAAGCAAACAAAAAATTCTCTAAAATTGAATCTTGAAAAATGATGCTTATTTGACCACCCTCCCTTACGTGCTCAAATTAGATAGATGTTTGAATATAATTGATTTAGCTTAAAGAACAATTCATATTCTCTCATAAATGTTTTATTTGTGCAAAAATTCAGTATGGCTTAAACTTTTTAGATTTTGTAAGTTTTTTCTGAAAGTCATTTTTTTGTTTGTTTTACAATAATGGTTATAATTATTTGCCTTTATAGGTATTTTTCCTACATATAATAATTGAACCTATGTCTTACAGCTGTGTCAACAATTCATAGAACATACTATGAGAATGATATGGGGAGAATACTAAACAAATAAACACATGTATCTTTTGTTATCCCCCACTTCAAAGATACTACATGAAAATTACTACATGAAAAGATGAATGAATTCAGCAAATAGTTTCTCTACTTTGTATATGGTGGTTTACAATACTTATCACTGATTCTGCTTCTGAATCACCTTAAAATGTGTGACAGTTTAAACAATATACACCTGAACTATTTAATACATTGAAAACATTCTGCATTAATTCATTATCTCTATACATATTACATATTATATATTATATGTATATCTTATATATAACATATTATTGAATTTAACTAACCTTTTTTTTTTTGAGACAGAGTCTCACTCTGTTGCCCGGGCTAGAGTGCTGTGGCGTCAGCCTAGCTCACAGCAACCTCACACTCCTGGGCTCAAGCGATCCTTCTGCCTCAGCCTTCTGAGTGGCTGGGACTACAGGCATGTGCCACCATGTCCGGCTATTTTTTTCTAGTTTTGGTAGAGAGGAGTCTTGCTCTTGCTCAGGCTGGTCTCAGACTCCAGAGCTCAAACTATCTGCCCACCTCAGCCTCCAACAGTGCTAGTATTACAGGCATGAGCCACCGTGCCTGGCCTACCTTTTTTATTGAGGTTTTTTACTACTTTTGGTTCTTTGCTACGTCTTCAGTGGCTCCTTTTACCTTGCAGCTTTGCCAGAGTAAAGATGATCATAATATTTTATCTCTAGGACAAGAATCTAAATAATGTTTTTAAATTCCTCACATAAATAATCTTGTATTTAATTATTGTTCACTCTGTTAATTTTATGTCTTTCCTTATAATGTGTTTGTACTTATTTTCAGGGTAAGCTTGAAAACACCAAAAGACAATTGATGTTTCATTTCTCTCATGATACTCTTACATTAATTGTTGAGTTATTGGATCTTATCCCACATGCTTTCTTCTTCCATACTCATATACAGAGAGGCTCCTGGTAAACTTTCTAAAGTATTTTATTAAAACAATTTAATCTGAGCTTTCTTGGTTTGAGACTCTCAAACTAGACCTATGTTGCAATCTTCAGAAGAATTTTTTCCATTAGTACAACTTTTTCATGCTTCTAATTTTCTTTAAAATTTTGGTTCAAATAAAATTCTCTGTAGTCAATCTCTCTATTGAAAGCATTATGCAAGCATTTATGGCAATTTAAGCAACACTTTTGGATATCAATTTATGAGTCAACATTTTAAGAGAATGTTTGGCAAATTACAACTTTGTAGAAAATATAAAGATTCATGTCTTAGTTTCTATGAAATACTTGTATTTGTACCATAAAGCAGAAAATGTCCGGAGCCATGAGCAACATGGCTGCCGGGGCGTGCTCAGGCATGCCCGACCCTTACCATAAAATGGATGCCTGGCCCTTGGGAAACAGAAAGTTTTAGCTTTCGGTTTCCCTGAACCTACGCATGCAGAAGGTTGGGGACATTCCTCTCCCTATATTGTCATCCTCCAGGAAGCTCCCTCCCCACTTCCCCTCTCTCCAGTACATATACCTACCTCATTCTGACAATAAACGAGACTTGATCAGACTCCTGTCTTGTCTCCATTTCTCGTGTCTTTTCCTTCCCCAGGTCCCAGTCCCCCATTCGCAGACCCCACCAATAACTTGTCCCGTGGGCAGGACAAGAAAACTTATGCAAATTATTAAAAATAAAAAACTTTTGGTGATTACTTTTTGTTTAAAACTAAAGTATATACATACACAATGAGTGAGATGTGCACCGTCTGGGTGATGGTCATGCTTGAAGCTCTGACTCGAGGGGGTAGGGGAGCAAGGGCAATATATGTAACCTTAACATTTGTACCCCCATAATATGCTGAAATAAAAATAAATAAATAAACAAATAAATTTTTAAATTTTAATGCCTAAAAGTGTAAATGCCCTAATATTTCACTACACAATATTATTACTGATAAAATATTAATATTCATACTAATTTTAGAAAATATTTTGAGTGGCTACTATAATTTTACATCCATTTTCTCATTTAAAGCACCCAAATATCATAAGTAGTTACTATTATTATGAACAATTTACAGATGAAGAGATCAAGACTTAAGGATGTTGTCCAAAGTCACATGTAGTGAGTAGTGAGGCTGGAATTTAAATCTAGACCTTTATTAATCTATTACTCTTAATATTCTCTTAAACACTTCCCAAGGTGTTCATATTATCAATAATATAATCTACTCTCTGAATTAGCAGCCTAGCATATACCGCAGTGTAAAGTTACAGAGAGTCTCAAACTTCGTGCAAGTTTTACCTCTATGAAATAAAACACGTACAATATTTCCTAAAATGTTCTTAACACACATTGCTCTTCAAGACTTAGTTTCATTTTAAAGTGATGAAGTCTTTTTAAAATGCTCATGGAAAAATGAATTATCGAGTCCTTCGTGCCAGCATTGTAATTATACATACAGCTTTATGGTTTTACATTTCTCAAAATCTTTCATGGTTATTTTTCTATGCATTCATTCATTATTTCAACAAATATATATTGCACATCTAATATGTTTACAGCACTGTGCTAAACACTGAAATTAGAATTTGTTGTTCTCTCCCTGGTTAGACTCCATAGGGAGATTCACACAAACATTTTGTGTGAGAGACACACAAATAGTTTGCATGTACATCATACCTATGACTGATATTAAGAAGGTATAAAAAATATATTAAATAAATTAACACCTTAAATATTAATTTGTGAAATATATAGTTTCAATGTGGGCTAAAGAAGGTAGAAAAAGCTTTCATGAATATTTAATGGAATCATGGACTACAACTATTTTACGAAGCAATTATGACAGTAACTAGTATAATAATTTGTCCTATTAATAACATTAGGGTCATTTAGAAAACAGGAAAAGAATCTCAGTCCAGCTAACAGGATGTTCTAATAAAACTATTGTGAGGTGATAGGATTCTGACATGGTGAGAATGGGGCAGAATGGATGAATCAACACATTACTTTTAAAGAAGAAAACCAAGACATGATGACCATGTATCCTGAAGGAAAAAATATTAAAAATGTCTTTAAAATGTTTAGTTTATTATGCTCATAAAAAATAGAAAGTAGAAATGAAATATTTTAAAGAAAAGATGGCAAATTTGAAGAATTTATTTGAAGAATTTGCAGTAACCTGGAACTTCCCTGCCCAGTGAATAGTGAGATGGGCAATTTAGGAGGGAGGTCAGGCTGGAAATGTGAATTCACTGAACACCATGATAGTAATGTTATTCAATGACTTAAGAGTAGGTAGTGAGAGAAGTCCTTCTATTTTACCTCTTCATCCTCTAGAAAGATATGCATGCTACATTAAAATTTATATTTCTATTTCCATGTGCTTGGTGTGAGTAATGGCAGCAAATGTTAATAATCCTAGGAGAAAAATGGTCTGCATTTTCCTCATGCCTACTGCAAAGCTCACATATGAAGGGAAATGTATTATGGCCTCTCTAATCCTACCAGACCATCACCAGCATGAGCCCCTATGACTCTTCCCAGATCCATCCAAATGCAAACCTAAGTTTGAATTTGTTATTTCCAAGTTTGATGTAAAAGCACTCCCTTTTTAACTCTGACACACTGTACTGTGGCTTAAATATTTAAGCACAGGCTTTTTCTAAGATTGAGGAAAAAACACTCACACATCAAACATGTCTCATGTTTAATTCAGTGAGGTAAGCCTTCTCAAATGCTGAAGCTTATATGAAGCTGTTTGGAATTTCTTCAAGGGTCTTTTATCTGTAAATCAGAATAGAAATCTCAAAAAAATGTAGTAATTCTTTAAGAAATAACTCCTGTCAGAGTTCTTTGGTTTCTACCTAGAAGAAACAGATAAATAGTAATTATTTATTTATTTCTACATGAACCCAATATGTTCAAATTCCAAAATGTTTAGACAAGGTGGCTTAAGTCTTGTATAAGGACTTAGAAGATATTATTCAAGCCAACTAAGATTCTTACTAGTAAAATAAGGCAAAAAATAATAAAAAAAATATTTTATAGTTTGAAAACTACAGAATATACTCTGTAGATTGGAACTCTTAATAAATGAATAGTTAAATAAATATACGCAAATCCATAGGTAAACAATAGGGCTTGCTGTTAACTTTTGCCAAAAGAAAAATTTTCCTTGGGAAAAGAAAAGATGTTAGTGTATAAAATTTGCTAACTTTTTTTTTTCTTTTTCATGTTAGTTGTCAAAGCCAAGTCTTCCAAGGGTTTTACTAATTAATGTCAACAATTTTCCTCTGAAATCAAATTTTAAACATTAGAAATATTAAAAGAATCTCGACTGGAGTGATTTGAGAGTATTCTAAAATTCAGGGTTGTGAAAAATATGCATATGGAAATACTACAGTTAATAGTAGTAAATAATGGCAGTAACTCTGAAGAGATGATATAACAATCGTGATAATGATTAGAGTATTAGTTTGGAATCATTTAAACTACCATTGTGGCTTTTAGCAAGTTACATACCTCTCTAATACTCACCTGGTCTTTAAAATATGAATAATCACATACAGTTGATTTAAGATTTAAATAAGATAGTCCATATAAATAATGTAATATCATGCTTAGCACATACTAAATACATGGTAAAACATTCCCCATACTTTCTTAAGCTCCAGTCTCCTTGTCCTAGAACATCCCACTCTCATTTCTTCATCAAGGCTGGTGGTAATCAAGACTTACGATAATACCTTTTTCTATAACATTCTTTCTAGTCACTATAGATTCTAATCTTTTTTTTATCAAGTTATGTGCCTGTGATAATACCTTTTTCTAGAACACTCCTTTTACTGCTTTTAGCATGCCTAGCTTTATTCACCTTTCTTTCAATAAATGTTGCCCGCTTTTGGTTTCCTATTCTGAACACCCAATCTGAAGTAATTCCTCACAATCTAAGCAATTACTTATTCTTATTATTATAAAATTCTATCTATGTTTAGTACTTATCACAGTTGATTTGTTGACCATTCCAGGTAAAGTTATTTAAACTGTGCCTAGAACATAGTAAATGCTGAAAATTATTTGTACTTTAAAAATCTGTTTCTTATTTGCTTCTCCCACCGGTTTTTCAGTTCTTAAGGGTTAGAGATGTGATCCTTTTTTTTAGCACTATATCCTGAGAGCCTAAACAAAGCTTGTACCTTATAAGAGCTCAGTGAATATTTGTTAGATAAATAAATTATTGAATAAATATGTATTCATAAAATTATGTGGTTACTCCTTAGCACCAATGTAAGATAATTGTCATTCCTTAAAGAAACATATTTTATAAGTCAAAAGTTAATGTTATATAAATTATAATATCTCATTACACTTTAGGGCTATACTGCAGTGTAAGAGATTTGTGTAAATTAGATATAATGATTAGTGTCCTTTGTAGATGGTGTTACTTTCCACTTTCAGAAATAACAAATTAACCTTTAGAACTAGTTTCTGGAATCTACATATTGCTATGGAAATAGGGACCATAACATTTGTACATGCCAGTGTGATAATGATAATGAAATTATCACATAACTATTAATTTTAAAAAATGATCATTTGAGGACATATATTAGTGATTTTATCAGCAGAGAAGTTGTGGATAAAAAGTTTCACTTACAAACAGTATTGGAAAGATAAAAATAAGTTGGTGTATTTTTAATAACTCAATAGCTTATAAACTACTCTTCAATATAAATGTATTGGTCATAAGATTAACAACCCAGCAGTCTAATACATATCCTAATATAATTATTTCATATATTGTATTCAGCCAAGGAACTTGTGTCATCACCTCCTGTTTGATTACATTGTATGCAGTAGAAAACACAACAATTTTTGTTTTTGATCTAAGCTTAGATGATAAATTTTTATTATAATATAGCATCACATTCTGAGTTCTAATCCTCTCCTGTTCACCTGCTAGGAAAACAGGAACAAAGATAAAGATAATTTCAAAGCAGAGCTAGATAATGACTAGAAAGTCTAAAATTTAGGTAATAGGGTTTATGAATTACTCTTTGTAGAAATAGAGATGTAAATTTCCTTTTATCTCCCTTCTTCTGAACATGAAGGAATTAAGAGGAGTAAGTTAACATTCTAAATTTTAATGAAATGTTTTTGGAATATTTTTAGATTCTGAGAAAAGTTTCAAGGATTGTATAAAGTTCCTATATCAGTTTTCCCTAATATTAATATCTTACATAACTCAAATTAATAAATTAACATTAGTACAGTATCATTAATTGAACTCCAACCTTTATTTGGATTTCACCAGTTTTTCCACTACTGATTTTTTTCTGTTCTAAGATCCAATTCAGGATACCACATTGTATTTTGGCATCCTATCTCCTTAGTCTCCACTAGTGGGTAAGAGTTTTTCTGTTTTTGTCTGTTTTTCATGACTCTGACAGTTTTGAAGATCACTGGTCAGGTTTTGTTTTATTTTTTGTGGGGGAGAGCTTTAGCATAATCCAGAATTTGAATTTGTCTGATGGTATTCTAATGATTAGGCTGGGTTTATGAATTTTGAGGAAGAATGCCCAGAAGATAAAGTGTCTTTACCTTATATCAGGGGGTAGATGATAACCACATGACTTACCACTGGTAATGTTAACCTTGATTGTGTGGTTAATACAGAGTCTTCCAGTTCTTTCCATAATAAGTTACTCTTTTCTCTTTCCATACTCTGCACTTTAGATGAGAGTAATCTTTCCTAAAAGAAAATAATTATACCCAGCATTATATAGAGCACTTTAAAAGTAAATTATTATTATAACATATTTCTTTGGAATGAAGATTTATTAATCTATAAGAGATAAAAGACTAATGTCACTATTTCAAAATAACTCTATGTTCCACAGATAATAGCATTTTCTTCCAAAAATTAAAGATTGTTTATAATTGCTATTCTGTACCACTTTTCAACATTATAAAAACAAAGCTAATTTTTCATCTAGATCATCATGAATAAATTTCATTTCACCAACCTAGGGAAAAATAGGTAGATGCAAATTTAGAAGTATGTATATATCTTCTATCTGGATGTCTATTTATGATACAGATTATATAGTTTACTCACATTGAACATTTGACACTGTTCTTTTACCAATGTGCTATTTTATCTCATATGTTTTTTCTTTAAAAGTATGTCTCATATTGAGATGTGATCAGTGCAAAATATATCCACAAATCATGTAAAATAACATAAAAACAAAGATTCAACCTAAATTTGAAAAAGAATTTATGTTAAACTTACCACTGAATCAAAGAGGAAATCAAAAGAAATTTAAAAAATATTTCCAGACAAACAAGATTGAAAACATAGTATAATAAATTTAGGGGATACAGAAAAAACAATAGTAAGAAGAAATTTTATAGAAGTAAATGCCTACATTAAATAAGTAGAAAGATCTCAAATAAACAACCTAACTTTACATTTGAAACAACTAGAAAAAGAACAAATGAAGCCCAAAGTTAGCAGAAGAAAAGAAATAGTAAAGCTTAGAGCAGGTATAAGTAAAATTGAGAATTTAAAAAATTAAGAAAAATCAACAAAACTATGAGTTGGTTTTTGAAAAGATAAAAAAGAATGACAAACATTTATCTAGACTAAGGAAAAAAAGAGAAGATTCAAATATATAAAATCAGAAATGAAAAATAAGACATTACAACAGATGCCTCAGAAATAAAAAGGATCATAAGGGACTATTATAAACAATTATATGCCAACAAATCAGATAACCTAAAAGAAATGGATATATTTCTAAAAACACAGAAGAATGAGTTCAAGAAGAAATAGAATGTCTGAGAAGAAAAATAACAAATAAGGAGACTGGATTAGTAGTAATCAAAAATCTTCAACAAGGTGAAGGCCAAGACCAAATGGCTTCACAAGTGAATTTCACTAAACATTCAAAGAATTAATATTAAACCTACTTAAACTCTTCAAAAAACAAAGAAGAGGGAACAATACCAAACTCATTTTATGAGGCCAGCATAACCTCAATTCCAAGGTCAAAGATGCTACATGACTGTAGACCACTATCACTAATGAATATAAATGTAAAAATCCTCAATAAAATACTAGCAAACTGGGTTCAACAGCACGTTAAAAAATTAAACACTGAGACAAGTGTGATTTATTTTGGGGTCAAGGGTGGTTTAACATAAGCAAGTCAGTCAATGTGATACACCAACATACATGGATCAGTCAATGTGATATACCACATTTACAGAATAAAAGCATTTGATGGAACTCAAATCCATTTGTGATTAAAAACAAAAAAAAAAAACTCATCAAACTGGGTATAAAAGGAATATACTTCAACATAATAAAGGCCATGGACGAAAAACCCACAGCTAACATTATATTGACTAGGGGAAATCCAAAGCCAAAACTGTTTCCTACTGCCTCGCTACTTCCAGGTAGAAGTGGAAGCCCATTTTTCTCTATGTATTTCCTTTGATAACTGGGAGAAGAGGGCACCTCATTACTGCTCGGTGTAGGTGGGGTTCAGACTCCTCACTAAGCTTCCATTGATACCACCCTGACTGGAAAGGACAGAGACCCTTTTTACTGCTCCCCAGATGGTTTTCATTGCCACTTAGGAGGAGAGGGGATGTGGCCTCACTACCACTAAGCAGTAGTGAAAAGTCCTGAATCTCCATAAGGTCTCTTCTTACACCACCTCGATGGAATAGGGAGGAATCTCCATTACCACTGGGCAGAGGTGGAAGTTCAGGCTTCTCAGGTGTTCTTCACTGACATGAGAGAAAGGAGGCTCTTTACCCTACACACTAACATCACCTCATCAAGGGGGTTGAGGCAACTCATTACAGCCTAATGATGTTGGAAACATAGACTCTCCACATGGTATTTGCTGGCAGGATTGGAGCTAGGACTACAGGTTTTAGTATCTTGGCTGGAGTAAAGGAGTTATTATCTAAAATTTTTCTACCTTGCTTGACTTTCCCTTCCTGGTCTTTTGGCTATAACTTGTTTGTCTGGAGATATTTTTAAAATTTTCTTTCTATACAAGAGTGACCCTTTCTCCATACTCTTGCCAATCTTGGATAATAAGTGTCATATTTTAATAATATTTGCAAATATAATGAATATTATCAGTTGAATCGTGTCCCTTTTGAATTCATATGTTGAAGTCCTAATCCCCAGCACCTCAAAATCTGATCTTACTTGGAGATAGGGTTGTTGCAGATGTAATTCGTTAGGTTAAGATGAGGTCATAGTGTTCCTATCATTTCCTATGATACATATCTTAACCCTTCAATGGATTCTATTCTTAGTTTTAATAATTGATTAGAGTCTCATGGTTTTGATACAAGATTGTTGAACTTTCTAAGATAAAAATAATTGCACTTACATTCTCTAACTTCTTTTGATTTTTTTAAAGAAATGTGATTTTTAGTGATCTATTTTCTCTTTTATTTATTATTTTTTATTTCAAAATATTAACGGTATACAAATGTTTTTGTTATGCAGATACACTGTACAATGCTGAAGTCAGGGCTTTCAGCGTGCCCTTCACCAGAACCTATTGGGTTCATTGTACCCAATAGGTAAGTTTTTAACCCTCAGTCCCCTCTCGTCCCTCTTCTTAGTTTTACCTTTTGCCTTCTTTTGAATATAGACACCCTGCACTTGTGTTCATAATGGTTGCCACGATTGTAGTTATTTGTGTTTCTATTCTCCCCTGTGCATCAGCTCCATAGCGGTAGCAGTGGGGTCTATCTTTCTCAGCACTGTATTCACAGTGTATAACACATTGCCTGACATGCAGCAGGGGCTCAAAAGATGTATGCTGAATATAATAATACATAAAGAAACTATTTAACATACCATCAGGCACACCAACAAAGTACAGTATAAGCAGTTATGTGACTAGAGTTCAGATTTTACTCCACTTATTCTATAATTTGTAGAATAAAAAGTAAGTCTATCATATATCAAATGTCCAACTTAGCATATAAATGTCAATTTCCTGTTGATAATATTGTTTTTTGAGTGAATGAAAAAGAAGGAAATAAATTCTCACCCTTATTTTTATATGATACTAAACTTCTACTGAAAATATAAACTTTTAGCAAATAAAGTACATCAACTTATTTTTCTTTTTAATTAAATTTTATCCATTTCTCTTCTGTATTTGCTGCTATTACCATATTCTAAGGTAATATAAGGAAGATGTTTCAAAGAAGTGACGTTAGAGTGTATTTCCCTTGGGTAAATAATAAGCCTTTCAGGATTAGTGTTAGCTCATTCCACAGGGTTGAGTTCAGTGCCATGCCTACCACAGTATTCAATATCACGAGCTAATGGCAAGAGACTATTGGAAAGTAACATGAAGATCAGATGAAATCACCTAGGAGTGTGACAAAGCATACCATATGTTACAATTTCCGTAAGCTCATGAAAATACCAGGAATTTGAAGCCAGAATGAGATTGCCAGGTTTTTAGTTTGGCCAATTCTTGGAATATAAATTAAGGGTGGGGTGCAGACAAAGAGGAGTACTTGTCTATCAAAATAATTATTTCAAAATGACTGCAAAAGTATCATTAGGAACACAGCATTGCTAATGACTCTACCATCTAAGGCTTTCTTCTCAAACCAAGGAAACACTGCTTTCAATATTTACAGCAGGCTATCATCCGCTTTTAATTTCAAAATCATCAAGCAGAAGACTCTTTTCTTGGGCACAGAATATTTTTATAAGGACTCTCCAAGCACAGTAATTATTTTTGCAGGAAATGACACCCTGTTTGTCTAATGTCTGTTTTTCACATTTATATTTTGTTATAGAAAGAATACTTTTGGAATGATTTGGTGACAAGCAACAGGCATATTATTGGAGAAAAGATACTCAGGTCCAAGTTTTAGTGGATAATTGAAGGACTGATTATTCTAGAAGATAGGTAATGTTTAAAACCCACAGATGGCTGGTTACAGCCCATTTTACAATGTGTTCATCCTTAATTGTGGCAGGATTTGTCCTGCTGTGTATCTGTCAAATGATTTAAAATAATGCCAAAAAAGCTTTTCTTTTGTTTCAGTCAAGGGATCAAAAATGATTCTAAAATGCTTTGAGAACATTATGATTTGAATCCAATTCAGTATATCCCAATTATGGTGGAATGAAAAGGAATATATAAAATAATTATGTTCACCTACTTAAAGTAAGCTGTTATCTATTTAATGGCACAAAATACATAAAGAAGAAACAGATGTAAGCAATATTTCTTAGTGGTAACAATATTCTAGTTTGGCCAGATGTAAAAGTAAATTCTACTCTGGGAATCTGATTGCTTTTAGTATTGTGGGAATAACTATTGTTGCAATTATGACTATTCAGAGTAATCACAATTGCCTTTGAGTTCACTGTTTTGCCCCCAATTTTGCATGTATCTTGGGTTAGGCGAGTAGAACACTTAACAGTAATCTGGCTTTGGGCCAGAGGTAATAATGATTAAAACTGCTAGCTGTGGACACTGCAGAACTTACAGCATGAGTTTTAAAGAATGGCATACAAAAGAGGTGGAACTGTTAATTTCCCTGGCTGCCATGAACTTGCTACCATTAAGAGCTTCCCAGAAACTTATTAGAATAATGAGTGAAGCAGATATACCATGAAGAGTGGTAAATGACAAGGAAGTGAAAAATAAAACAAAGGCAAAACAGTTTACTTTTACTTTACTTAGGTTATTTTTAAATTCCAAGTGACCTTAAGTAAATATATTTTGTAAAATTATCAGAAAGCATGGAAGGAAAAAAAGCCAAACTTTCTCTACTAACATGATGAACACTGGCTCTTTACGAAGTTGATGGTTACAAATAATTGTGGCATTTTCTTTAAAGGTTTACCTTTAAAACTCTGTAAAAAAAAAATTAACAGTTTTGTTGTCATTCATATTCTCCAAATCTAGGACTATACTTTGTTTCATTTGCTTTCACATGACTCGCAAATCAGAAAAGTTAAGGCATGTCTTTGTCCAATATTGTTAAGTATACCATATGATAGGATTTTATTCTATGAAGAGGAAAATTTTTTGAGTAACAATTAGATTCACACACAAAAAAATTCAGAACAATTCTGTATAAATTATCTTATAATACTTTGTGGTAAATCACTCATCCTCTATTTTGGACATATGCTTCCTTTTCTAAGTGGGCTCCATTGTCATTTTGACGTATGAGCTCTATATCTATGCATTTAGTGAGGTCTTTAAAAAATCTTTGACAAAAGATGCATGTTAGTGTTTTATAAGGCTTTCCCAAGGTTTTTGGAGATGCTTCTGAAAGAACACTCATTGAGAATGAATAACTTATTTAGCGAATATAAACATGGTAAATGTATTCTGATGCAAGATAGAAACTAAGTGGAATACAGAGGTTAAGGTTACTAAGATCTTTCTGAAGGTGTAGGTCAAAATAACTCTGCTGGCCATCAATCACTGCCATAGTTCCGAGCAGGTAATGGGAATGGGCAGTGCCTACTGATATGATACCTTTATCTTTCTTTGGTTTCCAGAATGCTCTCAAGGTTAAAAGGGTTCTTATTATTTATCAAATGCTCTACGGGAGGAAAGGTTTGCCTGAGAGTATATGGAAAGATAGCATCAATGAATATTTTTCCTTGCAAAGCATATAGTATTCATTTTTTTTCAAAATTGAATAGAAATAATTTTCATGATAAATGAGCATAGGCTAGTGTTTGTATAAAAATGCAGCTTCATTCTAAGTTCTTTAAGTTGTTATTTAGGTATGATGAATATTGCTGCTATTTTTATTTATGGTTTGCTTTGTCTGATGACATAAGTTGAAGGTACAGGCCAATCACAAGTTTTATTTTGAGGTAAAACTCCTTTTCTTTAATAACTATTTCCTTATCTTTTATATTTTATTAAGACAGTGTAAAGAGCCTAGTTTTTTGTTGTTTTTTTAAAATTTGTAGTGACAAGGCTGGAATCTTAGTAAATCCTAAGTGATATTTTCTAAGTTCTACTTATTCTATTTTTAATCACAAAATTCCAAAATTATATGGAACTTTTCTTTTATGCAAATTGAAAAACTCTATCTGGAATATAGCCTTTCAAAATTATCATTTTAATTAATTAGTGAGACTGTGTAGAAGGCTTTTATCTAGTGTGAATATTGTGTTATATTAAGAAGACAATTGCTGCTTTAAATAAAATTTAGCATCATATAAAATCATGACAACAAACTAAAAAAATTCTTTATAATTAATTCTATGGCTGGTTAAGAAAATAATGCTCTCTCTTCAATATGTTACATATCTTGTTAATATGAAGTTTAAGATCTATGCAAATACACACCTTTTGATATTTAAAAATGTATTAAAATTTAGACAACTTAATAATCAACATGGGAAACAGTAAAATGAAAGATTAAAAACAAACCAACAACAAAAACCATTCCTTATTAAACAAAGACCTTTATTCATGAACGTAGCTCCTGGATATAGCCTCAGAAAACATACTCCAGACTCCCTGAAATTATGTTCATGCCTCTTTAATGGTTATTTATATGGGTATCTTTTTCATTCATTTATGAAATAATAGTTATTATTTATGAGGGACTTAGCATGTGCCCATATTCTTGTGAGCTAAATATTATTATCTTCATATTATCGTAAAAATAAAAATGAAAACAAAAAGGGAGGCTTAGAGAGGCAAGAAAATCTGTGTTCTTAATTTTCTCCCAGAAAATATCTATTGAATTTTAATTTAATTTCTTATAAACTTAAGCATTTGAATCTTCTCTGAAATTATAAAAATAAAACATATATCAATTTTAAACATTAATTAAAAAGTGAAAGATACCTTAACATTTAAAGGGGATGGAATTTTCTTAAAATTTTATAAATACAAATGTTTCAATTCTTTTATTTGTCGCATAGGGTTATTCCATCATAACCATCACTTTTCTCTTATAATCACTATATTGCAAGGATTTTTTTATTCCAATAGAAATAGAGCCTCAAAAAGGTGCAAATCCATCTTTAAAGGTTTTCTCTGGATTTTTTTTTTTTGCATAATAGTTAATAGTAATCATAACAGCATACACATATTAAATACTTAAATTGTGCCAGGTATTTGGCTTTCTATTTGAAGATATTGACTCATCTAACCATCATGCTATAGCTACTAATAATAATCACCTTTTATAGATGAATAAAATAACACATAAATAAGTTAGATAACAGCTGTGTTTAAACAGATACTAGTATATGCTGGAGACTTGAGGGTAAATTTACTTACGGAAATGTAACTCTATTAACTGTAACACCGAATCCCATTCCCAATCAAGTGTTCACTCCACTATCAAGAAAGCATAAATAAAGGGAAATATGCACTGGTCTTCCAAACTAGGAAGGATTACTTATCACATAAGAGAAAACCTAGGGGCTCTTAGTTAAATACTTTTGTAATAACTACTAGGCACACCAAAGGAAGGAAACCTTGGAGAACTGACATGTAGTGAACTCCTCAGCAGAGTACGCACAAGAATTCCAATGGCGTATGGACACTGTGAAAAAGCCACGAAATACCTACGGATACAAACTGCTGTATTAAGAAGTGGAAAACAGTGTAGGTTTTCTTGGCATTGATGCATTTGGTTTTCTCTTTAATCTGCCAAGCCTACTTGGTTGGAGAAATGAATCGTTGCAGTGTTTTTTCCTTCATTCTGTTTATTTGGATTTGGGGGCAACTCTAAATACTGGTAGGATTATAAAAGATAAATCAATACTAAACAATTAATAGTGATAAAACTTTAATTTTGATCTACATAAACCACAATACATAAATTAAAAATGTTAGACATGTGAGGAGAAATTGGTAGAAATACAGAGTAGAAAGCTTTAACAAGTGTTAATTAAAAATCAGCTATATCCATAATAACAATAAGATAACTACATAATATAACAAACACAAGTTGAGGTTGAATGAAGACTATCATGAAATTAGCATACTTTTTATACTTTAACAAGTATAAATGTGAATAATAAATTTTGCCTATAAGAAATTTTAACTAATTACACAAAGCAGAAGCTGGACTGCCACTTTCACATTATAATCACGGAGAAAGATTATATCTAAAACCTAAACAATCACAAACAGAGCATAAGCTTTTGAGATGAAAATTAAATGTAGTATTCTAAATTTAGTATGCATAGAGAAAAATGGGAATTATTGAAAATAAAAGGGAGATATATTTAAAAGTACTTAATTTGTTCTTCCACTTGAAACAACCAAGAAACAAGACAAAGTATACTAAGCAATGGCTTTCAAGACACTGAATATTAGGCAACAAAGGTCAGTGATCTCTGAAAAGAAAGACGCAAATGCCTTAGATTATTTCATTGAGAGAATTTCCAGGTCAGAGCAAAGGGAGGTGGAACTCAGAGGAAGCACTTTGAACTTGCCAAACTGAGGAGATTAAGCTGACAGTTCAAGAGACCAAAGTTGCGAGTCCACAAGACAGAATTCCAGAGAGCAGAATACCACATAAAGAGAGAACAGCATCCAGAGATAAAAGGTGAATTACATATAGAAAACAAATATAAGAATAGCAACAGATATCTTGTAGGAACAATCCATGCAGGTAGATAGTAAAGAAATATCTTTAAAGTAAAGGGGAGAAAACTGCCGAGCTAGAATTCTTACCCAACAAAAACATCTTTAAAAATTAGGTTGAATACATTTTGGGGCATAATAAAACTGAAAGAAAAATATCACCAGCACATCTACACTGCAAGAAATGTTGAAAGAAGTCCTTTAGTCTGAGGAAAATGACATCAGTTAAAAGATGTTAGATTCCCGCAAATGCTTTTTCTGTGGCTATTGAGATGATAGTGTGGTGGCTTTCATATTTTAAGCCAACTATGAATTACTTGGATAAAATCTACTTGCTCATCGTATATAATACATTTTTTATGTTGCTTGATTTGATTTGCTAGTATTTTGTAGGGAATGTTTCTGGCTATATTCATTAGCAATAATGGCCTACATTTTTCTTTTCCTGTGATAATTTTGCTTGGTTTTGGTAACAGGGTAATATTGACCTCATAAAGTGAATGGGGAGGTATTTCCTCCTCTTCTATGTTTATGGAAAAGTTTGTGAAGGGTTGCTGTTAATTCCTCTTTGACCATTTTTTAGAATTTGCCAGTGAAACCATATGGGCCTTGATATTGCGTGGGAAGTTATTATATTACTACTTTATGCTCTTTGATGGTTGTGGCCTATTTAAATGTTTATATCTTCTTGAGTCAATTTTGGTAGTTTATATTTTTGGGGGGTTTGTATCTTTTTAGGTGAAATATGTGGGTATAAAATTGTTTTTATTATTCCCTTATAATCATTTCTATTTCTGTAAATTCAGTAATAATGTTCCCTTTTATTTATTTTAGTAATTTGAGACTTCTCTTTTTTATTCTTTATCTAGTAAAAGGTTTATTAATTTTATTGATGTTTTTCCCAAGAAATAACTTGTGGTTTCACACATTTGTCCTATTGGTTTTTAATCTTCATTACTCCCCACTGCTTGCATTGTCTTTGGTCTGTTCTTCTTTTTCTAGTTAATCAAATTAAAAGTTTAGGTTATTAATTTGAGATCTATCTTCTCTTATAATATAGATATTGACAGCTATAAATATCTCTCTAAGCACTGCTTTAGCTACATCCTCTAATTTTCATTTTGGTGTGTTTTCATTTTAATTCATTGCACAGTACTTTCTAATTTTCATTTTAATTTGTTCCTTGATATCTTGCTTACTTAGGAGTGTGCTGCTCAATTTCCACTTATTTGTAAATTTACCAATATCCTTTTGTTATTAATTTTTAACATTCCATTCAATAGTCATCAGAGAACATAATTTGTATGATATTATTTCATTCCCCAGGTTTTCCTTTTAAGTTTTTTATTTCCCTTTGGACAACTTCTTGTTTGCCCTAATTCTATTTTTAAAACTTTTATGAATTTAAAGGGTACAGGTGCAGTTTTGTTACATAGAAATATTGTGTAGTGGTAAATTCTGCCCCAATTCTTATCACTGCTAGAGGTAGCTGTGATATTAAATGCTTGTTGTTTTTGACACTTTTATTGTTTTTGATACTCTTCCTCTCATTGGGGAAAAGGTTGTTTTCACTCAGTAAGCCCTGGGTCAAGTCAAATAAAGAAAAACCTGTGAGTAGCAGTTTCCAGGGAACTGCCAGATAGTTCACATAGTTACTGTTTGTTTTCTGGGAATGTTTGTGTTGGAAAAGCTTCAACCCTTTTTGTCCTCTCCAGATATACCTAGACTGATGGTTTTCAGCATGATTTTTAAGCCAAGTAAAGAAGACAAAAAATATTTTTAATTACTTGAAAAAGACCAGAAAAATAAGACAAGAGAAACAAGGACAGATGTACAAATAGAAAGCAAGCAACAAAATGATCAGCTTAACTCTAATCATGTATTCACATTAAATGAAAATAGTCTAAACATTCCAAATAGAAGGCAAAGATTGTTAAATTATTTTTAAAAAGACAACTTTATGCCACCTACAGGAATTTCTTTTAAATAGAAAGACACAAATAGGTTTAAAGTAAAATATGAATAAAGGTATGCTATGTAAACAATAGTAAAAGAAAGTTTGGAGTGGTTGTGCTAATATTAGATAAAGTAAAATACAGGGCCAAGAAAATTTAGGGTTAATGAAGGTCATTTACTAATGAGTAGTGAGTTGTTTCATCAAAAGGACATAAATATCATAAAAATTTATTTACTCTAACAGAACTTCAAATATATGAGATAAAAACTAACAGAACTGGAAGGAGAAATAGATGAATCAACAATTAAAGATAGAAATTTGAATACCGATATATCAGTAATCAGTAAGTAGAAAGAAAATCAGTAAGAATATAGAACACTTACGTAACATTGCCAAACCTGACCTCATGGACAATGATAGAACACTCCACACAATGACAGAATATACATCCTTTTCAAAGGCACATGGAGCATTTACCAAATTAGACTACACTCTGTGCTATAGAATAAGTCCTAACAAATTTAAAAGGATTCATACCTTAAAAGATATATTCTCTGACAAAAATGGGAACTATATTACTAGTTAATAACAAAATGATTTCCAAAATGATCTTTCCATTTGGAGACTAAGTGACATACTTATTAATAGCCCATAGATTAAAGAAGAAATGGATGATAAATTAAGAGGAATTTTGAACTGAAGAAAAATCAAAACAACAAATTAAAAATTTGAGCATGCTGCTACTAGATCAGTACTTAGGGAAAAAGTTTATAGTACTATATGTTCATATTACAGGAAGAAAAGTCTCACATTAATGAACTCAAAAACTAGTAAAAGAAAAGCAGACACTGTCCAGATTAAGCAGAGGAAAGGTGATGACAAAGATAAGAACAGAAGAAAATGAAATAAATAATCAGAAATAATCAGAAAAGCAATAGAAAAACATAGAAAAACATATTCTTTAAAAAATCAATAAAATGGGAAAGCCACTTAAACAAATTTATTAGGAAAAACCTAAAACATAAATTACCAGTATCAGGGTTGAGAGAGTACCATCACTACAGAGTCTTCAGGCATTTAAAGGATAATGAGGAATCAGAAAGAAAAAGACTAAACTTTCATTATTGTTGAAGAGTATAATTAAAGAAAGAAAATCAAATATGCTAAAAATTAAATATCAATAATAACATCAAAGCTCTTAGCAAAAATGAAAACCAGCATTCAAAGATCAATCGCTGTGCCTTTACAAGAGTGACAGTCAATCAAAAAGATAAGAAATAATAAAAAAGAAGTTTGTAATGGCACCAATAAAAGTTATAGTTTATTTAAAAATAATTCTAACAAAATTGTGTAAAATGTATACTGACTCATATAAAATTTTGTTAAAGAAACAGAAAGAATACCTGAACAAATACAGAATTAAATCTAGCATATAGAAAGACTCTATATGATCAAAATTACAATTATTTTCAAACTAAATATTGAACAAAGTTTTAATGAAAGATTTTTAACATAAATTCATCTTTAAAATTATATGGAATTAGAAGTAGCAAAAATAATCTAATCAGTATCTACAATAAAGAATATTAACTCTCAGACAGATATGACAAACCAGATGGCAAGATAGTCCTGAAGTTATTATTCTTAAAATAATATTTTATTTATTTTATCAGCATAAGTATAGATAGCTAATGCATCTGAGTTAGTGTAGGCAGAGTGCTGTAGTAAACAGATATCCAAAAATATAATAGTTTCAACCCAGTGAAAATTTGTTTCTTGCCCATGGAATTTTTGAAAACAGGTGTTTCTCATTGCCAGATTGCTCTCCCCTGCATGACAATTTAGTAACCCAGGCTCTGTAAATATTGTGCTTCACTTGGACCTTGTCATTGTTTGGTTTAAGCTAGAACAAGAGGAAAGAGAAACAAATGCTTCTTAAAATGCTTGAGCTGGATATAGTACTCATCACTACCATTCAGAGTCCCTTGGGTTGAATTCCGTCATGCAACTACATATAAATGCAAGAGAGGCCTCAGAATGCTTTCTACATCCCTATTTTTGAGGAACACCTAGCAGCTCTGTCCCATAGGTATACCGCCTAAAATCATGTGACATATGTGCACAAATATGTTCATATTAGCATTACTTGTAATTCATAAAATAAGAAACAACTTGAATGCTCAGTACATGAAAGAATACATAAAATGTAGTATATTTATTCAATGTAATCCTATAACATACACTATAAAATCAATAAATGTATTGTTTAATATGCATATTTTTTTACATTTTATATTTATTTATTTTTATTTCAAGAAAATATAGGAGTACAAACATTTTGGTTGCATTTTATATTTTTGCCTCTCCCTTGCAAGGGTTAGAGGTTTGCCCTTCCCCTCCACAGTGCTCACCACATCCCTCAGATGTGGGTCTACTCCCCCAACCCCCGAATCCCTGGTGAACACCACCACCATTTGAGCACCACAATGTTAATCAGTCAGTACCAATTTGATGGCAAGTACATGTGGAGCCCATTTTTCT
>VBSM01001124.1:34239996-34302939 GCA_008086735.1 Cheirogaleus medius | reverse complement strand
TCAAATGATCCGCCCACCTCGGCCTCCCAGAGTGCTAGGATTACAGGCGTGACCTTTAACCTTTAATGTTACTCTATGTACTCAATTTCAAATCATTCCAATCTAACTTTCATTTATATTCAAGTTAATCTAGAATTTATACCATTTTTTAAATAAACTATATGTCTATTCATGTTACATCCACTTCTTAGTGGATTTGCTCACTATAAAGATAATTTATATAAAATGTCTAAAACAATACTTGATTTATTCAATCAAAAGATAATTTTTATTTGGAAAAAGGTAGTCGCTCTCTTCTCTCATAACGTTTGTTTCTGATCTCTTTAACTATATTTCTTCCTTTATATTTTGAAACATTTTTATCGTATTTATTCTAAAGCCCCTTTTAGGTAGCTTTATTATGGATCATTTATGAGGCATTATGCTTTGTTGTTTTAAAAAAAATTTAGCTTAACCAATTATCACCTTCTCCCCTTAACCCCCCACTCCCCGCCCCAGGGAAGGAGGAGGTGCTAACAAAGTCTTTATTTTGTCTGTTTGGCAATCAAAATATTTAGATGGCTCCTGTCTTGTTAGCTTTGATGAAGCAAGCTGCTATGTTGGAAAGCCCATGTGGAAAGGAACTGAGGGCAATATCCGATCATCAGTTAGTGAGTAACTGTGGCCTTCAGTTCATTAGGCACTAAAAACCGAATACTACCAGAAACCATGTGAATGAGTTTTAGAGTCTTCTGTAGCAGAGCTTTAAAATAGGACAACAGTATGTAAGAGACACTGAATCAGAGAACTCAGCTAAATTATGACCAAATTTCTGATCCACAGTAACTGTAAGATAAAACCGTGTTGCTTTAACCTGTTAAGTTTTATGATAATTTGTTATACAACAATAGATAAGGAATAGACACTTATCTTCGAGAGATATATGTAAATATTTATAAATATATACACATATATAAATTTGCTGAATATGGAATATTAAGTTGACAATCATCTTCACCCTTACCCCATAATTTTAAAGATGTTTTCTGTTCTTTTGCTTTCTATAGTTTCTGTTGTTCCCTGATATTTATGGTATTTTTTTCCTGCATGTTTTTAAGATTTTTGTCTTTATTTTTATTGTAAGAAGCAAGATTATGAAGTGTTTGGGCATGGTTTTCTTTGTATTTATTGAGCTTAAAGCCACTGATCTCAGTGAATTTGTACATTGATGTCTTCCTTCATATTTTGAAAACTAAGCCTTTTTTCTTCCATTATTTCCCTGTTCCATTCTAGGTCTCCTCTGGGAAGCTAATAATATTAATTTTACATTTTTAAGTGTATTCAACACATCGCTACACTTCATTCTGTGAGTTTTTTTTCATTCTTTGATTTTTGTGTTTCACTTTAGATATTTTCTATTGAATTTTTAAATTTAAGCACATAGGATAAGTTCTTAATTTTTTAATATTATATTTTCTAATTTATGACCCTCCATTGGTTTTCTTGAAGGTATATTTATCTGTTTGAATACTATATTTTTGATACATTTTATCTATTATCTCCTCTATTTTCTTTAATATAGTAATCTTAGTATTTTGAATTCTTTCTTGCCTGACTCTAGTATCTAACTCATCTTTGGGTCTACTTCTATATATTGTTTTTCTTTCTTAGGTATCAGTCACTTTTTCTTGCTTTTTTTCATACCTAACATGTATTTTAAATTTATGCTGAAAATTATTAATTAAAATTTTATGTATTCTGCATTATGTAACTTTTCTCTAAAGAATGATTCATTTTTATTTGGTAGCCAGTTAAATTGCACTTAGATGATTTTTATCATGTTGAAGTTTATATTTATGCTTTGTTAGGAAGGTTTCTTTCCATTGTTATGGAAATTGTATAATTAGTCCTAAACCAGTGTGTGGTCTTTACTTCTGGATGTGCCTGTTTGGAGATTAACTGAATGCAAGGGTGGTCATCAAGATTTTCTACTGTTGATGGTTCAGGATTCCAGTGTCTCTTCATTTCTCTCCCACCTTTAATCTTTGTTCTCTTTATTTTCCCAGTCCTACACTGCACATGGGCACCTTTAGGATACAGCTAAGAGTGTAAGAGGATATCAAACAGGCTTTGTGATTTATTTTTTGTGATCTACTTCTACAAAATATGTCCCCAAATTTGAACTGTCTTAGAAACCCCCAAATTCTAATATTTGTTTCATCTGTCTTATAAGACTATTACTTTCTGCTTGGAGGCTATTTCTCTGGACCATGGTTTCAAAATACTTTTAGAGAGAAAATTATTTAATGTTTATCTCCTGATATGTGCTTTTTTTGCTCTCAAGAAGAGTAATTTCATACTTTGTCCAGATCATAGTTATATGCAGGATCCCAGCTCAGAGGATCCTGGATGTCCATATCCTGAGCAGGAATCAGATTTCTTCTGAAGGAGGCTGCAGCAGAAACAGAGTCATGAAATTGCCTTCAGTGGCTGCACAAACCAGGGATATCACCCAGGAGGCTGGAATTAACTTGAGCAGACTTTCTGAGACATCTCTAATAACTCCTAGAAATGCACTCTGAACTCTTTGAGAGAAAATTGAAATACTATGATATGAAGATGAGGGCAGTGATCCAGTGCAATCTGAGATGTTGCTACTAAAGTAAATTTCTTTATAAATGTCCTACAATTTCTTAGAGAAACTCAGATTACTTATAATATCTATGATATTATGAATGATTATAATAATAATTAAAATCTTTAAAGTGTATTTATCCACAGTGTATATTTGGGTGTGTATCTCATTTCAAAGTCAATGGACTGGCTTCAGAGGCAGTGTAGAAAAAGTAAGTCCTTAAGAACCACAGCTACCTGTACTCTCTCTCTCCAGTACAGTCATGTTTGTGCCTGCCAAACCCTGGAGTTTAACATATATAGTATGACATGACTTAGATTTTTAAAAAATAACCAAACTTATATTAGATTGCTATCAAACCTAAAATTTGGAGCCAGAAAAATTTAATTTCCTTGGAAGAACTAAAAAACACAAAACAAAAATAAAAATCAAAACAAACAAACAGACATGACCGCCACTATAATATAAACAAGAGAGGCTACAAGTATCAATCAGTAGAAAGGAGAAGTGGATGATTTTTCTTTGACTAGCTCCTAGCACTGAGGCTGACAATCCTTTGCCTGTGGTGGAAACAGCTACAGGATTGTCAGTTAAGGACTTTCATTGCAAGGTAAAGAAGTACCTAGAATCTTCAGGAGTCACATTTATCTTCCAAAAATGTGATTGTGGTGTCACTTGGAAACATTTACTACGTATGAGCCAAGACGATATATGGAACTTGGCAGAGTACTGTTTGTATGGAACACTTCAGGAATCGTCCACTTGCAAGAAAGGGAAGCTTACTTTCTATCAACTCAAGCGACAGAGGCCTGACTAGGAGAAAAGTAAACAAATAAACAAACAAGATAAATACCACATAAATAATAACAAATAATTGGTAGATGTTTTTGGTATAATAAGAAAAACATTTTTTTTTCCTAGTTCCTTGTACAGATCCTAAAACCCTTGAAATGTCCTGAGTGACAGGAGTGTCTTTTGTTAGTCATGATGAGCCCCATTTGATCACACCCGAGTTTATGCTAATGAGGTAACTTAGGATAGGGCCCCACATAGCCTAATGATGGGGCCAGTCACTAAAAAGACCAAGTGTTAAGAGGACTGGAACTTTCAGCCTTACCCACACACCACTGAGAAGGGATGGGGAAGAGTAGAAACTGGAGATTAAGCTCTATAAACACTCTCAGACAATAGGATTTGATGAGCTTTTGGGGTGGTGAATGCTTCCACATGCTGGAACAGGGGTACACCCCAACTCCATGGGGACAGAAACTCCTGCTCTTGTGACCTTTCATTTGGCTGTTCATTGTCTCTTTTATAATATCCTTTACAATAGGCCAGTAAACATAAGTAAAGTGTTTCCCTGAGTTCTGTGTGCCATTGTAGCAAATTATCGAATCTGAGGAGAAGGTCACAGGGACCCCTGATTTATAGATGATCAGTCAGAAGTATGGGAGGCCCAGACTTGTGATTGGCCTGGAAGTGGGGACAGTCTTGTGAGACTGCACACTTACTTGTGGTATCTGATGCTAAATCCAGGTAGATAGCGTTAGAATTGAATTGTAGGATGCCAAACTAGTATAAGAGAATTGGGAAAAAACCACATATCTGGTGTCAGGAGTGTTTTGTGTGACTGTAGAGAAACAGTGTTCTCCAGAGCATTATTTTTTCCTCCAAATACATCAACAAGCTGATGAGGCCTCTGTAAAATATCGGTTACATCATCATTGCTAAAGGGAATCCCGAAAGTATTGTATTTCATATTCTAATCAAATTTTCCAGTATTTGTCAAAGATTACCACATAAACAATTCAAGTTTACCCCAGTAGAAGAGAAGTAGCTAGTTACAGATTATAAACAAATACCACTAAATTAATCACACAAATATAGAGAGATAAATAAGAACTGCATTTAGTGTGGGCCTTTTCTGTTCAGGAAAAATAATTCTAAAGCAGTAATCTACTTACTCTGCTTCATATGACACATTAGACATTGAAAAAGAGGAATATTTAGAACACAGTTTACGAGGTGTTAATGTCTTTTATTTTTGAAACAGAGACACAGGGATCAGTTGCAATGTCTAGTAAAAATGACTGTCCATTTATCTTTAAGTAAATTAAACATTTATAGAAGATTTAAGCTTTCACGAACACCAGCTTCCCAAACACTAAAAGTGCTAGTACTCCGTATTTATCTTTGAAAAGATAAGGAGCTGAGTCAACTCTGTGAGGATTTGAAATTATGGCTCCAGGGAGTCTGAATATTTTGAACATAGAGCAGAAGGTAGAGTTCCCAAGATTCATTTATAATATAAAGCTCTCTGCTAAACTATGGTGTTTATTTGTATCGATAGTCCTTTGAATCTTGATGACTAATTAAAAATGTATTTGTACTGGAGAAAAATAGGATTTCAGTTAACTAATTAAAAATGTATTTATTACACAAAAAAAATAGGATTTCAGGTTCCCACAATAAAGGGAATCATAAATATATCATATGAAATTATAAATCTTTTACTTGAATTATTCAGTTCCCTAAAATTATTTTAATTTAATGTTTTTAATTTAAAAATTAAATGTTTTTATCCTTTTTATAAGGACACAGATGAACAGCCAGATGAAGGGTCCCAAGAGCAGGAGTTCCTATCCCCATGGAGCTGGGGTGTACCACCCTTCCAGCATGTGGAACCTGAAAGCTCATCAGATCTCATTCATTGTTCAAGAGTTTTACAGAGCGTAATGTATTTTTACCATCATGTTTAACTCCTTCCAGGAAGGAAAGAGTTACATATTATGTTCAGCTTTGAACATCACCCACAAAATATCTTTCCAACAGTAAACAGATTAGATGCTCCTTTACAGCAATTTTAAGTCTCTCCTTTTTTCACAATATTAAGCTCATGTGGTATGTCATTGTCACAATCCAAAAACAGTGCTACTTGGGATTTTTGAATATGCCATAAAGTAAAGAAAAAATGATCTTGCCTCTGTTATAGGGTATGAAATACTAAATGCCAGTGATTCACCAACAGGATGCAAAAGGTACAGGTTAAGAGAGATAATTAAAATAGTTTTGGAAACTTCAATCCTACTCTTATTGGCCTTCTCAGAAGCATTTGACACACTGAATATATCACACACTGCCTTTGTGAAACAGTTACTTCTCATGGGTTTGTGAAACCACAGTGTCCTTTGAAGGATTCCTCTCCTTGACCTGACTCTTAAATGTTAGAGTCTCTTGAAGCTTGGTACCAAGCCCTTGTTTGTTCATTCTCTGCATTCTCACCTTAGGCTCTTTGCTTTCTAGCTATATACTAAAATTTAAAATGAAAGAAAGTTCTAAAGCCCTCAAGACAGAAGGAAAGGCTTAGGGCTACATTCTAAATTTCTCAAATGTAACTTTAAACTCAGACCTCTTCTCTCAGCTCCAGTCATTTATTTAACTTGCAAGTTAACTATTCCTCTTGGATCCATACAAGTATCTAAGATTTATCAGGCCCCCACCCCCCAAAAAACCAATCTACTCTAGTTTTTCATCTCAGTGTGTGACTCTCCATCCACAATCCATACCTGAAAGTCATCGTAAAACCATCTCAGAACTTGGAAGTCATTGTTACGATTCTTTTCCCCTTATATTTTGATAGTCTATTAGGAAGCATTGACATGTATACCTACAAAATACACCTGAAATCACTCAGAAAACAGGCTAAAATCATTTCTCACCTGAATAAAAACTCTCCCAGTGATGCCCATTTCTCTTTTAATCCTATCCAAAATGTTTTTGATACCTTCATCACACTAATGTAATAATGTAGAAAACCCTTATAATTATCTAAATAGACAATGGAAAAGAATTTAAAAAAATTCATCATGTATTCATGTTAAAACCATAAAAAAACAATAATGTGAGGAAGTTTCTTCAACCTGTCAAAGTGTATGAGTGAAAAACCTACAGTGAAAATCATACTTAATGGAGAAAGACTGAATGCTTTCCTCCTAAACTTAGAAAAAAGCAAGGAAGTTCACATCCACCATCTCTAGTCAATGCTGACTGGATGTTATGTCATTGCAATAAAGCAAAAAGGAAAGAAATGGAAAATAAAATACATTTTCTTGCAGGTGACATCTTTTATGGAAAGAAGTCCAAGGAAACATTATATAGACACAAAATTATGAACTTAGGAAGGTTGCAAAGTACAAGGTCAATACAATTATACTTCTATATGCTGGCAGATAATAAACACCAATTGAAATTTTAAAATGCCATTTAAATAGCATTAAAAACACAAAATACTTAGGGATGAATTTAGCAAAATATGTGCAAGACCTGGACAATGAAACATATAATTCTGCTGTGAAAAATTGAAAAAAACATGAATAAATGGTGAGGTATACCAAGTTAATAAACTGGAAAACATAAAAGTTTTAAGATACCTATTGTCCTCAAATTGATCCAAAGAAATCCATAAAATCCCCATAGGCTTTGCTCATTTGTTTGTTTTGCATTTTTTTACTTTGCTTTTAGTAGAAATTATCATATTGATTGTAAAGTGAAAAATACTGAATGATCTCATTCATATGTGGAATATAAAAAGTTGTTCTCATAGAAGTAAAAAGTAGAATAGTAGTTAACAGAGGATAGGTAGGGTGAAGGGGAAGTGAGAATGGTGAGAGATTGGTCAGTGGGTACAAAGCTACAGGTAGACAGAAGGAAAAAATTTTGGTGTTGTATTGCATAGTAGGATGACTAGAGTTAATAATGTATATTTCAAAATAGCTAGAAGAGGTTTTGAATGTTCTCATCACAAAGAAATGATAAATGTTTCAGGTGATAGGTATGTTAATTACCCCAATTCGATCATTACACAATGGAAACATATATCTAAACATCACATTGTACCTCATAAATATGTAAAATTATTATGTGTTAATCATACATTTTTAAAAAAGAAATGGACAGAATATGTGATAGCCAAAACAATTTTAAAAATGAAGAACTTTTTTAAGACTTTAATAAGGCTAAACTAATAGAGTGTTATGTTGGTATAAGAATAGACTTAGAGATCATAGATGCTAGAAGCATATTAATTCTTAAAGGACATGAAATGGAAAAATCCTCTATAACTTCCATGATGTTATTGTTTTATAGTTGTTGATTTTTAGATAACAATGTCAAAAGCATGAATTATATAAGAAAAATAAGTAATTTTGGCCTTATTAAAATTGAACATTTTCTCTTTAAAAGAGATCCCTTAAAAAATAAAAATGCTTAGTATAGATTGGGAGAAAATATACATAATATATATATGTATCCAGAATAAATAATGAATTTTTACAACTCAACAATCTAATAAACATGGACAAATCAACCCAATAAACATGGGCAAAAGATTTGAACACTTTACATAGAAAGTATAAAAATGATCAGTAAGTACATGAGAAAATGCTCAATAACAGAAAAATGCTGCAATATAAGTTTAATATACTGCAATGATATACTACTATATAACCACTAGAATGCCTAAAAAGATAAAAAGACTTGTAATATTAAGGGTTGGCAAAGATATAGAGCAACTGGAACCCTTAACATCACTGATAGGAATGGAAAATAGTACAGTCACTTGGAAAAGTGTTTGGTAATTTCTTATAAAGTTAAAAATACATATAACATATGACACAGATATTTTACTTTTAGATAGTTACAAAAGAGAAATTAAAATATTTTTATACAAAAAGATTTGTGTGAAATGTCCATAACAGCTGTATTTATAATAGCCAAAAATGGAAATAATCCCTATGTCTATCAGGGTGAATGCATAAGAAATGAAGACATATTAAAATAATGGAATATTGCTCAGCAATAAAACAGAACATATTTCTGATATGTAAATAGATTTTAAAACATGCTGAGTGAAAGAAGTCAAACAGAAAAGTACACACTATACAATTACATTATAGAATTACATTTGTATGGAATTCTAGAATAAGCAAAACTAAACTATATTTCTAAAAGCAAATCAGTGGTGGCCTGGAGCTGAAAAAATTGGGGGCAGTGATGGAAATAATCTATATTTTTATTGTGACTGTGGTGGCAGTTACACAGAGGTATGTATATATTTGTCAAAATTTATTCTACTGTACAATTAATTGAGGACTTTTATTTAAGCAAACGGTGTTATTTTTAAAATCATAAGTTAAAAAAAGGGAAGAGAGCTAAACTTCCTGACACAATAAAAATACTGCCACTTATGTACTGAGTACGTGCTGGGCCTTTGTCTAAGCACTTTAAATGTACTACCCCACTTAATCTTTACAACATTCTTAACATGTAGAAACTATTACTATATCTGTCTTATAGATGACAGAAGTAAATTTTAGAGAGCGAGACAGCCAAATTTTTTCTTGTGTTAAGCACTCTAAGATTATTTAGTATTTTCTTAAAGTTTCTAGAAAGCTAAAGAATTTCCTGTTTCTACTCTTTAAATTGCTTTTTCTTGGCATTGAGATTTAGTCTAGTTCCTGTGGAGTAAAACCTTGAAAATCAATACGTCTGTTTAACAGTTTGCAATCTCTGGAATTCTCATCGAGGCTTTCTTCCTATATAAAAAACAAGCTACGGCGATGACTTCACCATTATCAAATGTAAAATGAAACTGACAAATGGAAAAAATAGTCTACTTCTGAATGTAAATTATATATAAATAATCTATGCTATGTGCATGCAATTTCTTTCAAACTATGATAATCTTCCCATATTTAAATTTTTCTTTTTAAGGGATAACTGAAAACATTAAAAAAACATATTTTTAATGTACAATAATATTTGAAATATATATACTTTTTGAGGGTAGAAAAGTTAACCAGATTGAAATTAAAGATAAAATTTTGCTTGTAGGATACCATGTGGATGGCAGCATACTAGATTTTGCACAAAAAGATACATCATCAGAAAGGAACTTTCCGGAAGGAATATGTGATCTTCTTCAAATTCCTAATTCCTATGTGTCTAGAAGAGAGTCAGAATATCATTTTCAATAGTGTCCTCTGTGTCTTGTGAAGGTTCCTTCCTCCAGTATGTCTTGCTTATTCTTCTACAGTTAGTTATAATTGGAAGCACACAGGAAGCTTGTAAATGAAAATAAAATTATTTACTTCAACATTTTAAGATATGTAAATAATATTTGTAAAAAGTGCTTAAAACATGTCCACTTTGAAGAGCTATCTCACAACCAGAAATTCTATGTGTAAAATTCAGAATGTCTCACTACAGGTAATGAATTACATAAAACAAAAGGTATACTCATTGTTACCCTTTATCTTTATGATCCCAGTTTTCTCTCTGCAAAATTAGGTAAACTATTTTCCTAGATACTTTATTCAGAGAATATCTTAACATTTTTTTTTTTTTTTGAGACAGAGTTTCACTGTGTTGCCCAGGCTAGAGTGAGTGCCGTGGCGTCAGCCTAGCTCACAGCAACCTCAAACTCCTGGGCTCAAGCGATCCTCCTGCCTCAGCCTCCCGAGTAGCTGGGACTACAGGCATGCGGCACCATGCCCGGCTAATTTTTTCTATATATTTTTAGTTGGCCAATTAATTTCTTTCTATTTTTAGTAGAGATGGGGTCTCACTCTTGCTCAGGCTGGTCTCGAACTCCTGACTTTGAGCGATCCACTCACCTCGGCCTCCCAGAGAGTTAGGATCACAGGCGTGAGCCACCGCGCCCGGCCTCTTAAGATTTTATATATATATATGCTTATGTATATATGCATATGTATATGTATACATGTACACATATAAGCACATATATACATACACATATATACATGTGTCTAACGTATATTTATATTTTATGTCTCTAGCAATATTCCAAACAACAAAAGTATAATATGATCAATGATCTAGATTGCCTATTGAAATCACTATAATCATACCTAACAAGTAAAATCTTATCTCAGCAAATGCTAACAGATAAGAAAATAATAAATACAGAAAGCTTTGTGAAAATACATGGTAAAGGAATATTTTTGATACGTGTACAATGAGTTTTCCACAAGAAACAATTTTGAGTATTATTTTCCCTGTCATAACCTACCTGGGGATTAAACAGTAGCTGTGAGTCTGTGTCCAAGCACGCAAGTGAGTGTACATCTACCAAAAAAAGCTAAACAAATTAAAGCCATCAAAGATGCTGATATTTTCACTTCTGGAAGAGCAGAGAGGAGGATATTGCTAACTTTCTGCAAACAAATATCAGAGAGCAATTTCTCATTGCCTTACTTTTCTCTTAAACAAGTATGACAACCCCAATTCAATATTCATCTGAACTCCCAAATCTTCCAGTAATCATAGGAAAACTGAATACTACATATTTTAAGATTTGGAAGGAAAACAAAGCATGGGATGGTGAAAACTACTTCTTTATGCAGACACAGATGTATGAAATTCAATAAATTCAACAAAATGTATAGAATATGTGCTGTGTACAGGTATTCAGGCTGAGCCTGGGGAGAAGATAAACTGTTTTTAACTTCATAAAATTTACAGTCTATTATCCAAAGTGCTGGGTTATTTTTACTTATTTATCAACACACTTAGTGAGCAACATCTATGATCCACGCTAATTGCTAAGAATAGAGTGATAGCTACTAGGTCAGGTCTTTTTTTTTTTCATTTTTAAAAGGTTTTTTTTTTTTTTAATTCAACAATATTACATGGGTACAAATGTTTAGGTTACATATATTGCCTTTGCCCCACTTGAGTCAGAGCTTCAAGTGTGTCCATCCCCCCGATGGTGTACACTGCACCCAATAGGTGTATATATACCCAACCCCACCACCCCTCCTGTCTGCCTGACACCCAATGAACATTACTACTATATGTGCACTTAAATGTTGACCAGTTAATACCAATTTGATGGTGAGTATATGTGGTGCTTGTTTTTCCATTCTTGGTATACTTCATTTTGTAGAATGGGTTCCAGCTCTATCCAGGATAATACAAGAAGTGTTTAAATCACCATTGTTTGCAAGTTTGAATAGACAAGCAAACAATTAGCAGTATGTAAGTTATGCGTTATTATTTCACGAGAGAATGTAAAAAAGCACACCAATGCACAATTCCATCTAGAGGCCAGAATCAGCACATATTCCCCCAGATTTGTAAACAGGATTGACAATATAGCAAAATAATCAGGCTAAGAGATAAATTTCAAGACAATGTGCCTTACTAATATATTCAACTCACCTAAAATTGTTATTATGGAGAGTAAGAAGTTCTTTGCCAAGTCTTATCAGATCCATTAACAAGTTTCAATACAAACTGATGCTTCAATTACTAGGTTACACAGTTTAATTTACAGGCACGGAACTGGAAATCACGTTGTTTTTTTCTAAACAGTCTCAACAAATAAATGGCTGTTGTTCTGACAAGTCACTTAAACTCTGTGCTTATATTACCTTTCATGTCGAAGAGAGTAAAATTTATCTTCTCATCTATTTTGCAATGCTTGTATAGTGATGGATGGGATAGATTGTAAAGGAGCAATACAATTAGGTTTCACAGAAGAAAAATGGCATATAAGAGCAAAATACTCTAATATCATCATTTGGCATTACAGAGAGAGAATAATAATAAATTTCACCATTCTTACCTTTCAAAGGACCTTTCTCTGCATTAAGTTGTCAGTGACAATGGAGGGGGTAGTTCCGTGTTACAGTGAAGACAGGCCTTAGTAGATTCCCTCCAGTCTCAGATTGGATTTCAACTTTCATTTGAAAAATAAAAGGACTCTGAACTCTTTTAGATAAAGTCAGGAAAAAGTGTGACTGACATTCTTCCTTCTGAAAAGTACCTACTGAGCATTTTAACAGCAGGGAAGCTCATTAGTCCAACTCATTACAGCTTAACTCTGCATCAATCTGGCAACAAGTGCACCACTGATAGTGACTCCACTGTTTCCTTACACGTTCTTGTAAAAGAATACTTTATGATTACAAGTTCCTGTCTGTGTTTTGTTAACTATTACAGAATTGCCAATGAATTTGTAAACAACAGGAATGTGCAACACACACATGACTCATATTTCGATAGTCAAATATGAAATTATTAGTTAAAAGAAAACGACTTGAGATCATTGAAAGAAAGGAGAGGAGAGAAAGAACATAAACTGCTCTCAGAATGACACATAGATGAATGCAGGATTCAGCCCTGACCCACTTCTATGTGTGTGCCATAGAAGTTGCTTTGGTCTTTCACAAAAAATGATTCAGTGAAATTCCAGATTTAATACGTCTGCCAAGCTAATTAAGAAAATTAGAGTTGTTCATTAGCAAATGATCTGCTATTCAGTTTGTGAAAATCAAAACCGGCAGCGAATTCAACAATTAAAAGGCGTTTTTATCTAAGCCACCCTAGTGCATTACAGGTATTTTTCATTTTTAAATTTTTTTAAGATTGACAGATAAAACTGTACATATTTACATGTACAACATGTTGTTTTGAAGTATATAAACATTGTGGAGTGAATAAATCTAGCTAATTGACACATGCATTACCTCACATTGTTATCATTTTTGTGGTGAGAATACTTAACATCCACTGTCTTAGAATTTCTTTTAAAAAAGATAATATTGCTACCTAATGTTGAACAATAGATGATGTTGATGTTTCTTTTGTGAACTTAACAAAAGAGTGAGCATAAGTGCCAGGGAAAAACATAGAGTTGTGGGCAAGGGAGTTAAAAAATTAATATAGATAAAATTTAGTGACTTAATCATTCCTCCTCACTCTTTTTGACTCAATTCACAACTCTTGCACACATATTGAATTTTTAGATTTCCTGTCATCCTGGGTTCTCTCAACCAATTTATCAAAATTTGCCCTCTTGAAAATATTGAAATAATACATTTAAAAGTTAGTAGGGATATAAATCCACTTGACAACTTCCCCAGAAGATATGTGATTCATCACAGAAAAACTTTAGACCCCATGAAATGAATTCTTGGCACCAGGTGAGGGACACTAAAGCAAAGGAAATCAGAGCAGGGAGCAAACATCATGTAATTGATCGCATTTAAAACAGCTCTTGCTTTCTTTGTGTGGCTGGTATCTGGAGTGTGGAACTTTCTAGCCCTGACCCAATCATACAAGTCACTTGAGTCAGTCACTTTATGATCCACATACATCTATAAATCCCATTTAACAACTATGTATATAACAGCATCTGGGGATATTTGGTAAGACTGAAGAAGCAAAAGACATAATTCCTTTCCTTTAAATGTGACTGAGACACACAAATACACATAATATATTTTTAAATGCTAAGACATGAATAACAATGAACTTTTGATTTATTATCAGATTTCTCTTTTTAGCTCACACATGAAATTTTTCCTGGGATAGAATATCTATTTGATAATGTTTATGCTTGGAGGACCTTTATAAACTATTTTTCTACTTAATATGTTAAAAGTAGAAAACTTCTTGGTAATTATGGTAATAATAAAAATTAATGATTTTATCCAGCAGTGTGTGATATTTTCTAGTAGCATGATAAAGTCATAATGTGGAAAAATAAAAGCATAAAAACATTTTTCCTCTAGTGAAAAATGACACATTAAATACCTTGTGTTATGAAGTGAGAAGCAGAAACAACCCAGTCACTTTTTGTAGCATTGCAGGAAGGCTGCAAAGTAAGAAAATATACTAAATTAGGAGCCTCAAGAACTGAATTCTAATTCAACCTTTGTGACTTGCTAAATATGAGCTCTTTGAGTTTTAGCTTCCTCATCTATAATACTAGCAAGCATTATTGTAGTTAGAAGTAATTAAGATAATCTATGTGAAACTGCTTCACTCATTTTGATTTTATTGTAATTACATGCTTCATTCTTAGAAATAAAATACAAAAAGTGCCTTTGAAAAATATTTTTTTTGGCTATGAGATAACCTAATGTTAACTTCTGCTGCATGACAGATGAAATCAGAGCTCTTGAATATGTGAATTTGAGTGGGAGAGTAAAGAATATACATGAGTTGAGCATCACTGATCTGAAAATCAAAAATCCAAAATGCTCAAAATCTGAAACTTTTTGAGGGCCAATATAACACCACAAGTGGAAATTTCCACACCTGACCTCATGTGATGGGTTGCAGTCAAAATAGTCATAACTTTGTTTCATGCACAAAATTTAAAATGTTATATAGAATTACCTTCAGACTATGTGTACAATGTGTATATGAAGCATAAAAATTTTGTGTTTAGACTTCAGTCCCATCTCTAAAATATCTTATTATGTATATGCAAATGTTCCAAAATCCAAAAGAATCCATAATCTGAAACACTTCTAGTCCCAGCCATTTCACATAAGGAATACTCAAGCTGTACAGCTTTGTTTTTTCCGTTGTTTTTCTTTTTTAAAAAAATAGCATAAAAAATATTTTGAAATAAAAAAAGTCATGTCTAAAATCTACTTCGTGGTGGATGTTACTTCCTGACTTCTAAAGCTATCATGTCTTCTTGATTAGAAGAGATGAAGCATGAATGTGTTCTCAGAACTATCTGCATGTTCTCTATGGCCCAGAATCATGCAAGCTTTGGGTTTTTTTTGTTTTTGTTTTTGTTTTTTTGCTGTTTTGGTTAGTGATGTTGGTAGAGTGTGTATATATGTATGTCTGCAGGAAGGAAAAGTTTGTGGAGAATGAGGGAGGCCCCTAGATCATCTACTTCCTCTTCTAATGTCAGAGACTTATATGACTGGGTCAAGGCTAAAATGTCCTCTTGAGTAAAAGCTATGCATTCCATAACCTCAGCATTCCCAAAAATGCACTACAGTAACTAGCTTCCCTTCCAAAAATCTTCAAAAACATTTTTTGATATGTGTAGCTCATAGATAGTATTATTTATTGCTCCCGCCCAACCCTTACCCATTTATTTTCTCTTCTTTTCAAAATATGTGGAAAATTGAAAACAATTTGAATTTCTATCTTGTGTTCCAAGAATTTGGCATCCATCAAAACACAGTACAATTCTAATTAGACTCCAGGATGTTTCTAACATGTGTTTAAACCTTAAAATCTCAGTGTTACATATAATTGAACATTTAACAGCTTGTCAGGAAGTTTGTGGTCTCCAAAACTTTTACACCCTTTTCTCTTAGCTAAAACATTAGCTAAAACATGGTGGCAGGTTTGCTGCTAAGGAGTTTGTGGCCTCCAGAAAAATACTTTGGGGGAAAAAGAGGAACCAGCAGTAGCAATTTCTTTGCTAGGCTAATACCCTGGAACTGGGCATGACCACTGGCCCTTGCAAAATCTCATAGGCACAAGTCATGGAGATCCTTAAAGCATCTAGTCAGTCCTGCATGGGGATAAGGGGAGTGTTGGATATCATCCTAAAGGGAAAAACAAGAACAGGGCTCATATGGGTCAGCACCTGGATGACACCACCAGAGTTGGTGGATCATAGGCACTGAGGAAAGCTTAACATTTTTCAAGGAAAGCATTCCAGGGAGCCAGGATAGGTGTTCTACTTGCTAGTATAAAAACATAATGCTGTTGGTGAAAATATGTTCAAACCTCATCAAAGTCCCCATGGTTCTATTAGAACTGAAGGAAGAAAACTACCACCTTTCCTGCAAAACTGATTATGTAGAAAGAAGGCTCTTTGTCTAAGAGTTTAGACAGACACCTGTGAGAAATAATTTTCACATCAATACTGAGTCTTTGGAATTGCAAAGTATGGCCACTGGCTGTATTTGGGGGATAGGGCATAGAAAGACCTAAATAGCTTTGCATTTTTTAAAAAGGAGGGTTTTTTTGTATCCTAACCTAAAAATGGCTTACTTAAAATAGATGGTATGAGGTCAAGCAAGAAAATAAAATAACCAAAGGGTATTTAAAAACTAGTTAAATTCATCACACAGTGATGTGAAGAATTTAAAACTTAACTTCCTCCTCTTTCCCTAAACATTCAAGAAAATACACAACTCACACAAAAATGTGTGGGTATCTATGTTAGGTGTATATATGAGTATATGAAAAATCTCACAAAGAAGTTTAGTTTTATTAGCAAAAAATAAACGAACAGCCATCAGACACAATGTAGAGAACAAGAATTCAATAGAGGCAGAAAGTCCAAGAAAAATAAGTCTACAAAATTTCTAGAGCCCTTTTGGGATTCTCAGAAACTTTTTTTTTTCATATGACAGAGAAAGGGAGGTTCTAGTCATGTTTATATAGATCTTAAGAGAACCTAAGAGCCAGATTTCAAGTGTATCTCCAAGGCCCTCCTTAGGTCCTAATTAGCATTCCAACCTGATTTGGCATACAGATTAGAGTTGCCAGATAAAACATAGAAATCCCAGTTAAATTTGAATTTCAGAATTAAAAAATGATTTTTTAATATAAGTATGTCACAAATAATACATAGGCCATACTTATATCAAAAAATTATTCATTGATTATCTGAAATTCAAATTTAACTGGGTGCCCTCTATTTTATTTGCTAAATCTGACAACCAAAATACAGATATAATTTTTCCTTTTGTTTACTTAAGCTTATCTGCTTGCCTGGTCTGTCTCTCATTAGTTAGTCTTATTCATCACCCTGCTTCTAATGGAGTCACTTTGTCTCATCCATCAACTTGCTGTTATATATCTATGATTGAATTCTATCATTGAATGTCATTTAATGTGATAGCTAATGTAGAGTTGCCTTCTGTCTCTGATCGACTGATATCATGGGTTCCTATTCATCAGGGATTAACTTTTGTCATAAATATTCTGAGCTCCAGAGATGAAACTAGACATTCTAATTATTTTAGTTACTATAGGTACATTTTAATGTATTTTTCATGCAATAAATGCATCACAGACCAGGCACTATTCTAGGTAATAGGAATAGAAAGTAGAATAATAAGACAAGATTCTTGTCCTTAAAGGTCTCACATTGCATTTGGGGAAAAGATGAATAAGCAAGTAATTTCTATATTAATTGCAATAATAGAGGTTTGCAGGAGAAGTGGCATCTGAGTAAAGAAACTTCTACCTGAAGATCAAGGAGGGGGTCTTTTCTGAGATAGAGATAGAGAAGGATGAGTAGGAGATGTTCACAAAAAAAGAAAAGGGCTTTTCAAGGAGAGGGAGCAAGATGAGCAAAGACAAGAAAGTGTGAAAAGGTTTGGCGTGTCTTAAGATGTGAAAGTAGCTCAATATTTCTAGACCAATAATACATATGACGTTAGTAAGATAGACTGATCAACAAATCCTGAAAAATTTTATACAAATTTCTAAATATTTTGGTCTTTATGTTGTAAAAGTTGGCAGGAGTTAATGTCTCTTAAGCAGTAGTTTATGGTATCAGATGGTCAGTGTGGTTCAGAACAAAAAACCCTGGTAGCAGTGATAGAAGGTTTGATTAGATAATTCACTTAGGATAATGCTCTCCACTAAAAGCCCTGACTTCAACAGTGTATAATTCATGCATGTAACAAAAACAACTATACCCCCTAAATCTATGGAAATAAAAAAAATCAGCCAAGGAGAAAAAAAAAAAAAAAGAAGTTATAATTAGAGGGCAAAGGAATCAGAGAAAGGAAGACAGGTGAACATGCTATTTCGTAATGTGAGGCCAGAGGAAACTAGGGCATAATCCAAGTCAGGAAGAATAAGTTAATTTGAGGAATGTGATGGATTAAAGAGATATTTCGTTGACTGAATTAATAAAATTTACTGTTCAGTTCATAGAATGATAAGGAGAAACTAAGGGGAATTTAGGAATCTTAGACAATTCCATTGTTTCTGGATTGGTGAGTAGGTCTGGGCAACAAGACTAGTTTACTCAGTTGAGTCTTCAGAAAGCCTAGAGCCAGGGATGTGGTGAGACAAGTGAGGCACTTGCCTCAGGCACAAAATTTAACTGATTGAAAATCTATTGGTTTCTACTGCTTGGCCTCCATTATGAATAACCAGTTCAGTAGTTCTGACTATTCACTCATATACTTTTGCTCAAGTCCATTGACATTTATTTCTGGGGAGCAATTGTGTTAAATTGATTGCTGAATTCAATACAATACTTATCAAATCCCAACAGGGCTTTTCATGGAATTTGACAAACTGATTCTAAAATTGACATAGAAAGCATAAGCCTAACAATAACAAATATACTCCTGATGAGAAAGAATGAGGTGGGAGGAATTGCAATATCTAAAATTAATTCTTACTATAATGCCATAGTAATTTTAGTTTTTGTACTTGAATAAATGAATAGATGAATGGAGATAGAAAGCAAGGAAACTTACTCATGCATATATAAAATTTGATTTATACTGAGTAGGCATTATAGATCAGTGTAAAAAATGCTGATTATTCAATAAGTAGTACTGAGACACCCGGTTATCCATATAGAAAACACAATTGATTCCTATTTCACAAAATTTTTAAAACTCAAATTCAAGTAGAATGAAGACTTAAAGATTAAAAGCATTGCTATAAATATTTTAGAAACCAGCAAAAGAAATTATCTCTGATTTTAAAGTAGGTAGTATTTCTTTAAAAAGATACAAAGAAATTTGTTCATTTGAAGACACTAAACTGAGAACAAAAAAATAAAACCACAAACTAACAAACCACAACCCAAATAACTGACAATGGATCAATATTAAGTTACATAAGAAAGAGGGAGGGGGAAGGAGGAGAGGGGCAAAACCCTACCTAACAGGTACAATGAACACTATTCGGGTGATGGACACACTCATAGCTGTGATTCAAGCATTACAAAAGCCATCCATGTTACAAAAACATTTGTACTCCTTTAATATTCTGAAATAAAAAAATAAGTTACATAAGCAAATAAATCTCATAAATCAATAAGGAAAATATTATCGATACTATGGAAAATGGGCAAAAGATATAAACAGTCAATACAGAGAAGGAGAATAATGGTAAAAAACTCTATTAAAAGGACACCAAATAACATTATTTAAAAGATCAAAGAATAAATATACAGTAAGAAAAAAAGTCATATTTTCCAGAATGGTAAAAAATTAAAATGTTTCACAATACCAAGTGTTATATGTACATCACTGGGTCTCTTCATATGCTGCTTGTTAGAGTATGACTTGGCATAATTATTTTAAATCTTTTTTGGCAATATGTGGTAAAGTTTCACCCACAAAAAAATCTATGATCCAAAAAAAAAATCTATGATCCAATAATTGTACTCCAAGGCATATGATCTGAAGTAACTCTTACACATGCGAACCAGGAAACATGTACAAAAAAGTTTGAAGATACAACATTTACTGCTACTTTATCAAAAAATCTAGAAAAATTATCAAATGCTAGTAAAACAGATGGATATAGTATGTGGATTGAATCAAATACAGAGCATGGGTTAAATCATACCTATTGGGTACAATGTACACTATCTCGGTGATGGGCACACTTATAACTTTGACTCAAGCAGTACAAAAGCAATCCATGTAAACAAAACATTCGTGCCCCTATAATATTCTGAAATAAAAAAATGAAGCAAAAAAAAAAAAAAAAACAAATACAGAGCAGTGAAAATGAAAGAAATATGGTTGTAACCAATCATCAAGGATGAATCTTAAAACAGTATTTGACTGTTTAATACATAAACATACATATTATATAATTCATTTACATGTAATACAAAACAGACATACATGTAAGATAGCAGTCTTCTTGAGAAAGAGATGGATATAATTAAAAGGTAAAATCTAGAGAGTGTTCAATGTATAGGCAATGTGTTATTGTTTTTAAACTGATAAGTCCATTCATAAATGTTCATTTTATTTTTGAACTGTTAATATATCATATGTATCATTTTTATAACACTTCTTTATGCAAATCCAATAATTGATGACTTTGTTGCTAAGTAAATGTTTTGGGAAAAAATCCTCAAACTGTCAGAATCCTGGGTTCTATCTAGCACCAAATATGTCAGGGTGGGAGTCTGTCCTGAGTTCTTGGTGTGCTCTTGGCCAAAGAATGACCAGACACACCGAAGTGTCAAGTCCAGACAATTATCCTGGTCCTCTGACTCCTTTCTTGGAAAACTCACCAGCAAGGCCAATAAGACAGAGTACCCTCAGGCAGGGAGCAGTTTCACAAGCGCAGCTCTTTATTGTAGAATAAAATGGGTTTGTCTCTGCAAGTGGAGAGAGACAGACCAACTCACTCATAGACTGACCCATTCATTTACTTCTGACTTCTCCAATTGTTTCCTTTTACTGGCCTGGTCTGGAGGAGGGTTTTTAGATTACTCCAGTTCACTTTCTAAATCTTATTATTCCTGGGCTGGGGAATTTCTAGATTGATAAAACATGCCCTCCTACCCCAGGTGTAGCAGTTGCTCGGGATAGGATTAAGGGTGGGGCAGCACCAAAATGGAGTATCCACCCTTAGCCTTCTTCCCGGGTGAAACAATTGCTTGAAACAGCAGCAAAACAGGGAACCCTTGTCCTGAGAAGAGCTGGATATCCTAACTATCTACCTAACAAAACCATGTTTTTCCCCTGCTCTCACACAACAACAATCAACACAGAAGACTTCTGTGACCAAGTGTGGGAGGTTTTCCCCACACACCAAGCAGCACATACCAGATGGGCATCCTTTAATTCAATTCCAACCCTATCTACCCAGAGACAGTGTCAGGTCCCACAGGGTGAGAGGTTGGTTCCCAAGACTGCCCTTCTTCCCAAGTCCAGGCCTCCGGAACTTCTGAACTACCGGCTTCAAGTCGAGGCTCCCATGACTCCCTCTTTGGGTTTGATTAATTTGCTGGAGTAGCGCAGAGAACTCAGGCAAATGCATTTACCAGTTTAAATAAGGAATTACAAAGGATCCAGATGAAGAGATGTGTAGGGTGAGGTGTGGGGAAAGGGGTGCAGATCTTCCATGCCTAGGCACGCCACCCTCCAGGAACTTCCATGTTTTCCTCTATCCAGAAGCTCTCTGAACCCTGTCCTTTGGCCTTTTTATGGAGGCTCCATTACATATGTAGGCACTGCTGACAACCATGTAGAAATGTGACTGGACAAAAGTTGCATGATCTAAATCCAGCAAGCCTTATCTGTTCAGATTCCTCCTGGCCTCTTAGTGTAGCATTCATTCCTCCTGAGTCAGGGCCCTCTCTGGAATGACCCACAGTCAGATTAGAGTCCTGCCTTGGGCAGGTGAAAGGAGGACAGGAGAAGATCAGAAAGAAAGATTTTGTTATCAGAGGCCTGCTCCTGAGGGTTAAAGTACCCCAATATTATAACAAGAACCATGGAAGTTATGAGCCAGGAACTGTAGAAGAAAAACATATGTGCATGCGTGCATGTGTGTGTGTGTGTGCATGTATCTCATAATATCACAATTGTTTGCCTTGTATGGAAATCTTGGTACCCACCATGATATTCTGAACATTCTGATAATCATTATCATGCATTTCAGATCCATTTATTTCTGGCTTCTGTTGTGAATGGACATTGTTGGTGCCCATCTTTAGAAATATTGTGAATTGTCCACTAGTTGTATTAATATTAGTTTCTGATCATAGAAGTTTCTTCTAGTATCTGATATTATCGTCACTGCTCCTTTGTTAGTATTCAACTTCAGGCTAATTATTGCCTGGGCAAAAGGTTTGTGGTTTGTATTTTTGAGACCATAGATTATCCTTTTTCTCTATATACTTTCATGCCTGCATGGCTAACACGTTTGTCTATCTGTAACCAATTACACTTTGTTCAGCTCTTTCTTTTCCTTCATCAAAATGTCTTATCTTTTTCTGCATGTTTGACACCAGTGTCTATTGTAAGTCATGAAATTCCTTTCATTTTAGCTAGTCTTGTTAAAGGTTTTGGGGTTGTTTGAACCTAGAGAATATTTCCAATCCCTAAAAGATTTTTGCTTCAAAAATGTCACACAGTTTCCTATCATAAACCTAATAACTTTAATCAAGTTGCCAGTGTTCTTTTTCCAGATGAAGTCAATTTAATGACAATACAATTCATTTCTTCATTGAAACTGACTACAGTTCAATACATATAATTTTTAAAACCAATGAAAGCTTTTCCTAGTGCAAACCTTGTTACCCCTTCCAACTAATGGTAGAGACATTTTTACCTAATGACCGTATTTGAAGGCAATCTAGACTTGACCTCATCAGAGTCAACAGGAAGAGGTTTTGATAAATTAGATTCAGTAATTTCTTGTCCTGTAAAGAGGCTGTGATTAGGTAAGAATGAGAGAGGTAGGGCCTCTGGAATTCAAATTTTCACCTCTTGGCAAAAGATGCTCTTATCTTGGCTCTTCTCAAGAGAAGTGTCTGTGGGAGTTTTACCTTTGATGACTAGATTCTGCTAAGCTCTGGAATCCTCCAAATTCAATCTGTAATATGTTCTCCACCCATCACCTTGCTCTTCCACAAATCATTTGTCTACATGTAATTTCAGTACTTGATTCTTGATAAATAGAAAACTGTATTTGCTGACTATTCACTAAGGTCTTACTTGTGATTGTATAAATAAAACAAAATGCCAGGAAAATCAATTTGGAAAACAGAAACACACACACACACCATCAGGGTAATGAAAGGAAATAAATCTAAAACTGTAAAAGTGGTCAGGTGTTTGAGAATAACAGGTTAATTTTAATTAATATAGCTACCACAATGATTCTCATAATTAGCTGATACTTTTAAGAACAAGAAAATATAAAATATGATTTTTGTGTTGTTATGGAGGAGTATATTTTATAATCCATTTGCAAGTAGAGAATATAACAAAACTACATGCACCACGGTTTTTGTTTTTTTTTGGCATACTCAGAATAATTGCTATTTGTTAAGGTTAACAAAGCTCACACAAAAGCTGTTTCAATCCAGGGTTTAACAGTGTAAACTCAGAGGCATTATCTTGTGGATTTATATTATATCCCTCGATTGAATGTGTTTGTGATTGGCTTTGATCAAAACTAAACTAGAGACAAATCCTTCCCTGCCTAATGAGTATCAGGTTGATCTGGAGTGGAATACTGCCAAATCTATAAAGATACTCACTAAATCTATAAAGGTACTCACTAAATCTAGGCTCAACAAGATAAAAATGCTCATATTATCAAAATTTTTAATTTATACACATGAGTTGCTCAAAACTGTTGTATATTCATATTATAAATATTACTATAACAGTCAAAAGAATTTCTCAAAGCTAAATTATTCAAAAGGTAAAAGTTTATTAGAAAAAGCAGCATGGGCTTAGAATTTAAACAGGCATGAGTTCAAATTCTTTCTACAACTTACCATTTGTGTAATTTGAGGTAAACTAGTTAAATTTTCTCTGTATGTGTCCTAAGCTTAAAAATGAAGACAATATTATTTACATTAGAACTCTGCAAACTTTTTAAAGTATCATACACAGGATTTAAACAGGAGGCAATTTGTGGGTGTTTAAATAGGAACTGTTAAAAAATAATCTTTATATGATATATTCATAAGAAAAATACAGCAAAAGTATTAGGTAAAATACTAATATTAGTTTGTATAATACTTACTGATAGTTTCATAAGCCACTTGAAGTTGATCCATGAACATAATATTTTTTGGGTTTTTTAATATCATCTTAGTTTTGCTTAAATTTTTATAATAATTTTTTCAAAATATTGTTAGTTGTCATCAACATGTAATTTTGCACATGTAGGTAAAGAAATATAAACCATTTTGGAACCATTCAAAATTGTTCAATTGAATTATACTTAAAGAATTGAGTAACTCTTCTTTTTCTTTTATTAATGAATATACTATTAAATGTATTGGTATCATATGAATGTATTTTGAAGATAATGGAACTTTTTATATAAGTGATTTCACAGTTTAGATGAACCTTTTGATTGCAGACTTCTGTGTACTTTTCAAGCAATTACTCTGGAGCAAATTTAGACGGCTCTACCAGTTCCATTGATCTATTACTACTACATAACAAGCCACCCTTAGATTTTATGGCTTAAAGCAAAAATATTCATTTAGTTTTCTCACAAATTTGCAATTTGAGTAGAGCTCAGCAAGGATTGCTCATTATTATTTTTCCAAGTAGTGTCAGCTATGATAGCTTAACTGGAGCTAAAGGATCTATTCTCAAGAAAGTTCATTCACAGGGCTGACACCTTGATGCTGGCTGCTGACTGGAAGCTCATTCAGCCCCTGCTGCCAGGGGCCTTGCTTTGTCTCCATGTAGACATCTTCATGCTCCCATAGAATGTTGACTGGTTTCTAAGAGCTAGTATTCCAAGAGACAGGAAGTGGAGCTGCTAGTCTTTTATTACCTGGGCTCAGAAACTGGGCATAACTTATGTTCCATAATTTTGATAAAGCATTTGCAAAGCCACCCAGATTCCAGAGGGGGCACATAGACCCCCCGCCATCTTCAGTCTACTACAATATTTAAAGATAGCTATTTGGAGGTGCCACCCCTAGCTATGCCTGTCATGAAACATTTCATCTGTCATAACCACCCCATGGTGGCTCTTCTTTGGCCTGTGGTTTATGCTTTATAGGGCCCAGAAACCCAAACCCTTTGGCAGTGTCACCAGTTCCTTGTGGGCAATAGGCAGAAGTGAATTCTGCATCTAATTGTTGAAGTTGATATCCAGGTAATAGAGCATCTTCTTGGCCAAGCCCAGGGCAATAAGGAGTACAGGCAAGGATCTATCATGCTCATTGTTGGTTAAGATCATGGCGTGTTCATCTGCCTGCATAATGCTCTGCCTTTCATGGAGTGCTTCCCAACTAATAGAAGGCAGGTCTGGAGTTCTGGCAAACCAAGGACATTTCAAGTTTTCCTGAGTGTAGAGAACCAACATCTTGTTGTACATCTGCCTTAGTTTAGGTTGCTATAAAAGAGTAGCATAAACTGGGTATCTTACAGACAACAGAAATATATTTCTCACAGTTCTGAAGACTGGCAGTGCAAGATCAGGGTGCCAGCATGTTCTAGTTCTGGTGGTAAGGGCCATATTTCTGGTTGTGTACTGCCAATGTTTTGTTATATTCTTACACGATGAAAAGAGGGCTTGAGAACTCTCTGAAGTCCCTTTTATAATCCCATTCATGAGGGTTCCACTCTTGTGACCTAATTATTACCCAAAGGCCTTACCTCCTAACACCATCACAATGGAGGTTAGGATTTCAACATATAAATTTTGGCAGGAAAAACATTCAGTCCATAAAAATACCTAGAACCTATTGTGGCAAATCAGATGCAAAATTCTGATATATTTTCATAGAAGGATTAGTCATGATACACATGATAAGTCTAACAGATTTATGTGAATAGTGGTTAAATACGTGGGCTCTGTATTCAGATGATTCAAATTCAATTTCTGGTTCCATCTTTTTCTAATTGTGTGATGTTATTAGTAAAATAGAAATTAAAATAGATTTTACTTAGGGTTATTATAAGGAATAGATAAGAAAAGGAATGTAAAAATATAGCACCACATAGTCCATATTATAATAAATATAAGTTTATTAATCTAATTATTATAAGGAATAAATAATACTACACCTCTGTAAATCATATCTAATCTCATGCTTTTCAATCGTGTATACTTTATATTCTTTTTAAAGCAATAGTTTATAGACATTTACCCAATTTTATCAGTTTCTTATTTTCATCCATTTTGCTTTACATTTCATGTCCTCAAACTCTTTTCCTCTCATTGACATTGTGTTTGAAATACCTCCCATCTCAATATTGCCTGTGGTATATGATAATGTACGACAAACTTTATATACTAAAATATTAAAGAAGAGGCTAAAGAAAAATAATCCATGGATTTGCTAAGTCTGTAACTTGAGGCTCCAAATTCATTCTTATCTTTTGTTTCTAATCTTGAAGCCAGCTTTCAATTTAACAGAGTCAATTTTTATACAGGATCTAATTTTTTAAAACACAATTTTAGGAAACACTGTAGTAATAGACAATTACCTTTCACAATTCAAAATTTCATTCAGTTCATTTTTAATCATGGAAGATTGGCACCAAGCAGAGGATTGGCATGAGATCAGAATATGTGGTGACACCAATTTCTTGGTGTGCTGGGTGTCATTGAGGGACGAGGTTCAAGTGAAGAAGGGAGTGGAAAAGAAAAAGAATAGAGACTCAGAAAGTTGAAGCAGAGTAATATCCTTTTCTCAATAGGAAACTAAGAGTTAGTCTATAGAGAGCTATCGGTGTATCCACTCTTCTTGAGTCAAGGTAAAGTTTAAGAAACAAAGGGAATCTGTTCTGTTGTAAGCAGAATAGATTACATATCTATAGAGGTAAAACATCAAAAGAGTGCCATTGATATCCAGCCATTTGGGGAACTTTGCCTAGCATAACAGTGGAGACAAAATAAAAGTTCAGACCTCCTGGAAATAGGGGTTGAAAGAAAAAGAGAGAACATCAAGTAGACTTGGAGCAGATGGCTCAGGTCCTTGGCAATGTCTCATTCTCAAAATATCAGTTCTTTGGAAGGAGTAATCAATCTTTTAGTAATCTAAAAGAGAAGATTTACCTATTTTCCCTGTAATTTCCTTTAATTTTGGGGAGATACTTACTAACATGACACAAATTGATTATGGCTTTATCAATTTTTCTTTACATGTTTCAAAGTTATGTTGTATTTATTTTGCACTAGCTTCAAAACTTTCTGTAGAACTTGGAAGGCCTTCCTTCATTGTCTTCTCATATCCAATCTTGCAGTTGATGGTTTCTCTTTCCTTAGAGCAGTGTTGGTCAACTTATTCTACACCATCAGCTTGTAAATATATTCTGTTTAAATTTGGGAGGAGAAGGTTGAGTGGTCTCTGTTGCAACTTCTCAACTCTGTCTTTGTAGTGTGAAAACAGCCATATACAATATGTAAATGAATGTATGTGTCCCAGAGAAATTTTATTTACAAAAACATGCAGCCTGTACACTATAATTATAGTTTACTGACTCTTCATTTTATTTTTTTTTCAGTTTGTGAGATTATGACTGATGTTTTTTTATTTCAGCATATTATGGGGGTACAAATTTTAAGGTTTCAAATGATGCTCTTGCCCCCCCTCCCCCCCACAAGTCTGAGCTTCAAGTGTGATCATCCCCCAGATGTTGCACATCTCACTCATTATGTATGTATATACCTGCCCCCTCCTCCCCCCTCCCACCTGCCCAATATCCAATTAGTGTAATTCCTATGTGTCCACTTAGGTGCTGATCAGTTAATACCAATTTGCTGGTGAGTATATGTGGTGCTTGTTTTTCCATTTTTGGGATAATTCACTTAGTAGTATGGGTTCTAGCTCTATCCAGGAAAACACAAGATGTAGATCTACCATTTGATCCAGCAATCCCATTACTGGGCATCTATCCAAAAGATCAAATGACACTCTACAACAAAAACACCTTCACTAGAATGTTTATAGCAGCACAATTCACGATTGCAAAGCTGTGGAAACAACCCAAGTGCCCATCAATCCATGAGTGGATTAATAAAATGTGGTATATGTATAGCATGGAGTACTATTCAGCTCTAAGAAACAATGGTGATATAGCACATCTGTATTTTCCTGACTCTTGCCTTTAGAAGCTAAGCTCACCCTCACCCACAAAAGCATTTAAGATTTTTGTTTGTTTTGTTTAAATTCTTAGTTTTGCAGTTACAAGGAAATGGCTACATACAGATTTTCTTTCTTTTATTAATCCTGTATGTCACTCCTTTCCAAAGATTTGAGTTTTCATTCTGGAAAATGTTCTACTATTAGAATGATGATTTTCTCTGCCCACTCTTTCAATTCTATTCTTTCATTGTTAAAGAGTAGTTGGAGTTCTTGAAGTTATTCTTCATATCATACAACTTTTCTGTTTTATATTTGCTTTTTCTTTGTTGATTAGGAAAAATAATTCAGTCCTTTCTTTTATCTCACTAATTTTAACTTCATTTGAGTCAAATCTGCTATTCACTACTTCATTTTTTTTAACTTTAGATTTGTTGTGATTTCTTTTTCACAATAACCTATTGAAATAATTCTATTTTCTCTATTTTTATTTATCTGGGTAGGCTAATTTTCTATTTATTGTGTTCAGTGTTTCACTTTCTTTGCATTTAGTATAATAAAATGCTTATTCTTAATTGTTTGTTATATTTATAAATTATTGTATAGGTAGCATAGAACTTACATCTAGAATGTATGAATGAGAATTTGAATAAGTCCTATTCACCATTCAGTGAAGTTCAGGTATTCACTCCAGAAGGCTTGCTCCTACTGACAGGGGAGCACATTGTGCAACTAGGGCAAGTATACAGGTGGTTTTTATTCTGGGTAATGGGGATTCCTTTCCTCTTGGCAGTCCTAAATTACTTGGTATTTTATTGTGTTTCTCTCTCCCAAGTGTCTCATCTAGGTGTATCCTATGTCAGAATTCTCTCTGCAGAGAAACATACTTGTGGTATAATCTCAAATTCCATAAAAAATAACATGACCAGACAATAATACTGTACTTATCATCTTCCAGGTACCATTCTAAGTATTTTATATATATATTAACACTTTAGTATCCTTGATATACCATTGAAATTGAAATTTGCAGAGATTATAAAATTTGCCCAAGTTTACATAGGTAATGGTGGAAGATCTGGTACTTAATCCCACAGTTTGGCTACCAAGTCAGTGTTTTTTAACCACCACCATACTATTGCTATCTATCCACTGATCAATACCCAAGTCATCCTCTCAGGTTATCAGGCAATTATAGACCTCATTCTATCCATGACAAATGACCCAGTCCTTCTCTGATACTTGCTTGACTCGATCTTGTGATTCCAAGGTTCTTTTCAGAAATTTTAATTGCTTTAGATGTTTGCTTTATTGCCTTTATAAGATTAATTCCTCAGTTCTGATGAGTTTCGCTGTTAATTTATACAATTCATATTTATCAGAAATTCTTCAGTATTCCATTATGCTTCTGGTTTCTCTTACTTTTCCAATGTAGTTATATTTCTGTGCTTATTTTAAAATATTTATTCTCTTATTTTAATGATATTAGGAATAAAAGGAGAAGTAAATGAATTTAAACAGTCATCTGGAACCAGAAAACTCCCCCTGAGCTTTACAATAATGTGTCCCAAAAGAGTTGCACTGGAATTTTGATTGAAGCCAACACTAATAGTATATTTACTTAATGATACATGACACTGTTTTAAAATTTCTCCTTTCCTTTAAAATAATGTGTGTGAGTGTGCACACATAAATTTGTCTGGATATCCAGTGTTCTACATTTTTCAGTGAAATTATATGAGTATTATCATAAAATATGTTTCCGTTTTTTTAAACAGAAAGCATAATATTTTACTCTTAAATATATATGCTTAAGTCTTCCATTAGCAAATATAATTGAACATCTGCTAGTTCCTCTTACAAGTGCTGAGTATATAGCGGTGAAAATGACAAAGAAATTCACTGCCATAGTGTAACTTACTTCTAGTGGGGAAATTCTATAACCCATCTTCATTAAAAAAAAAAAAAGAAATCAACTTTGCACATACAAACATGTATACTAAACTAAAATAAAGCATCCAATACTTTAAAAAGTTGAGAGAAATAAAATATTTCCTCATTATCTAAAAATCAATTCTGGATTAACTCTTTCAAAATTAATGAACCTTGATGTATTCTTGCATGCCTGGGGGATGAGTCTTTCTTTTAAGTATTCTGGTGAAGAGAATTAGAAGGTGAATTCAAATCAACAACTACATATTGATTAAGTATTATGTATTCAGCATTATGTACATAAAACCATGCTAGTGAATGCATTAAAAATCAGACAGGGAATATACACACTTAAAATAGTTATTGATATCAGAGTATAAATGATTAAGACAAAATGAGAGGTTTGGATAAGAACTTCTACGAGTGTTCAAAAGTTATATAAAGTTGTATATTGTTATACTTATCAAACAGTATAATGTGGAATTAACTTGGTTCAGGAAGAAACCCAAGCCAAAAGTTTTCTTATATATCACACTGAAACAAATTTAATTTCATTTAGCAATATAGTAGGCCTTCAGCATATTTTCTCTTCTTCAAGATCATATTATAACATGAACACTGAAATATAGCATAGTGTATGGGAGCATAAATAAAGACATTTTTAATTCATTGACTTTATAATAAACCAAAACTTAAATAGAACAATCTCTACCAATAATATATGTATTTTCTATTTTTCACTTATCTAAAATTTACTTATCTAAAAAATCAGTGTATTTCTATAGTTTTAATATATGTATTAGTATTTTACTTTACAAAATATTGTTTTGCCAAATCAATGAAATGTACAATCGTGTCCCTTAAGTGAAGTATCCCAAGAATGGAAAAAGAAGCACCACATGGATTCACCACCAAATTAGAATTAACTGATCAACACCTAAGTGCACATATAGTAGTAACATTCATCAGGTGTAGGGCAGATGGGAGCGGGGAGGAGGTGATGGGTATATACACACCTAATGGGTGCGGTGCACATCATCTGGAGGATGGACACACTTGAAGTTCTGACTTGAGTGGGGCATAGACAATGTATGTAACCTAAACATTTGTACCCTCATAATATGCTGAAATGCTGAATATGCTGCTATAAAAAGAACATAAAAATAAACAAAACAAAGAATTGTGAATTAATTAATAAATACTCAATTAACTACCTGAATTAAGGTAGTTGTTGTGTGTTGTGTGTGTGTGTTGTGTGTGTTGTTGATTGTGTGTTTAATTGTCTGTTTAATTGTGATTGTGCGTTTTTACCTGTCTGGTGGCTCGCACAATTAGGGGTAGGCTTGCCTTTGTTTCTCCTGACTGAAGCGGCTTCCCCAGCCTGTGTTTGTCAGAAGCATTTAAAAGCAAATATACTAGCTGCAGCCACCTGTAGCAAGGGATAAAAGTCAGGGCAAGCAGAGATGGGAAATCCTGGAAAGGAAGAGGCTGGGGAAGAATATACACGGGGGAGTAAAGGCTGGGAGAAGCTCCTGTGCATACCAGGGAATTAAAAGGCCATGATGTGCCCAGGGCTGGACACATGCTCAGAGAAGACCTGAGAAGACCTTAAGCTCAGGTTACAAAATCACATACAGAAATCAGTAGCATTCCTATACGCCAACAACACTCCAGGTGAGAACCAAATCAAAGACTCAATACCCTTCACAATAACAACAAAGAAAATAAAATACCTAGGAATATATTTAAGTAGGGAGGTAAAAGACCTCTAAAGGGAGACCTATGAAACACTGAGGAATAAAATAGCAAAGGACCTAAACAGGGGGAAAACCATATCTTGCTTATGGGTCAGCAGAATCAACATTGTTAAAATGTCTATACTATCCAAAGTGATCTACAGATTCAATGCAATCCCTATTAAAATACCAACATCATTTTCTGAAGATCTAGAAAAAAATAATTCTATGCTTTGTATGGAACCAGAGAAGACCTTGTATAGCAAAAAGCAATCTTAAGCAAAAAGAACAAATGGGAAGGTATCAGTTTACCAGACTTCAACATATACTTCAGGGCTATAGTAACTAAAACAGCATGGTGACTGGCATAAGAACAGAGACATAGACCATCGGAACGGAATTGAGAACCCAGATATAAAACCATCCATATATAGCCATCTAATCTTTGACAAAGCAGACAAAAACATACACTGGGGAAAAGAATCCTTATTGAATAAATGGTGCTGGGAAAATTGGATAGCCACATGGAGAAGGCTGAAACCTTCTGATCTGCACCTTTAACTTCTCACAAAAATCAACTCACGATGGATAACAGACTTAAACCTAAGGCATGAAACTATAAGAATTCTAGAAGACAATGTTGGAAAAACTCTTATAGACATTGGCCTAGGCAAATAATTAATGAAGAAGACCACAAAGGCAATCACAGTGACAACAAAAATAAAAAAAAAATGGGACCTGATCAAATTAAAAAGCTTTTACACAGCCAAGAAAACTATCACAAGAGCAAACAGACAACCTAAAGAATGAGAGAAAGTATTCCCATGTTACATATCCAATAAAAAGCCAATAACTAGAATCTATATGGAACTCAGGAAAATCAGCAAGAAAAAAATCATGTCCTTTGCCCCATCAGAAAGTGGGCAAAGGATATGAACAGAAAGTTTTCAAAAGAAGATAGACTAATGGCCAACAAACATATTAAAAAAATGCTCAACATCTATAATCCTCAGGGAAATCCAAGTCAAAACCACAATGAGATATCACTTATCTTGAGTGACAACGGCCTTTATCAAAAAGTCCCAAAGCAATAAGTGTTGGCATGGATGTGGAGGTCGTACACTGTTGGTGGGACTGCAAACTAGTACAACCTCTGTGTAAAGTAATGTGGAGATACATCAGAGAGCTATAAGTAGAACTACCATTTGATTCAGCAATCCCATCACTGAGCATCTACCCAAAAGAACAAAAGACATTCTATGAAAAAGACATATGCACCAGAATGTTTATAGCAGCACAATTCACAGTTACAAAGAAGTGGAAAAAACCACAGTGCTCATCAATATATGAGTGGATTAATAAAATGAGATATATATTTCTATATACCATGGACTTCTACTCAGCCAGAAAAAACAATGGTGATATAGCACCTCTTGTATTGTCCTGGATAGAGCTGGAACTCATTCTACAAAGTGAAGTATCCCAAGAATGGAAAAAGAAGCACCACATGTATTCACCATCAAATGGGTATTAACTTATCAACACTTAAGTGGTTATATATTAATAACATTCATTGGGTGTCAGGCAGATGGGAGGTGGGAGCAGGGGATGGATATATACACACCTAATGGGTGCGGTGCATACCGTCTGGGGGATGGACATGCTTGAAGCTCTGACTTGGGTGGGGCAAGGGCAATATATGTAACCTATACATTTGTACCCCCATAATTTGCTGAAATAAAAAGAAGTTTGATGAATTTTGTTAGATACATCTTCTGCATCAATTGAGATGTTCAAGTGTTTGTCTTTTTCCTTAATTGTATTAATGTGATATATTACATGGACTGATTTTCCATGTAATACATCATATTATCTTGAACCACCCTTGCGTCTCTGGTATAAATACCAGTTGATCAACCTGAATAATATTTTTAATATGTTTTTGTATTATACTTGCTAATATTTTATTGCAGATTGATTTTTTGCATATATATTTATGAGGGATATTTGTCTGTAATTTTCTTTTCTTGTGACGGCTTTGGTATCCAGGTAATGGTGGCCTCATACAATAAATTAGAAAGTATTCCCTCCTTTTCTATTTGTTGGAAGAATTTGAGAAGAATTTGTGTTAATTCTTCTTTAAATCTTTGGTAAGATTCACCTGGAAGACATCTGGTCCAGGACTTTTCTTTGTTGAAAGGTTTTTGATTATTGATTCAATCTCTTTATGTGATATAGGTCTGTTGATATTTTTTATTTTTTCTTGAGTTAGATTAACTAATTTGTGTGTTTTGAGGAATTTGTACTCTGTAGTTATTCTACATTATCTAATTTTATGGAATACAGTTATTCATAATATAGTCTTATGATCCTTTTTAGTTCTGTAAGGTTAGTAGTAATTTTTCCAATTTCATTTTGGATTTTAGTTATTTGCATCTTCTCTTTTCCGTTCTCCATCAATATAGCTGAGAGTTTATCAATTTAGTTGATTTTTTCAACGAATCAACTTTTGGTTTTATTGATTTTTCTTTATTATTTTTCTATTCTCTATTTTATTTATCTTTACACTAATCTGTATTATTTCATTTATTTTGCTAGCTTTGGGTCTAGTGCGCTTTTCTTTTTCTAGTTCTTTCAAGTGTAAAGTTAGGTTATTGATTCCAGATAGTTCTTCTTTTTTAATGTAGGCATATACATCTATATCAAACTTCTTTTAGTTGTCTACAAAGGAAGAAATAAAATAAAATACAAAGATTTCACATCTAATGGGTGTGGTGCACACTCTCTGGGGGACGGACAAATTCGTAGCTCTGACTTGGGTGGTGTAAAGGCAATATATGTAACCAAAGTGCTTGTAGTCCCATAACAGTATGCAATAACATAAAAAATAAAAAAAGATTTAAAGAATTTTAAAGTGAAATAATCTGAAGATATCTGTCAAAGAACAATGTGCAATATCAAGCCATTTGTTATAAGTAATTTGAAAAGTTGTTTTTCTGCATGTATAGTCTGTGGATACATAAATATTATTTACATCTATGATTTATAAAGTTATTTTGAGAATTAAAATTTAGGTGGTTCTAAAAACAAGTGAGGAATGTGTTATTATTATTATCATCATGATCATCCTTGTCATAATTTTTACTCATTTAGTTGAAGTGTCAAAAGGTGTGCACACTTGGGCTGAGCTAACAATATTAACAGTTATCAAAGTGATAGATCCATAAAAGAGTGAAACTCAATGCATGGATATGTAAATCACAAAAATTTGAGCTGGAATAGATTGACTTGCCATTGAATAATGGTTTGGAAAATAACATTCATGAAGGGATGAGATATGATTGCTGAAGGAGTTAGAATGCCAAGTTGGGGACAGAATGCTTAAAGGACTGAAGTCATTTATTATAAGAGTGTTAGGTTTGACCCATATTCTAGAATGTCATCTCAAAATAAACTTGAATATATTTCTATTTGAACCATAATTAGTTACATAAACTATTTACCTGTGTTGAAAATGTTTAAGCTCTATGGAGGCTCTGCTGCACTTTTCTCTGCCATGCTGAAAAAGAGAATTTGGGATCCTGTCAGAGAATTCTCATTTGACCCAATACAAAAAATAAATCCTTAAATTTGATTAATGCCCAGTTACTCTCCTCTAGGACTGTAGTCACTTATCTCATCCCTATTTCCTCTTTTTCTTTGTCAGTGACTATACCTTTTCCAAATCATTCAATGAGTCAAAGTCATGAGGTTTATGATGCAGTGAAAAAGTCAGCTGCTCTGAGATATAATCAATGTTCAAAGAGCTTTTCCCTATGTGCTCAAGATTCGTGGCCTGATGCCCAGTTAAGATTACCTAAGATGGACAGACTGTGTCATCACCCAGAATTCTGATTTCTGGTAGGCATGCTAAGTCAGAAAGCCATCAACATTATCCTATTACCTTCCTCATCCATGGCCACACCGTGACCTCCTCTATTGAAGAATCAATGTTTAAAATCACTATTCATCCTTTCCGGTTGCCAAGTATCTATCTACAAAAGAAATGCGTTATGTAAGTTAGTCATCTGCTTGTGATTTTTGTATTCAATATGGCAAAGTGCCATGCTGACTCAGAGCCAATTCAGTAGCCAAGGTTTTAGAAAACCACTTGACATGTAAACATATTCAAATCCTCTAATCTTTCCAAACTGTGCATTTAAAGGAGCAACCTTATATATTTCTGCCACTTTTTGACCTTCAAGCAAACACATGGTACTTTTGTCCTCAGTTTTATCCTTTATGAAATAAAGGATTTGGACTGTATATCATGCTAGACCCCTTCAGGGCCTATACTTTGGCGCTCTTCTTTCCAGTTTTGCTGAAGTTTTATTGTTGATTTTGTTAAATAAAGGAGGCAGATCTCAACAGTTACTGTAATTGACATGGCTTATTATATCAGAATTTTCTCCCAGGCATAAAAAAAACCTTCACAATTTATTCTTCATAAATTTAGTAAAAGATGATCCAGAAAATCTAAAGATACTAGTAAATGAATTTTAAGAGATATTATAAGTGAACAGCGCCATCCCAGTAAACCTTTAGCAACTGTCTGAGCAAGAGTTTACTATGTTCAGTGAATAAACCAAAGTTTCCTTAGGCAGAATTAGTATGGTTTGAACCTTTCCTTTCCCAGTGTTGATAGAAAAAATAATGTACACTTAAAAGTAGTATGTTTTCAAGGCATCAACTTATGGGTCACAATGCTCTCTTGATGTCAAAATAAGAGTTGCCTGGTTGTTTATAAAGAAAATGCTATGGAATATCATTTAGACCTTAATTTTGGGAGAAATACCACTTTTAATTGGAAGACTAGCAATCCAACTGTGTCATTGACAAAGAATAAAATTGTAGGGGAGAAAAACTCTACCCTCTCAAGTTCAGGACCTGGAGGCCTGTGAATTAAACTAACAAAATGCAGATTAATAGGAGAAATGAAAGTTTATTTGTATGCATAAAAGAAATTACAAAAGAAATAACTTAATAAATGGTTAAAGTTAGAGGCTTATATGCCTAACTTAGTAGGAGAAAGGGAGGTGAGAGAAAAGGGTTCCACAGGTAGAACAAATGGGGTTTTTTAGGAAAGGCAAATAGGTTTTCTGGAGAACAAACAGGAGATAAGAAAGTGTATGATAATGTTCGTTTATGCAAGTATGAGTGCCTTTCCATGTTTTTTATGGCCATCAAACTCCCCTGGAGAGGGAATTTATGGTAGAGTTACCTTTGGTCTTCTTTCTATAAGTAAAGCTACCCTGAAGAGAGAATTTATGGCTGTCTCATTTCTCAGAAGTTTCTGCTTTTAGTTTGATGAAGGAAGCTCTGAGAAGACTCTTTTCTGCATCTGTTGAATCTCAAATGTCTTCAACTAAAAATAATTATACCAATCCGAGGGTTCTGTGTGGGTTCTGACATTTCCTCCATTTTGAAACATCTTGAGAAGTTTCATAAATGAGATACTTGGTTGGTTGCTGTGGAGAGAAGCTTTGGGTTAGAAGCTGTGAGGTAAGAGATCTGCAAAGGGAGAGAAGAACATAGAACAAGGAAGAATAATGCAGAAAAGAACAAATCTAAGCACATTGCCCCATATCCCATTGAACCAGTCTCCCAGTCCAGGTCAGTTCAGTTAAACACTGTGCCTCATTTATTTGATGGAGAATATTAACATTTTCTTTTTAAAAGAATAAATGGTACACAATTTGTCTTGTCTGATTTACATAGAAGCAGCATTGTTTGCCCATGATTGCACAAGCTGCTCCTTGCTGGGCACTCAGTGTATCTAGAATGAGACGATTTTGGAGTAAAACAGAAGCTAAACTGCTAACTTCTGATTGGAGTGCTTCCAGAGACTTTATAGTGTTATTGAATCTTAGTTCTATGACTTTGAATCATTCTTTCTAAATCAGAAGTTCCGAAACTTGGAAATATCATTCTCATTACTAAATAGAAGTTGGAGCTGTGATACATAAGTGTGTTCTCTATTATGTCTCATTGAGTACATCTATGTGGTGTTATCTAATGTACAAATAAGCTCATGTTTGTAACTCATCTAGCATTTAAGGTAGAATTCCTAATGAGGGAGGGTGCCAGGTATCCAAGTTCACATTGCTCTAACCATGTGGGTGGGAACTCTTTATATTCTTTTTTTTAACTTTCAGACTATTATGGGGGTATAAACCTTTTGGTTACATGAATTGCTTTTGTACAGATTGAGTCAATGTTATAAGTGTGTCCATCCCCCACATAGTGTACCAGGAGTCCTCAAACTTTTTAAACAGGGGGCCAGTTCACTGTCCCTCAGACCTTTGGAGGGCCAGACTATAGTTTTAAAAAAACTATGAACAAATTCCTATGCACACTGCACATATCTTATTTTGAAGTTAAAAAACATACGGGCAAAAACACCCACATGTGGCCTGAGGGCTGTAGTTTGAGTACGCCTGGTACACTGTACCCATTAGGTGTGAATTCACCCATCCCCTCCCCTCACACTTGGTTGATTTCTCTTGAAATTTACTACCATATGTGCACATGAGTGTTGATCTATTAGTCTAATTTAGTACTGGGTTCATGTGGGTTTTGTTTTTGCATTCTTGCAATACTTCACTTAAAAAGACGGTCTCCAGTTCCATCCAGGTTGTTACAAAAGGCATTAGTTGACCAATTCTTTTTATGGCTGAGTAATACTCCATAGTATACATGTAGCACATTTTATTAACCCGCTCACATATTCGTGGGCACTTTTTTGTCCCATAAAATAAAGAGATCAGTGTTGCACATGAACATGGTCAAAGTAGAAGCTGTGACTCAACAAGTTGAAAGCTGGTATCCTTTACAACCTCTGTCATCAGTCATGTTGGCATCCACAAATTTCTCCATTTTTCCATGTGATTTGTCTCTGTCAGGTTATAAGAGCAAAAAGAGTTGTAAAGTATCTGATAGAGAAAACTTATAGTCTGATATTGGCAGTTATGGAGCTCAGTTTTATCACCTGGCCAAGTTAATCTAGAATTTTTGTCTTCCCATGTATAATTTTTGGTATTTAGCAGCCTAATCAGAGGAACAGCTGAGCTATTCCAGATCCTGCTAATATGGCCCATAAACCAAGAGTGACAGCGAGTGACTGGAGAAATGTTTATGTCACAAGAGTTAGTACTGGAACCATTCATGACATCTATGGAGGATTTAAAGTTACCACACATGTGGAATCAAACCAAGGGGTTTTGATTATAATGTTGTCTTGATATCTTATCTAGAAATGGTCCAGTGCCGTTTCTGTTTTCAATACAAGGGAGAAAATTCCCATTCAATAACATCACCTGAGCAAAGACAGACCTTGAGCTTCCATGGAGGTTTAACAGTGCCACATCAATTTCCCAGGAGAGGTGGAGTGATTTTTGTCTTTCTGCTGTGGATATCATTCCCTTTTGTACATCTATCATCCAGTCTGGGTCCGCTAGCTATTTGTACTGGCAGAAAAAAAATAGTTAGGTTCTTCTGTATCATCTAGATGTTGACATAACCCAAAATCAGATTGATTAAAATTGCCAGTCTTTGGTAGACTGATACAAGTGGGCATTGCATTTGTCCTAGAATTGTCCAAAAAGCTATAAGGGTTAGTTGAAGCAAGATGCAATTTGAAAGAGAGTCTACTGTGGAGAAACAAAAGGAAAAATAGAATAGGTTAAGACATGCAATCTCCAGACAATCTGTCAATAAATATGATGGGAGGTTTTCATTTAAAGCTAAAAGAGGTTTTTGAAGGTGTTTATTGCTATTATTTATTTATTTATTTAGGCCAGGGAAAAGAAAAATTTCAGGGAAAATAGGTAGAGAGGTAGTTCTTGATCTAAGATCTTGGGGAAAACGTCTACTTTATGGTGTCATCTGCTTTGGGAGCCTGTGAGTTGCCTCTGAAAATCCTCAATGTAAAGTCATCTGCAAGGATGGACTTTCAATTATCTTGGAAATAATGGTCTGGATTAGCTTAGCATGGCTTATGTGAACCCAGGAGGGATCTTCTTTTATTTTGATGGCAGTGTAGGTGATTACCAGTACTCCATAAGATCCCTCCCAGCAACGTGCCAGTGCAAGCTGCTTCTAAAAATCTTGATATACACTTAATATCTTGTCAAAAGCAATGGCAGGGCTTCTTGGTAGATGAAGCCCATGAAATTTTTTCCTGTTGATGACATGCTACAAATATAATAGTTAGTTCTTGTAAATAGCTAGTCATGGTATTGGACCATTCACTCAAATCTCTATAATGCTTACTCACTTCAGGGATAAAAGGTTTAGAGATGTCAATAGAAGCTACCAAAAGTTATTTCAAAAAGTGTTAATCCATGTCTCCTGTTTGGGGTATTCTGGGGCAATGCTTCTGGCCACTTAAGTCTATTTCCTTGACAGATTTTCCCTAGAGTTCTTTTAATGTATGAATTGTCATGTTCCACTTGCCCTGAGAATTGGGAATGGTAGAGTGCATGAAATTTTAATGACTATCCCATAGTTTTTGTGACCAAGTGATTTACTTCTGCTGTAAAGTGAGTTCCTTGGTCTTATTAAATCTATAAAGTAATGCCAAAATCAAAATTAATTTCAGTTATTAGTTTCTTTACTACTATTGTGGCATCAGCATGTCTAGTTGGATAGCATTCAGTCCAATCACTAAATATGCAGATGATCAATGAGGACAGGCTGAGTATCACTTATCCAAAATGCTTGGGTGGAACCAGAAATGTTTTAAGTTTTTGATTGTTTTAGATGCTGGAATATTTGCATTATACTGAACTGGTTGAGCATCCCTAATTCAAAAATCCAAAACCCAAAATATTCCAATAAGCATTTTCTTTGAGCATCATTTCAGTGTTCAAAAAGTTTTGGATTTTGGAGCATTTCAGATTTCTGATTTTCATATTGGGGATACTCAACCTGTAGTGAGAGTAGCCCTAAAGGCTGAGATAAATCTGTAAAGTCCATTGGGAGTATAGCAAAGGGCAATGTGGGTTTGGAGGGTTTTCTGGAGTAGTTTGCTTATACCCAGAAATTTGGTGAGATTTACAAACAAGTCTATTGGGAAATAATTAATCAGAAATTTTGTGGATTCCAGAGAAAAACCAATTGTCATTCAATTCCTTGAGCATTCCTTGTTCACACATATGTTCCATTCGATGAAAGATAAGTGCAAGAAAAAGGTTAAAGGATAGGGGCCATAGGAAGTACATTTGTTCCAATGTATAATCCTTCTGACAATTGCCTGGCACCATTTTACAACCATTTGTCTTTTTCATATTATGCAACATCTCTCTAATATTATTGATATCAGTCAGAAGTAAAAGCAGAGTTGTAAGCTAAATGAAAAAAGTATTAGGGTGTCCATTTTTGGCAGCTTGGTCAGATATATTGTTCCCCAGAGGTAGAGTGTCAGTCTCCTTGGTGTGTGCCAACAATAAACAATAGCAATCTATGTAAGAAGATGAATTATATGCCCATTGGCAGGCAATAGGGGTATCAGCAGAGGTTAGGAATTCATGGGACTTTTAAATAGTGCCAACAGCATGGCAGACTCCAAAGCATATCTAGAATGTAAACAGTGGCAGTTTCCCCTTTGCCAGTGTACAGGGTGTGGTATGAGCTATAAGTTCAGTGGCTTGGGATGATTATAGTGGACACAAAGAGTATGTCTCAAGTGTTTCATGTGGGGAAACTGTGGCATAGCCAATTATTACGTTTCCCTGAGAATTTTGTTTGTAAGAGTCATCACAAAATAGAAGTCTGGGCTGTCTAACAGGGTGTCTAAGAGATTTTTTAGATCTTTTTTAGAAGTGGTCTTGAGACAGCTTCTATGACTATACGACAATCATGCAGAATAGAATGGGCATCTCCATCATCAGGGATGGGTAATAGAATAGCTAGGTTCAGGGTGTTACAATGATGCAAGATGATAGAGAGATTTGTTAGTAGGGCCTGTTTGTAGGTGATCTTCCACTGTATAGACAGGTGCTATTTTATGAACTTGTAAGAGGGCTGATACAACATGAAAAACATAGAGGTTAGTGGGGAAGCCTAATGTAAAGGTACTGGCTTTGCTAATTTGGATGGCAGCTGTGTCTACTGCACACAGACATGAGGGGCATGCCTGATGCCACTGGGTATAACTGACATAGAAATACGCCATAGAATGTATTTGTGAGGCTATCTGTTGTTCTAGAATACTGGCAGTAGTCCCATTAATTTCATGGCAATATATTTGAAAAAGTTTGGCAAAATTGGATAAACCAGAGCTAGGGGTATGATAATGCAAACTTTAATGTTCCAAAGGAGGCCAGTGTCTCAGAGAACCATAAAAAAAGGGTTCTGAGATTGTATCTGAGAGATGGCTATACAAGGCTTAGCTATGGCAGCAAAATTGAGAACCTATTGGTGGCAACAATCAGCTGACCTAAAATAATTTTATAATTGTTTCTTTGTTCTTGTGAGAGGGATGGCAAAATTGACTGTTGATTGTACCCAGTGAAGTTTAGATTCAGCGGCTTTATGACCTTGCTCAGTCAGTGCCTTCAGAAAGATTAGGGAGTCTATAAGAGCACCCTATTTAATTTAGTAGCAAAGTAGAAGGGTATCAACATATTGGACAAGAATGGAGCCCTGGGTAAAGATTATACAGTCTACATCAGCTTCAAGGACTTGGGAAATACTGAGGGTGACCTCACAATAACCTTGAGGTATATGAGTCCATGTTAATTGTCTTCCCTTAAAGATAAATGCAAAAAATAAATTGTGAGTCAGGGTGCAATGGTATTGAAAAGAAAGCTGAGCAGAGGTCAGCTACTCTAAGCCAGGTTGTATCAGTAGAGAGGGAAGCTAGGTTAGAGACTATGGGATGGTGAGGCATCACAAAGTTTATGACTCTTAAACGTTGCACAAATCAATAGACTTGATATCCTTCTGAATCAAATTTTTCTCCTCTTTTCAGTGGCAAGATTAGTGTATTTCATGATGAGGAGTTAAAGAGAAAAACTCCCTACTGTAAAAGGGAGTCTAGTATAAGTTCAATTTATTATTCCACATCTCAAGAGAGGGGGCATTGGGCTACAGACGGGAAGGATTTGTTCTATTTCCAGGTAATGAGTACAGGCTCTGCACTCAGTAATAGTCCAAGCTTATTAGCATGTGAGGCTCAAAGACTAATTAAAATAGCTTTTAAATTTGGAACCTCTTCAGAGAAATTTGAATCAAAAGGGGTCTCCACTAGGGTTAGTAGAAAGGTTGAGGTTTGGTTTGAGAGCAAGAAAATAAAGATGATCTTTTCATTATATTGTATGGTAGCACTGAATTTACATAATATGTCTGTATCTAAAAGCTTTTCAGGTGAAGACTCAGAAACCAGAAAAGCTTGATAAGTGTTAAGAGGTCCTAAGGATATTTATTTGGGTAGCTTGGGATATGGGTAGTAACATAGGCTGCCAGAGACTTCAACAGCTTGAATGGAATTAGAGGTGACAGGCAAAGATCAATCCTTTGAATAGATGGTAGGGAAAGTCAATTTAAAAATCCAGTTCCTGATCCTCTATTTTAATCTTAATGATTAGGGTGCAACAGAAGACTGGATGATCCCATCAATTGGTGGGGTTTATGAGAAATTGCCCTACAGAAGGAGAAAATGCACTTTCTGGGAATAGTAAGGTATAGAGTAATTGCTATTTAACTTTCCCTTTCTCTTAAGTTCAGGGTGGTCCTTTTCCAGTGTTTTGACTTTTTACAGGATCTGTGAGTGTCTTGAGATAAATAGGGGAGGCTTTGCAGTTGGTAAAAAAAGATGGGTGGGATTTGAGTTACTCCCAGAGTCAAATTTCTGTTTTTAAAAAGACTTGACGAATAAGGTGAAGATCGTTGCTTTTAATTCCTTATTTGTTTCTTGTTTTCTTGCAAACAGCTTTCATAAAATTGAGTAGCAGCCTTGATATACCACTAACGGGCTGACTTACTCATCTCACCACATTATTTAGGATTTGTTACTTTATAACAGGAAGAAGATTTCCAACAATAGTGGAAATCAAAAGATTTCTCTGTTCTGGACCTCTGCATTTAGAGCATTGTTCCTCTGGAATGTCTGTATTATGCATTCCAAAAAGGTTTTAAGATGCGCTCCTTCCTTTTGAATGTATAATTCCACTTTGGCTCAGTTAACCTTCAGTGGGAAAGCTTCTATAATAGCTCCTTTTAGGCCCTGAATATTGGCCTCCAATTCAGCTAATTTCTGGTTATTTGTAAGAAAGCCTGGGAAAGGGTCTAGCCATCTGTTTTCCCAGTGGAGGATTTTCTCCAGTGGGCCGTCTGGCTTATTGTATAACTAAAGTACAATGAGAAGAACATCTCATAAAGCCAGTCAAGGTCTCTATGAGAAGGCTCAGTTTCTATGAGTGGCCTAGTGGAAGGAGTGGAAGTTTAGATTTGGAACTGAATATGAAACTCATCTCTGCCTTCTAGACTACATAATCTTCCATATATAAATATGTAGGGAAATATATTTATTTATTTATTTATTTTTCATCTAAGCCTCAGGTAACTTATCTGCAAAGAAACCCCCAAACAAACAAATACATAACATACATAAATAACATAACATAACATAACAATTGTTAACTCATAATGTCATACAGTTTAAATGAAATAATATATTTTCTTATCTTTCAGGTTGTTACAGTTTTATCACCCTGGTACAACATTTACCTCAATACTCAGTCCAAATCAAGAGACATTTATTTTAAATATTTTTGTTATGTCATCATCCAATTTCCAGTATTAATGTCTATGTTATTTAATTTTTGTTGGAGCAACAAGCAGTCTAAAATACCTGGTGCTTAACCTAAAAAAAATACTTTTTACTAAGTTTAGTTCAGCTATGTTCAGTTTTGCTCCATTTGTCTTCTCGCTTTAGAACCTAGGCTTAATGAGTGACCACTATCCAGAATATGATGTTTTCATGGTAGAGAGCAGAAGCAAGACAGGGGGAGAAAACAACACAGATATATTTTTAATACTTCTGTTGGGACATGGCATACTGTGATGTCTGTTCACATTCAGTTAGTCAAAGGAAGTCATATATGGGCAAGCACAAATCAATGAGTGAGGAGGTGTACTCCACCTACAGGAAAGTCTAGCAAGGAAGGGGAGGGATTAATAATTGTAAGGAACCAAAACAATTTACAACAATGTGCAAGGTAAAACATCTAATTGAAGGGCAGACAGCAAGTGTCTAATATAGGTAGCTATTAATATATTATAATCATTATGCTGAGTTTTATTTATTAGTGCAAATGTGGTATGCATACCAAATTCTTATCAGTTACACAGACTTTCAGTCTATTTTGTAGACATTATTAGTAAAATAAGTTGCATTAAATAAAATATGATTTGGTACAGTTTTATTATCAGTCTTAAGTGCCATCTTTTTCTATAAATGAATTAATCTTTAAAGGTATGGAGTGTAAGAAGTAATATCTGTACTTTTTAATTAAAGAATAGCACTCTGGTAACTCTTGGAAATATTTTATTTGGAGGGACTATAATAGAGAGAAGACAGTAATAACTTTAGAGTTTTACATAAGAAATTGGCAACTGCATCCTTAAATGCATCAGTGGTCCCCAAGTTATATTTGTGTTTGAGAGATAAGCCAAATGCCATTACTCTGACCTACAGTGGTTTGTATTTTTAGAAAAGATGAAATAACCAACACTTGAATTTTTACATCTGTGATATGAACCAATAACCCCATGAAATTGGCTGAGCACTAACCTTCTGTAAAAAACGATTAGTCTCATTTTCTAAGATAAAAATAATAAAATATAAAAATATGTGAAAATTTTCTTCTTCTAAGCTGCGAATTAAATGTCTTTGAGAAAATGTTGAAAGCCACACATTTACCCCAGAAGATGAAAAACTTAAGTTGTATTATTTATTATTTTGAACTTAGTAAAGTGCTATAAAAATTACATATTCTCCTAAAAACAATTTGCTCCCCAGAATTTTATTCCAATGCCTTTCATTTCTGTGTACAAAGAGAGCCAGAGCACAGAGGCTGAGTGTGCTGGTAGTGATGTCAACTACAGAGGAATAAAGCTCATGGGCTGATTTGGAAGCATAGCCGGCATACAAATCAGAGCATTCTAAGGATTGTTAAAGCCCAAATCAAATCTGATTTTTTTAGGAGAAATATATTCCTTTGCTTGAGGCATCAAACACATTACAGCATGTCATTATTTTCCAAAAAGAATATTTGGGGAGCAATATTCATGAACTTCAGTAATGAATGTAGTTTAGAAATTTAAAATTTTTAGTCCTCACCTGCCACTATATATAAAAATACTTTATAATTTAGATTTTTTATTCTCATAAAAAACATTAATAGATGCTATACTATCTCATGTTTACTAAGTAATATAGTGATAGATATGAGACATATGCTCATTAAAATTAAAGGAATCTGTGTCTGTCTATACAATGCTGCCTCCTCTGTGCCATTATAGTAGCAGATAATTACAATAAAAATGAAGGAAGATGCCATAGTCATTATGATTTTAGAAATTCTCATTTCTAGAAAATTTGGTCAATTGGCTTATGCAGAAAAATAACTTGAAGAAACAATGCTGCAAATTAAGATTATACAAAATTACCCTTAGACTCATAATAAACTTGGGAACTATTTAATGAAATTTTAAAATAATAAGGCAATATGTTTTAATATATTGACTTTTTCTTAAAAGCCACAGTAAACATTAGACAAATTTATAACTTAATGAACATTTAAAATTTGCAATAAAATAGATTAAAGACATGCAGTTTATTTATGATGATATAACTATATGCTTATATTAATAGTTACAGACATGACAAGAATACTTCTCGAGGAGCTAGCAATATAATTTAAGTCTGTCATCTCTAAACTGTTCGCCTAATGAGAGTGCAGCGTTTTAGTCCTTCTGCTCTTAATCAAGGCCAATATCTGAAGACAAGGCTGGGAGGAGTCATTTGTATGAGCAAAGAAGTTGAAAGTTGCTGTGTTCTTGGGGCTGGTAGTTTTACAAGGCTTGCCTCAGTGGATTGCTTCTTTGTATTGAAGTTTGCATGTGACTAGTGGCACAATGAGCTTGTGATGGATATAGGCTTTTACTTAGTTGAGCATTTTGTCCTGGGAAAACCAAAGCAGTACTAGAGCGTGGCTCAGACAAAAGGAGGCTATAATGTGCATCTTTAGTGTGTTGCTCTAGACTTTGAGAAGAAAATGTATTTTTCACTTGTATTTCTTCTTTCTTGTCACTTAAATTATAAGATGCTAAAAGGTCATTGAACAAGAGTCAAAGAAGCCCAAAGAAATTCTCCAACTCCACATGCTTCAAACTAACTCACTAGAGTAGGAGCCTACATAAGGCCTGATGTGTAGATGGTGAAGAAAGTATTACAGCATCTCCAAAAGCCAACATTCTTCTAAAAGCTATTCTTCTGGTAACTTCTTACTTCTTTCACCCCAAGGATAAAGAGTGATCATATAAGTTCAAGGATGCTTTAGGGACATAGAGCTAGAACTAGAGCTTTAGACATACAATTTTAAAAAGTTGAAAACTGATTACTAGAGGAGAGCTCTGCTTTTTTATTTGTCTTCTTTGCATCATCTTCATTCTGCATGAAATCCAGTGTAGCAAGACTATGTGGGATCTTTGGAAGAAATCTGATCTTCTGTATCATATGGTGCTTTCCTTCCTATCTGGATCTGTGAGGTGGCAAGAGGTGAAACAGATTCATTATCTGCATTGAATTGCTAATTATTTGAATTACTTTCCTGCAATTTTATTCTCTTGGTTGCCTCAATTAATTGCTTTAATTATCCCTATTTGTTTTCTATTCTTTTATTTTTTCTATTTCTTTTTCATTTTATATGTTTTTTAAATGGATTTTATTTTTTAGAGCAGTTTTAAGTTCACAGCAAAATTGAGTGGAAAGCATAGAGAGTTCCCCAATAACTCCTGACTCCATGCACATACAGCCTCTCTGACTATCAAAATCCCAAACCAGAGTGGTACATTTGTTATAATCAATAAACCTGCTTTGATAGGTTTATTGATAGTCATTATCACCAAAAGTGCATATTTATATTAAGGTTCACTCTTGGTGTTGTATATTCTATGGATTTTGAGAAATGTCAAATACATGAGTGGATCAACAAAATGTGGTATATGTATACCATGGAGTACTATTCGGCTTTAAGAAACAATGGTGATATAGCACCTCTTGTATACTCCTGGATACAGCTGGAACCCATTCTACTAAGTGAAGTATCTCAAGAATGGAAAAACAAGCACCACCTGTACTCACCAGCAAATTGGTATTAACGGATCAACACCTAAGTGGACATATAGGAATAACATTTGTTGGGTGTTGGGCGGGTGGGAGGGGGGAGGAGGGGATGGGTATATACAAACATAATGAGTGAGATGTGCAACGTTTGGGGGATGGTCACGCTTGAAGCTCTGCCTCGAGGGGGGTGGGGGGGACATGGGCAATATACATAACCATAATATTTGTACCCCCATAATATGCTGAAATTAAAAAAAGTGTTACTTTTTAAGTAACTTAACCACATTGATACATATATGTAGGTCTATTAATATTCAAAGTATGCTCTTGAACATGGTGATGACAAAAATGGAATATAATGGTAACTGGACATGCTATTTATGGAAAACCTTTCTTCCTATCCTTTAATGGAGGCTATTCCTAAGATTAGGGGAGGAGACAGAACAGAGTAGATTCTATTAAAGGCAATATAAACTTTCTGTGAAAGTTTTCCTCTCTGACTCAGGCTTAAACTATGGCATTGTATGGCCTCCACAGAAGATAGTCACTGTGGGGACTTATAAAATGTCTAAGATGTTATGAATCAAAAGCCCTTTGTTGTCTTGAAATGCCCAAGACCTGTCAGAGCAATAGTCATTGGGGGAATGCATTCCACTGTTTGGTGACACCCTGTGTCATATTTTCTCCTTACTCTTTGCCATATTACACTACAATATGTTTATTTATTTTACAAAGTTCAGCTCATATATCACCTTGTTAAGGAAGCTTTCTCTTACTACTCTACCATGACAGAGAATCACTCCTCATTGTCTGCTTTATACATAATCCTGTTAGTGTACTGCATACTAATTTCTTTGTTTACATGAGCATCTCCTATAATAGACTTCCTTAGTTGAAAGAAAGAAGTTTCATCAATGTCCGTATTACAGCACAAAATACAATGTCTTGTCTACCGCATGTGCTCAATAAATAATTTTTTATTTGAATTAGCCCATGGTTACATTAAGGTTATTTTTTTTTTCCCTTCAGTTGAGACTTATCATAATATCTCCATATGGTTTTTCTATTATATCGCAAAAGCATTCACTGTTAAGAAAAACAAAGAAAATGTGACATTAGTTTTTCTATAACTGATCTAACAGTTACCATAAGCACCACCGCCCCAAGCTAGATAACTCAAGAAAATTATATCTGGTCCACTTCTCAGTTCAATTCAGTAACTTAAGCAGTTTCTTCTGATAACCCAGCCCTACTTTGACGATTCTACCAAATGTTAAGTCTGAGATTTTTACTATGCTTATTTTCAAGATAGCATTTGGATGTATGGTAGGGATGGGTCTTTCAAGACTTCATGGTTTATATGGCTGCACTAGTCTCTGCTACAGAGGCACTAATCTGGTCTTTTTTCTTGGACTAGTGAACAGTATAAACTGCTCTTATAAGTTGTTTTTTTTTTTAGTGGGTGGAGAGGGTGTCAATAGTGAGCTAGTATCCAAAGTTGTGATCTCTATTTTTAACCATTGGTTTTTATCTATTAACTCCTCATTCATTTCAGCTTCATCATTGTGGTCTTAGAACTTTTTCAGCATCATCAAAGTATAATTTTCAATGAATTAAAAATATAATTCTTAGACACACTGAAATATACAGTGGACATGTGTTTTAAATGCTTTTAACTTACTATATGAGAGAAACAGCAAGATGGTAAAGCTTGTTGAAAGAAAAATTCAACAGATGTAAATTAATATAGGCATTCAATAAAAAATGCTGAAATGAGTTTTCTAATAGATAAAAATTATTCCTCATCCTTTTGTCCAATGAAATTATAACTTTTGTGGTATCTTTGTGACTGAAGAAAAAATCTACAATTAAACATATTACTTTACTAAGTCTAGGACCTAATAAGAAGTAAATAATGTAATAAAATGGTACACTCTTGGAGGATTCAATAATCTTTGGGTAGACATATTAGACAGCTCTTAAATCTAACATCATAAAGGCATACAGTAATCCCTTTGTCTTATTTCTAAGTTTCAGATAATTTCTCTTAACAGTGACCAAATCCTCTATGGACTTTTGATTACATTCATTGGACCACACTTGAATTTCTGGATTCTTATCATACCATATGTAGAGCATAGAAAATCAGAAGGTATAGAAGAGATGTTTTTCCAAATTCATCTAACAGCTCCCAGTCATAGCTGCTATTGCCCTATTGCCTCTTAAAACATAAAAAAAAGTTTGTTCATAGTGTTTCTCCAAATATTTTGTAGCCCTCCTCTTTCAAATCTCCATAAAATCTCCATAATCTCATTTTGGGTCTCTGACTATCACTATATCTATCTGCATGTTTCTGCCATGCTTCTTCTATTTTCAGTATCAATTTGATTAGAGTCAGGGTGAGGGCAGGAGAGGGGATAAAGAAGGAAACTCATTCAAGTAATCCCTCTATTTTCCTCAGTCTTAAAGCCAATGTGATTAATGCTTTCAGATTCCTCTTTTTTTTTGGACCATTCTCTATGTAAAACGTATACTCAACTACACTAGACCTAGGTATCTGTATATCAATACAGGCCATTTAGAAATTATTATCCCTTAATTCTTATATTCTCCCCAAATTCTGTATTTCAAGAATGTGTTTTCATTAAATAGAATAGAAATCAGCCTCAAGTTCCAAATACAATCAATGACTTCATTGTTGAGTCTTCCACATTTTATAAACCTTTAAGCCATTACCATATTTTTTGATGCTTTCATAAGATTCTAATTTCTTATTTAGGTAAATAAAAAAGATATGTTATACTCTTCTCTCTCTCTAGACTTATCTCTTAGCATTTTCCTCATCATACCCTTTTCTCTAAAAAAATAAGAGCTTTCATTTTTGTCTGTGTGCTTCTGAGTTTGGTATGTTGATTCTGTTTGACTGGAACACACTTCTCCAACTCTTCTGGCTTAATCTTAGTCATCTTTCTTTTTCAGCATAAGAATGACTTCCAGAATGCCTTTTGTATGACCCTAGAATGTGCTGTACTTCATACAGTCTAGCATATACCATTGTTCTGGTTGTCTATTTATGTGTAATAATTCACCTTAAAATTCATTCCCTTAAAATAAAAGTCATTTATATGGCTCATGAATCTACAGTTTGCATGAAGCACTGTGCTTCATGTAACATTGGTTGGATTGGTTCAAATGGAGCTGGAGTATCCATTTTTAAGAAGGCTCACTTATATGCCTGGTCAGTTGATTTTGTGCTGTTGCTTGGGAGCTCAGCCAGGGTTATTGTCTTAGTTCCTCTCCACATGGGTCTTTCGAGGGTGCTACTCAAGCTTCCTCACAAAATGGCAGCTAAATTCTAAGAGTGAAATTCTAAGAGACAATAGATGGAAGCTGCTCATCTCTTAACATCTATGCCTAAGAACTGGTAAAGATCTGGTAAAGATGACCTCTACCTTATTTAGTTGATCAGGTAGTCACACCACCTATCAAGATTCAAGAGGAATCTGGAGCATAGACTCCATCTCTTGATGAGAGAAATATCAAAGAATTTGTAGTCATCTTTAATCTACCACAATCATATTATATATCAATTACATATTGACTTTTTTTTTGCAATTCTACCAGAATACACTTGCTGCAGTTTAGAACTCATTACATTTCAGATTGTGGAATTTCTATTGACCTATCTTTAAGCTCACTGATTCCTTCCTGGGCTAGGTCCAGTCTACTCATAAGCCCATCAAAGGCAGTCTACATTTCTGTTTACAGTGATTTTAATTTCTGATATTTTCTTTTGATTTTTTTCTTAAAGTTTTCATATCTCTTCTTACAATACTTCTTTATTTTTGCATGGTGCCTACTTCTATCATTAGAGCTCTTTACCTATTAATTATAGTTATTTAAAATTTCCTATCTGATAATTCCCATATCTGTGTCATATCTCAGTCTTGTTCTGATGCATACTTTGTCTCTTCTGACTGTGTGTTTTTTTTCCTTTTCTTTTAGTATTTCTTGTAATATTTTTGTTGAAAGCCAGACATAAAATATTGGTAATAGGAACTGAGGAAAATAGTCCCTTGGTGTAACAATAAATGTTATTTTGGCTGGGAGTTGAATTGTATTTAATAATTTTTGATGTCATAATCTAGAAATTCCTCTAGTGTCACCAAATTCCTCTGGTGCCTCTCTTGGCTTTCTAAGGACTTCTATTCAGAGTACTCTGCCACTTTACAAGGATTACTCTTGCCTCTCCTTGGCACAGTGTTAACAGGTCTTTCCTGGATCTTCACTTTGAGAATCTGGTGAGATCCCTGGAGATAAAGAACATGAAACTGTGCCTTCCCCAAGACTGTAACCCCCAGGAGTTTCTCATTCTCATATTATGCCAACTTATTCTCCAATAATTCAACAAAATTACCATGTAAGTGTTCGTGCTGGTGTTTTAATTGTGGTAGCTTCTGCTCTAGGAAAGCAGATTTCTGCTGTGACTCTGGATTCACTTGTCTCTCCAGATTTGGGAGTGGTGGTTGGCGCTACAAACCACTCTGATATATCCAAGAAAAGTCATTGATTTTTCAATTTGATCAGCATGTTTTCTTTTCTTTTTGTAAGGATGGGAGTGATGACTTCTACAGTAGTTTTCATATCATAGTCGAAACTGTATGTCACCATAAAATATGATTTTGAAAATTATCCTACCAAGTAGCATGGCCATTATCAAAAAGTGAAAAGATGAGTGTTGGTGAAAGTGTGGAGGAAAGGAAACTCTTACACTGTTGGTGGAAATGTAGACTGGTATAGCTATTATGGGAAAACAGTATGGAGATTTCTAAAGAAATTAAAAATAGAACTACCATATGACCCAACAATTCCTCTTCTGGGTATATTAACAAAGGAAATGAAATCTCTATCTCCTGAAGATTTCTGCTCTCCCATGTTCACTGCTGTATTATTAATAATTGCCAAGGTTTGGAAACAACCTAGGTGTCTATCAGTAGAAAATTGGATAAATAAACTGGCATGTATATAGAATGAAATACTATTTGGCCCCAGAAAAGAACAAGATCTTGCCATTTGCCACAACATGAATGAGCTTGAAGGATATTATGCTAAGTGAAATAAACCAGACACAGAAAGATAAATATTGCATGATCTCATTTATATCTGGAATCTAAAAAAATAAATTCAAATATTCAGAGACAGAGAACAAAACAATGGTTGCTAGGGGTGGAGGTGGGTGAGGAAATGGGGAGATGTAGGTCAGGGGATAAAAGTAGTGGATACGTCAGATAAGCAAGTCTAGAGATCTAATGTACAACATGAGGACTATAGGTAATAAAATTGTATTGCATGTGGGATTCACTCTAAATAAGTAGATCTTAGCTGCTCTTGCCACAAAAACAAAAAGAAATGGATAAACATGTGAGATGACGGATATATTAATTTGCTTTACTATAATAATCTCTTTACTATCTATATGTATCACATACCATTATGTCATATACTTTAAATATACACAATACAACTTATTTTAAAAAACAAAATTAAATAATAACATCTAATCTTTTTTAGTAACAGACAGATATCTAAAATTATATTTGGAAAATAATTGGAAGAATATACATTAAATACGCTAGAGTGCATACTATTGAGGTAAGAAAAACAGAAGTGGATGACAGTGTTTAGGGGGAAAATAGTAAAACACAATTTAAAATATCATGCTAAAGTTTTTGTTCAATTGTGGGCTTTAAACATGAAAACATAAGCAAAAAAATAAGCAGTTAGGTATTATTAGCTTACAGGGATATGTTGGGGTTGGCTGATACGTGAGTTCAACAAAGTTACTAAAGTCATGGAATCTTTAGATCTCTCTTTTCTGCTGTCCACTGTTCTGGCTCCACGCTGAGGCTGGTTTTATCTCTTTATTGTTCTGTAATGTTTCCTTTATCAGGCAGAACTATACACTTGCTCAGAAACAGTCAGAAAATCTCCCCTTGGTTTTACTGGCTACAGTTCAGTTCCATGGAAATACATGATATTGAATCATGGAGAAGGAAAAAAATGAATTTTACGTTAATCATCCCATCACAATTAACCTCAATCATTTCCTTAGTATGCGTCAACCAAAATGGACACATACAGAAAAAAAAACCAGAGAATTTATATATAATAGACATATCTACAAACTCAAACTCAGCCTTTCAAGTCTGATTAAGGAATCATATGATTCCTTAATATGTCACCCATAATCTGGTATTTATTTCTGTTGCTTATACTACCCATTTTCTAATCTCATATTTTACAATTTGATTATTATTTTCACTTTTCCTCATCTCCTGTATATATATGAACATTTCTCTCAGATCTCAGATTTTTCCCTCTGATTTTCCCTTCCCATTGTTTTCATACCAGACCAGGTCTGCCTTATTTTAATCACAGACCAGCACCAATTTTCTAGCAGGTTCCTCTTCAAATGCATTTTACCCTATAATTTCCTTTGTAATTTCTCATTCCCTACTCAAAAGCCCACAACAACCTCTGATTTCCCTAGTAGCTGGCACAGAGCCCTTTCCTATCTTTCAATATAATTTTTTACTCTTCCTCAACATACCGTTCATGTGACTCTTCTTACTGCCCCTCAAGACAATCAACCTACTTATTCTAAGATCTGCTTCCTATTCTACATTTTTGTAATTTTTAATTTTTTTATTTTTATAGATTTAGGGAGTACAAATGCAGTTTTGTTATATGGATATAATGCATAATGGTGAAGTCTGGGCTTTTAGTGTAACCATCACTCAAATAGCATACAGGGTACCCATTAGGTAATTTTTCATCCCTCACCCCCTCCTACCCTCTCACTCTCCTACCCTCTCACCCTTCTGAGTCTCCAATGTCTGTTATTCCACTCTTTATGTCCAAGTGTCCACATTATTTAGCTCCCACTTATAAGCAAGAACAGGCAGTGTTTGACTTTCTTTTCTGAGTTATTTCAACTGAGATAATGTTCTATCTATGTTGCTTTAAAATACATGATTTCATACATTTTTATGGCTACATAGTATTCCATGGCATGTGTGTGTGGCATAAATATATATATATACCATACACCACATAATTTCTTTAATTAACCACTGATGGACACTTAGATTGATTCTATATCTATGCTATTGTGAACAGTGCTATGATAAACATATAAGTACAGGTATCTCTTTGATATACTGTTTTATTTCTCTTTGGGTAGATACCCAGTAGAAGGATTTCTGGATTAAATGGTAGTTCTATTTTTAGTTCTTTGAGAAGTCTCCATACTGTTTTCCATAGAGGTTTGCACTAATTTACATTCTCACCAACAGTGTATAAATGTCCCTTTTTCTCTGTATCTTTGCCAACATAGGTTATTTTTTGACTTTTTAGTAATAACCATTCTGACTGATATAAGATGGTATCTCATTCTGATTTTAATTTGCATTTCTGTCATGATTAGCAGTGATATTGAGCATTTTTTCATATGCTTTCTGGCCATTTCTATGTCTTTTTTTTAAATATGTCTGTTCACATTCTTTGGGGTTTTTGGTTGAGTTGTTTGAGTTCCTTTTAGATTCTAAATATTAGTCCTTTGTCAAATGCTTAGTTTGCTAATATTTTCTCCCATTCTGTAGGTTGTCTGTTCACTTTGTTGATTATTTCTTTTGCTGTGCAGAAGCTTTTTAGTTTAATTAAGTCCCATCTGTCTACTTTTGTTTTTGTTGTGTTTGCTTTTGAGGTTTTAGTCATAAATTCTTTACCTAGGGCCAATGTCCAGAAGAGTTTTGCATGGATTTTATTCTAGAATTTTTATACTTTAAAGTCTTATATTTAAGTCTTTAATCCATCTTGAATTAATTTTCAAATATGGTGAGAGACAGGGGTCCAGATTCATTCTTCTGCATAGGACCATCCAATTTTCTTGAGACCATTTATCGAATAGGGTGTCCTATCTCCAGTGTATGTTTTTGTCCACTTTGTTGGAAATCAGTCAGTTATAGTATATGGCTTTATTTCTGTGTTATGTATTCGATTCCATTGATCTATGTGTCTATTTTCATACCAGTACCATGCTGTTTTGTTTGTTATAGATTTGTAGCATAATTTGAAGTCAGGTAATGTGATGCCTACAGCTTTGTTCTTTTTGCTTAGGATTGCTTTGGCCATTCTTTCTAGAGTATTTATTAATGTCTTGCACTAGGAACTACTCATCAGTTTCTCCTTTATTAATCAAAAGCCTGCTTGTACTTCACAAAAGAAATCTGAATCTTTCCTTATTTATAAAGTTATTTTTGATTGTTTGTTATTCCTTGTCTGTACCTCCCAGCTCTTCTTTGTTTGAATATAATTATAATTATAGTTAGGGAAAAGGACTGAAAAGAGAAAGGGGACCAGTGTTTATAAATAACAGTGCTAGAATTAAACCACATGTATTTTTTCCCCACTTAGAACAGTGGTAGTAATATTTTTTTAAAAAATTTACATTTTTAATGTGTTCATACATTTCCTTTATTCACATTTTTAACTCATATTGGTGTCCATAAGAGTATTGTACTTGATGAATATCTGACTGCCATAGAAAATAAATTTATATTTAATTTATATTTTATAAATAATTTATATTATAAATGTTATAAATTTACAAATAAATGTTAATGACTAAGTATAAATTTATAATATAAACATTATAAATAAATGAATAAATTAGCTAAATAAAATCTAGAAAATAAATTATTTAAGAAATCCCATGTCGTAGAGCTATACTCAATTTACCAGAAGCTGACTTAAGAACAGGAGCTTAACATTTTTTTCATTATCATTGCCTATACATATGTATAAATACTCAGTCCTTTTAAACTAGATTCCAGAAATGTATCAGCTAGTTCAGTTACTAATAAAAATGAAGAATAATATTTTAACCCCAAACATTTAGAAATAGGCCCTTATGTTTCTTAATTTTTTTTCATAGAAAATAGCAGACTGAAATCATGGCAAACTCCTGTCAGTCCTGGAGTTCTGTTTTTAAATCTTCATATTTAATGAATCACTGAGGTGGGTTTTAGAGGATATTTCTCTGTATGATCTAAATGTATTATTAAAATATGAAGTTCCAAAATTTTAAGACTATGTAGAAAAGATTAATTCCCTAAAATGAATGTACTTACTTTCACTACAAGTAGTAATATAATAAAGCAAGGGTTACTGCAATAGCATCATTAATGTAATTGCATACCAAGGAAAAGTAAAAAAGCAAAAGGTAATTTATAAAATGTTTTGTTTTTATAACATAAAGATTTAAAGTTGTTCTTAGCTTTAACTACCAATCTTGAAGTTGAGTGATAAAATAATAGTAAAATTATGTAAACATACAATCTTATAAACTCTCCTTAAGGCTCGAGGTAACCACCAAGCAGCTGTTGTTTTGGAAGGAAAAAAGAAACACTGTACAACAAAAACAAAAACACAAACTTTATGTTGGAGAGTTTATCTGAGCTGCCTTTTGCGGAGACTAAATTAAGGAAACAGATGCCATTGTGTATAATAATCAAAGGCCAAAGTAAATCTTACTATATACCGATGAAATACAAAATTATGTGCTTTCAGTCTTAGAGTTTAAACTCAAGCTTCTTTTAGAGTTGGGTAATTTGTGAAGAAAATATCCATGAATTCTTAATGTTGCTTGCTGATATTTAAAGAATTAATATGACTGAAGATGATAAGGTGTACATGTTAAAAGGTGAATATGATTCAAAGTAGAATTTTATCAGTATTAGTAAATGAAAAGTAAAAATTAACTTCTATGGGACTTTTGGCTTCCACATGGGATACAGAAATCTGGAAAGAGAATCGTCTCACTCCAAAAGAGAAAACTCGAATAATCTACAAAAGCACAAAATTTTCTGAAGTCTCGTCTACAGGGCAAAACCTTTGGAATTTTGACTCAAAAAAAGTATTTTCTTTAAGTATGACAATAATTATCAAGATTGGGAAGTAAAAACATGAATATTTATTTAAATATTGGCTATTCTTTTATATACTTAAAATATTTCATGAATATAAAATTCCCAGGGTCCATTGAGCTAGGGAGATAATACCAGAGCAAAAATAAGCAGTCTGTGATATGATTTCGGCTATGTTCTTGGTGTGACCTTGAACATCCTACAACATTTGTACAACCTTCTGTTGGTTCTTTCTTGGAGTATTTCTTTTTATTTTCAGGTAAGTTTTCCATTCTTCTAAGTTTCTCCATTGTTTTAAAATGCCTGTAATAGAATTAATTTTACCCTAGACTGTAATGTTTACTTTTTTTGTGTACATGTTAATATAACACAGGCTGCAATACCCTAATCGATACTTTCATCTGAGTGCAATATATTTTGATTTAAATCTTTCCTCAATAAAAGGTTTATGGTTTGTAATATTCTGTTATATTTGTAGATTATTCAGAAAAATGGACACCTTTATATATTTTCCCAAGTTACATTGACTACTATCATAAAAAAGGATATACAATCAGTATTTACATGGTAGTATTAACCTACACATGAAAATGCATTTTAGTTTATTCTTATGATAATTTCTTACTGATTTTAGCAGAACACTACATATATAAAATGTTTCATCATATGAGATTTTTAAAGGTATACAAAAAATGTGACTACAAATATTGAGTATTTACTTTTAAGGAGCAAGAAATTAGCAATCTGATTAAGAACTATGATGCAGTATGCAGCTGCTAGATATTCTGGCTTCCTTAAAACACTTTTAAAGATCTTCCGAACTTTCCTATAATTAAGACATGGATCTTGACACCTTAAATGTGTCTTGAAGTTTGCAGGCAGTTTGCTTCAACAGAAAAGTTTGCAACAACCTGTTTCTTTTCTTAAATTCTTATCTTGCTTTATGCAAAAATAGTATTTCTTAAAAACTTGTTTCCCTTTAACAGCTACAAAATATTTGCAGGATTTTGAAGTTTATTTTCTGCTTGTTCAATAACATTAACCAACCAACAAACAAACAAACAAAAAAAGTAAGTGAAACAAATGCAGCTTTTAAATTCCCTTTTATGTCTGTAGCCAGCATTTGAAACACTATCAAGGACTGCAATTCCCATAAACAGCATTATTTTAAAATAATTCTTCATAGCACTGAGCCAATTGCTGCTTTTATAAAAGAAAAATGGGTAGTAAGTATAGTTTATTTGTGAATTTTCATATTAGAAAGTAGGACAGAGGCTGAAATTACCCTGAAAGGTAAATTCTATGAAAAGTTGATGAAAGTGATGCTTTTTGTGCACTTTCAGCTAGCCAGCTGTTTCCTGAATAGAAAATAGTCTGTAAAATCTTTTTCAAATGTTGAGTCCACTCCCAATTATTTCAGAAATGATTATCTAATGGATGGACTATTTAAAACTTCTAAAATCTTTCTCCCCACCCCAAGAGTTTAACTTTTAGTCATTACTTCCTTTAGAGAGTTTATGTTTATAGAGAACACTGGGTGTGTTTATTTCTACATGTAAAACATACAAGAGTAGGGCGTGGAACTATTGGTTCCAAAATGGAAGCATAAAAGCAAGCTACCTTTATTTCACCTCCCACCCTGAAAAACCAAAAACAAGTATACAGCACTAATATTACCACCAGCGATATCCTAGAACTCAGATATGAGGGTGAGACAGTTTCCAGGGACACAAAGAAGTGAAAAAATTCTGAGCAGATGGTAAAAAAATTAGACATCCATATCTATAACACCCTTCCCTCCAATCTGCCTGGCACCAAGTATAGGGAAAAATTCTCCCTGATTCATGGAAAAAGTGAGACTGAGGTAGACAACAAGCTTCTCCACCATTTTGGGTTTCCTGGTGGCAGATCTGTTCCTGCCTCAATCCTCAACCCACAAGAAGCATCACAAGTACCTAAAAAGAGAAATATCCTGGAGGACAGTCACAGACAAAGGGGGAGGCAGAACTACCATCTCAACCCTGGAATCTGCTCTTTAACTCAGCAAAAAGAGAGGCCAAATCAGAATGGCTATTCAGATACATTCCACAGGTCCCCTGGACACAGACCCCTAACCAGCCTTTCCATACTGCTGGGATATCCCCATTGGGACCTCCCCCCCAATTGGGACACACAGAGCTCTAATTGTTTACTAGAGCCAAGGAAAACCTGGAGTTTAAAGCACCATCTAGTGCCAAAATCGAGGCAGCGGCCTAGCAGGAAAAAAATTCAACAGGTAAATTACAAACAATCTCTAAGCAAACATATTCAATAAAAACCAAAACAAGCCAGAAAGGAAGGACTGGAATAAATAACTAATACTTCAATGCAAAGACATAGATATACATCCACAAGAAATGACACCACAGAAGCAATCATGACTGTTCCAAACAGAGAAAGCAAGGAACCAGTGACTGACTGTAACAAAATGGTAATATGTACCATTAAGCTCTCTGACCAAGAATTCAAAATAGCAGTTTTAAGGAAACTCACTGATCTCCAAGATAACACAAAAAAACCTCAGAAATCTATCAGAGAAATTTAACAGAGAGATTGAAACGACCAAATAAATAAAATAAAACCAAACAGAAATCTTGAAACTGAGAAATACATTTGCTGAACTGAAAAATTCATTGGAAGCTCTCAAAAGCTGAATGGATTAAGCAGAGGAAACAATCAGTGAGCTCAAAGATAAGCTATTTGAAAATACATACTCAGAGGAGAAAGAAGAAAAAAATGAAAATAAATGATGATTGCCTACAAAATATAGAAAATTACCTGAAAAGACTAATCTAAGAATTCATTGTTTTTTTTTTTTTTTTTGAGACAGAGTCTTACTTTGTTGCCCAGGCTAGGGTGAGTGCCGTGGCGTCAGCCTAGCTCACAGCAACCTCAAGCTCCTGGGCTCAAGCAATCCTTCTGCCTCAGCCTCCCGAGTAGCTGGGACTACAGGCATGCGCCACCATGCCCGGCTAATTTTTTTTTTTTCTATATATTATTAGTTGGCCAATTAATGTATTTCTATTTTTAGTAGAGACGGGGTCTCGCTCTTGGTCAGGCTGGTTTCGAACTCCTGACCTTGAGCTATCCACCCGCCTCGGCCTCCCAGAGTGCTAGGATTACAGGCGTGAGCCACCGCGCCCGGCCTAAGAATTCATTGTTTTAAAAAGGGCATTGAGCAAGAGCAAGGGGTAGCAAGCTTATTTAAAGAAATAATAACAGAAAACTTTCCAAAACTTGAGAAAGATACATATATCCAGGTACAGGAAGGTTAGAGAGCATCAAACTAATTTGACCCAAGTCAGACTACAAAAATATAATAATCAAATTCTCGAAGGTCAAGGACAAAAAGAGAATCCTAATAGCAGCTAAAGATGCAGATAACACATAAAGGAGCTTCAGTTTGCCGGGAAACTGACTTTTCAATGGAAACCAAACAGTCCAAGAGGGAGTGGGATGATATTTTAAAAACAATGAAAGAAAAATATCCAGAAAAGCTATTTTTCAAATATGCTGGAGAGATAAATTCTTTCCCAAATAAACAAAAACTGAGAGAATTTACCAACACCAGATCCATCTTAAAAGAAATGCTAAAGGCAGTTCTTCAATCTGAAAGAATAAAAGAAATGAACATACAAAAAAAACCTTACTCTAAAAGTAAGTGCACAGATAAACCCAAAATACTCATACTTTGTTTGTGGTGCAGAATCCACTCATAACTCTAGTATAAAGTCAAAAGACAAATCTATCAAATCTATCAAGACCGGTAATAACTATAGCAACTTGTTAAGAAATAAGCAATATAAAAATATGTAAATTGAGACAACAAAATGTCAAATGTGGAAGTTAAAATTTGAGGGTTTTTTTTTTTAGTTTTCTCTTTGTTTGCAATTTCACAAAGAAATTCTTTTCTTTGTGATCTAAGTTGTCATCTCTTTTAAGATGTTTTTTTGTATGTCTCATGGTAACCACAATGCAAAAATCTTTAAAAGACACAGTAAAAATAAGTAGCACTGAATTAAAACATACTACCAGAGAAAATCACTTAACCATAATGGAAGACAGTAAGAAAGGAAGATATGAATTATATAATAACAAGAAAACAAGCAAAAAAAATGGCAGTAGTAAGTCTTTACCTATAAAGAATAACACTGAATGTAAATGGACTCAATTCTGCAGTCAAAATACCTAGAAAGGCTGAACAGATAAAAAGATAAGACCCAACTATATGCTACCTACAAAAAAACAACCTCACCTATGAAGACACATATAGACCAACACTGAAGGGATGGAAAAATATATTCTATGCAAGTGGAAATGTAAAAAAGGCAGGAGTAGTTATGCTTATATCATAAAAAATAATCTATGAATCAAAGAATGTAAAAAGTGACAAAGAAAGTTGTTATATAATTATAAAGTGATCAATTCCATAAGAGGATATAATGATTATAGATATCTATGCACTCAACACTAGAACACCCAAGTATATAAAGCAAACATTAATAGATCTAAAGAGAGAGATAGACTACAGAAGATTAACAGTAGAGGACATTAAGACCCCACTATCAGTAACAAACAGATCATCGAGACAAAAAATCAACAAATGAGATAGGAACACTCCTACACTGCTGGTGGGACTGCAAACTAGTTCAGCCTCT
>VBSM01001124.1:34169356-34239896 GCA_008086735.1 Cheirogaleus medius | reverse complement strand
GTAATATTTGTACCCCCATAATATGCTGAAATAAAAAAAAAAAGTTAAAAAAAATCAACAAACAGCAGAATCGAACTACACACTAGATTTAATAGGCCCAACTGGTTATGTATATTGCCCTTGTCCCACCAAAGTCAGAGCTTTGCCCGACACCCTACCCTATCCCACTTTAGTGTCTCCACGGTAAAGACCCACCTTAAATCAGCAGTTCATGATGTCTTTCCCTCATTCATATTAAGGATATTACAGCTTCTCAAGCTAATAGCTGTCTTAGCCCAGGTCTGGCTGAGAAGGTAGGTTTGTTCCCTCCAACCTCTCTGTGTAGGTAGCTTTTATAATCTATTGCTCCAGGTAATGGGCGTAGATTTTAGGCATGCTCAAGACTGCTTACAGCTCACCACTGCTTTGAGGTGTGTGTGTGTGTTTATGTAGAGTAAGTCATTTTAAATTCCCATTACCTCTAAAGAAGTTGAGTTACAGATTTAGATTAGATTGCATAGTGTTCAACTTTTGATGAATGTTAGGTAGGGATCAAATCTGCAGGTCGTGGGTGTAGGCCAGGAGGGTGGTTCCTAGGGGTGGAGAAGCTGGGAACCAATCAGGGGCAGGGACTGCAGGAAAACACAGAACACCTGTTAATCATTTGCTAATATCCCACACCTCCTGTAAGGCCTCCCCAGACCAGGGGGAGGAAACCACCTGGTAGTCTTCGATGTCTTTCTTCACTTGTGGAGACTGACCTGCTCCTCTCTCTGGAACATATTTTCACTTTGGGTAGCTTCCTTTTTTACTTTCACTTTGTACAGTTTCTTTCTTTTCTATAATAAACTGTCCATGTGGGATTGCTTTGTGATTGTGATCACTCCATCATTGGCTCAACCCGGTACCAGCACTCACTCTTGACACTGGGAACTGAGGGCGAGGGAATATTGACATAGACTTAACAATGGAGATACTTATTGAGTTGTTGAGTGCTGTTATATCAGTTACCTTTTAACTTTCTCCTTTTAATATTTTATCTATCATTACTATGTGTTTGCCTTAGACTTTTCTCAAAGCATGTGTTCACCATTTACATCATCTTGGCTAAAAGCTCAGTCCTCAGCTCTTTTACCCAAACCATGTCATGTTTCATTAAAAAAATCATGTCACTATCATTTAGAACATGGAAGATTTTAGTGAAAAGACTAAACTTTAATTACAATATTCATTTTGACTAATTTTGAAATAGAAGTTTTCAGTAGTCTTACCCTCCTTCGTTGTCTTCCATTTTTTGAATAAGCAATTGTACTACTCAGCATGATTTGGCATTTAAAGTGAATAATTCTTCTGAATATTATGATGCTACTGCTATGTAAAGTAAATGAGTCTTTGCAATTTCAGTGACAGTTGTGTCAAGGGAATGCCTGCAGGCCAGAATCCTATTTGATATTTCTAACAGGAGGCTCAATAGAAAATTTAACATAATAATTGAATAGTTTCAAAGCTTTAAAAAACAAAAAGGTTGGATTTGTTGATTCAGCCTTTTCTCTCATCATATTGTGCCAATATTTTTTATAATTCTATATTTGATTTGTAATATTTACAGTAAAATATATTTTTAAGCATGCTTATATATTTCACTATTTAAAATCAATGGCATCTTCTGATAGTCCTACTACTACTTTCTGCTAATGTATTGAAGAGTTTAGTTTTTATCAATAAAAATGAAATATTAAGCTATGTATAGGGATATAAGTAATATATCATATTGATGTAAACTCAGGTTTCCTATCCTTCCTTTATGAATGACTAGCTGTATGACGTGGGACAATAACATCATTCTTCCAAGCACTATGTCAGAGGATTATTTGTGAGAGATAAATCTAAAGCATTAGGAAAATATCTTACACAAAGCAAGTGCTTTATACTTAATAGCTATCATTTTTATGAAGATTATATCTTATTTATCTTTGACTCTCCAATTGACCTATCATACAACTTTGCATTTTATAATTGGTGATTAGGCTTCATCTGGTTGTCTCTTTCCTGAGAAATTTTTCAACCTTAGAATTTTTCGTTTTCTGGTACTCAAAAATATTTCAAATGAATAATAGTGTAAGTCATATTAATCATTAATATGTTATAAAAATATAAATTGTATTGGCAATTAATATATGTAAAGAAATGGCCTTACTCTTAAAGATGATAATACTTGACAGCATTTACAAGAATACAAATGGCAAAGGTTAAGCTATACAAGGGTGAGCAGCAAACACATCTCTTTTGTATAGTAAGCTGAAACTTTTATTATAACCTGAGGGGTTTTGTCTGTGTGCTTATGTGCTTGTTTCTAAAACTCAATATTGGCCTGGATTAATTGTGTTTTTTTTTTCTTCTAAACAGTGAAATAAGTTGAATGTGCTTATTCAGTTCACTCTTTAGGGAAATCATTCAATTGCAGAAGAGGAAACAGAGGTTAAGTGACTTGACAGCTAGCCCAGAGCATTGTCTTCTGAACATTACTGCCTATATGTCCCAGTATGCATGCAAAGATGTTCAGTGCCTCTGCAAGAGAAAATGGTATCTATTTAAGTAGATAAAAATGCCCAAGAACATTGGAATCAATGTGTATACTTTGCTCATGCTTTGTTTAATTCACCTGAAATTTCGACATTTTAAAAAGAGGTTGATTGAGACATTTTATTATCCTGGGTTATTATTCTTTCTGCAGATACTCTAATTAACAATTCATTACTTATTAAAATCAGCTTGATTCCTTGGGAATTAATTAGGTTATTCCCATTTCTGAGGGACTGCTTTTCCAGACAGTATATAGTCAGGTAGTTTAAAAAAAGTAATCTTCCAAATCCCTATAGTTTATAAGTATTCTTTAAATATTCTGTAAATACTCTTTACTAAAATCATTCCCTCCTAAAAATACACCTGCAGCCTGCTCTTTATTTGGCACAACTCTGTTCACCATTACCTCACTTTGCAAAAGAAATGCATGCTTCTCACTCTCTTCAAATCTGAGACTGGTGCACTGCTTTAGAGAGTATATAAAACTCTGTGGCACCAACGAAAGCACAGATGGAGAATATATCGCTCTGGAAAGAGTGAAACAAGGACAGCAAAACAGGGAAGCCATTGTTATGAGATAATAAGTGGGGCAACATTTAATCATCTAAGGCATGCTACAAACTCATGTCCTTGTCTTTCCAATCCATCTGTCTGTCTGTCTGTATATCTATCCATTCTACAAGGTGTCTATGTTAGAATTATGTTTTAGAAGTGAGATGTTTACTATGTTGACTCATAAAAAAATGCTTATTTGAATAAAAAAATAGCAAGTAAATCTGATTTTCCTGATTATTCTGACAATGAGAAATGGCCTTGCCTATTGGTTTCCTTAAATTGAAAGAGTTAAATCTGGAGTTTCAAGGTTCTCAGGAATATATATTTATTCTCTCTCTCTCTATATATATATATATATATTCACATAGATACATATCGATATGCATAATATATTTACATATATTAATCATTTTAGGTTGATATATATTTACTTCAATCATTTTAAGGTGTTATATAATAAAATAATATAGTATTTATTTATTCTTTCATTTCTGTATGGTCACTTTTTTTGCTACTATAAAAAGTACTATAAATATCTTGTATATATCTCCCTATGTACAAATTAAACATAAAGAATTCACTTAGACGTATGCTATATCATAGTCTTTGCACTTTTACAACTTTTTAATACGTATTTCAAAATTGTTTGCAAGCATGATTATATCAAATTTTGTTGCAAGTACAGCAAGCTTTGAGTTTTTATTTATCGTCGTTCTATCCAACAATTACTATTATCATGGTTTTAATGTTTTCTTTGGCCCATTTGACCTTTATTATGCTGGTGATTAAGTTATGGTCTTTTAGCTACAAGTCCACTTTGAGATGCTGTAGCTGGGACTGACTCCACATTTCTGCTTTGAGATATGATCTCTGTTAGACTCTGCTAGTATAAGGTGCTGGAAGAAACTGCAAAACTGGAAGAGGAAACAAAAGGTCTTGCTCCTTCCTACATACGTACTGTTTCTGTCAGTATCAGAAAACAGTTCATCCTGGCAGTAGCAGTTTTTTCCTGTTTACTGTTTATTCATAGTCCCCAAACTAGCCCTGTCACACTCCCTCAGTAGTGTTAATGCATCAAGAGATCTGAATTCCAGCTCCACAGAGCTTCCCTCTGAGTTCCTGTTGTCCAGCCACACGGGCCCTCCTCTCTAGAGGTCTGGATTTGGTGCCAAAGGGGCCTCTTCTGAGCTGCTGAGGCCCAGCATCAAAAAGGATGCCACCCTTCTCAGAGATTATTCCTGGTTTTTCTAAACTATTTGTTTCGCATATTTAGGTTCTGATACCCCAAACTGTTCTATTTGTTCTTCTAGCCCTAGAGTCGAAACTGCTTCCAAAAGTTGTCACCTCAATGAAAGTTTAATGTTTTTCTCCTGCCTTTTAAGTCCTCTAATATTGAATTGACCAATGCCTTATATTAATATCTCTATTAAAATAGTGTATTTTCTAGGTTTATGACTGTAGCTCAATTGACACAAATGATATATTAGAAAGAAACTCAATTTTGTTTTTAATTGAATTTCTTTCATTAATAATGTGGTTGAAGAACTTTTTCATATGAGAATTGACTAATCTGGTTTCCTTTTTAAATGAATCTCTTGATCTTTTTGCCCCTGTTTCCTATTGATTTGTTGATCACCTTAATGATTTGGGCAGGTGGAAGAGGGGAGTAGGGGATGGGTATATACAAATATAATGAGTGATTTGTTGTATTCTTTATATTGTGTGAATATATTTTTATTCTTTTTCTATTATAAATTCTTCAACTGCTCTTCTGTTTTAAAGATTTTGGGGGGGGGGAAGGGATTCTCTGTTTTAATTTTGATATAGTCAAATTATTACCTTCCTTTATAATTTCTACTTCTTGTCCCTTCTTTCAATATCCTTCCTGAAAATGAATGGCTCCAGTGAGATGACAGACTAAGATAATGAAAAAATTCTGGCAGTTTATACATAAATATGTTAATATATAACAAAAATTATTTTGTTATATATTTGCTGAACTCATAAGAAAGTATGAAAAATCTCCAAGAGTCAGAAATATAAAAGGAACAGAAGGCAGAAAGTTAAATATTTGAGTAGAAGCTATGTCCTGAGATAGGCTATGTTAACTTGGGCCCTAAGTGGTTGTCTTTATATTTTCTTCTTAAAAAATTGTAAAATATTTTAAAGATACTAAAAGTAGAAAGATAAAACAAATAAATTTCCATATTCCCATCACCCAGATCAAGAATTATTAAGATTCTGCTACATATGTTTCATCTCTCCTCCTTTTCCTTTAAAGCTAGTCTCAGACATAATGTAATTGCATTAATTTCACCTCAATAATACATCTCTAAAAACTTATTGACAGTAGCAATAGAGGAAAAACAACTGAAAAATACTACTAAATTCTTGAGAGAGTATAAGTGTCAGTCTAGAATTTTATGGTCAAGTTAGCAATCATTCACGAGAGAAAGAAAAACAATTTTTCAGGAAAAAGATTTAACACTAAACTACTACCAGCCCTCACTAAAAGCAGTGTTACTAAATGGCATACTTTAGGAAGAAAACATAGTCAATTCTCATTATGTGTAGTAGCTCTATAAAGTCTATAAGGATACTGAATGAGTGAATATTGAACTATTGTTCCAAGAAGAAATACAGAGTTATGTCCTGCATGCTTCTGGTCACAACATGTTTGTCAACCTGTAGGGTCGTAGTTTGTTCTGGGTTCTTGGTGTGCTCTTGGCTGAAGAATGACCAGACATACCAAAAGCAAAATAAGTATGAAAAAAGTTTACTGAGGAATGACAAGATAGATTTACAGAGCAAGAAATGCTCAACCCAGACAACAAATGGACCCCCTGTTATAACAAAAAGGCCTTGGTTATGGTCTGGGGTATTGTTTTATAATGTCTGGATTGGGCCCTACTCGTGGTTTAGACATCACCATTGAACCACTTTGATGGACAGTTGGGAGTTATATAACCTGAGTTTAATTACCCATGTGTATCTCCCATAAGCCTCTCTGAAAGCCCATTTGGGGCACTGAACTGCAATGTAGATTTAAGCTAATGACATGATAATTAACCTTAGGTTGTTCTAGGTCATCTTCCAGAGCCTGCTGTACCTGTCTGTGCTACTTGGCCCATAGGCTAGGGGATCCTCTGCATTGTTTTGCCGTTGGCACACTAAGTTCTGATTGGTGGATTGGTAGGGTGTTCCCTTCTCCCCAGACCTGGCAATTGCTCAGGGTGCCACCTCTTTCACCAGGAGGGCCGGAGTCCCTCACTGGCTACTAATAAACCAAAATGCTGTCTGTATCATATAGGATTTTTTGTCAACATCCTTGAACAAGCCAGTTTTATCAGGGTTGGAAACCTGCTCTCTCACATGACTTGTTCCCGTATAACACTTAGCAGGTATTTTAAGATTTCTTCCACAGCCTCCTCCTATAAGTTTAACATTTTTCACACCTTATCATCTTTCCAAACATGAGACATGGGAGCTAGCCAGCACAAGCCATGAAGAGTTTAACATTTCTTAACCCTGTTTGGCTTTCAGCCTCACAACTCTGCACATATGATTTTTAAAAATTTTTATCATGCATCATTTCATGAATCTACACATTTAGTTGCTTTTCCATCTTTTCTGTAGCTGTATCACACACTGTAGATGTTACTTTAGCACTTTCCAGAGTGGTCTCACAGACAGTGAATTTCCTCTTCCTTTCTCTGGATGTATGATATTGTTAATTCATTAACATTGAACTCACAGCCAACAGCACTAGAATTCATGCCTGAACAAAGCTTATCTAACACATGTACTTTCTCCATATGGCACATCACAGCCTTCACATACTTAGGAATACTAGGCAGAATTGTAAAACTATGCATAAAAGATCATTTTAAACCAAAATCACCAAAAAAAAATCACAAAAATTCACAATATGGGGCACTAAACAGACCACAAAAAGGACATTTGTTTACAATCTGAGAGTAGAACCAAGAAGGAAGAGCATTCCCTTGTTCAACCTCAGCTGAAAATGAGTCACTCAAATTTTTCAGCATTCTAAGCATGTTCTCAGATGACCAGGAGAGTGCTGTAAGTACTATTTTGGTGTTACAAATAATTTTAACAAGGAGGCAAATGAGGATCGACTCGTCAAAAGTAAGAAGGGAAATACGAAAAGATGTTAACCAAAAAATTCAGTGTGTAAATTTGTCAAAGAATTGGCTGTATTAAACCATAGTAATTATGAATAATTTTACACAAAACACTTGTAATTAAAACATCGAACAAAAATAGCACATTATAGGTGATCAAAATTAAAACATGATATATTTGCCAGTAGGATAGTGGTATTTAAGTCAAATAAGAATGCTAAAAAAATAATTTTAATTATTAATACTTAAAGAATGGAAGTAGACTATTTTACATTCAAACAATAGAGGAAATAAAGAGGAATGAATAAAACACAATCAACCCATGATGTGGGAAAAACATTTTTAAAAAGAAGCAAAGAAAAACACAGTAAAGAGAAAGCATGAATAACAAGGTAAAAAGTAAATATATAAATAATGAAAAATTGAAACAAATGAAGAAGAAAATACAAGACAGAGGCTGGGAAAAAATCTATATGCTGCTTACTAATATAATGACACAGAAGTCGAGAAATAAGACAAAAAATTTTATCAGATAAATGCTGATTAAAAGAAAGCTAGGACAGCAATATTGACATCAAGCAAAATGGAATGCATGGAAAAAGGCATTAGCAGTCTACCAAGAAGATTAGTCATGAGCTTGTATTCACTTGACATAATCTCAGAATTTATATAACAAAACCAACAGAATTTCAAGGGAAAATAGCAACCTTTTAACACATCTTTATTAGAAACAGACCTAATAAACGGACAAAACAAACAAAAATTGTAAGGAAATCGGACATATGAATAACGTGATTGAAAGCAATATAAAAATATACAAAGATCTCTCTACACAACAATAAGCCAGTACACATTCTACTCTAACACATGCGAATTTTTTTTTTAATTTTGAAATATTAAGGGAGTCCAGATGTTTTTGTTACATGGATGCCTTGTATAATGCTGAAGTCAGGGCTTTTAGTGTGCCCATCACCAGAATAGCGTTCATTGTACCCGACAGGTAAGTTTTTATCCCTCAACCCCCTCTTAACAGCCCCTTCTTGTTTTCCAATGTCCTTTACATCTCTTTGTGCCTGTGTGTGCCTATCATTTGGCTCAAAATATCAGTGAGTACATATGTTGTTTGTTTTCCCATTCCTGAGCTACATACAACTTTTATAACTGATTGCATTTTAATTAATTTAGAACTGATAGCAAAACGTTCATTTTTAACTCTTTTTGTTTTTTTATAAATTTTATTTTAAATCACTGATACAAAAAATGCAAGTACAATACAAGAACATTTTCTTCCTTTTTTGGTACCATTGAGAGTAAATTACCAATCTGATGCCTCATTATCCCTGAGTATTTTAGTGTACATTTCCTATAAGCAAGGACATTCTCCCACATAGCCACAATAAAACCATCAAAACCATGAAATTTATATTAATATTATAAATCAGAGTCATGTTTTGCCAGTTGTCACAATAATGTCCTTTACAGTAAAGGGATCAGATCTGGAATTACACATTACATTTAGTTGTTGTGTCATTTTAGTCTCCTTTAATAGCTAACAGTTATTTCATAACTTGGGCATTACCGAGGATTTTAAGCTAGTCATTTTGTAAGAAATTTCTTCTCTGTAGTTTATCTTTTACCCTTTCATAATTAGGTGTTTTATAGGGAAGTAACTTAAAACTATGTAAATATCTCACCTCTATTCAAACTCTCAACTTATTCATATATTAATTGATATCAATATAGACTCGTTTTCTTACTATCCTTGTTTATTTGGATGCTCAAATTCCCCGAGATTTGGCCAGTATGATTCCATTCGAGCTGGCTTCTGTGTCCTTTTTACATGTCCCATCACTCTGTGAACACCTCCTTACTTTCTGGTATAACAAGATGTTCCAGGCTCATCTTGCCTTTTCTCTGACCTTTGTCTGAATTCAGTCATTTCTTAAGAAATCTGGTTGCTTTTAGAGGAGAATTGTATTTATCAGTCATGCTCTGAGAGCTAAGTTACCTAGTGGTATGGGAAATTTGCTGCTATAAAGTACTCTCCATGGACAGAACTAGGGAATGTGTGTGTGTACATGTGTTTATGTATATACAGTATATATAAATATGAATATGTATTTAAATATATATTTCCAAATCTATCTACAATTTATCATCTGTCTCTCTATTGTAATCCATAAATTTCTATCAATATCTCGAATACCATTCCAATAGGAGAGTGTGTAATTTTGTTTTCTGCATGGTTATAAATATCTTTTTCAACAGAGAGAAACCTGATTCCCGTTTTTCTTAATATAACCACTAATATACCTATATTCAATCTCCTTCAGGGCAACTAACCTCTGACTGTAGTGGCCTCCCAATTCTCTCACATAGTTGCCCTTCTCACCTGTCGTGGGTCCTGTCTCCTTATGCCATGCTCACTTTCCGTGTGGGCACTCTGCTCAGGCTCCGACACCCTGTCTCAGGCGGCCAGCAAGAATAGATATGTTCTCACCTCTCCTGAGTGCCCTCTTCATGCACTCTTATGCATAAACACCCTACTGAGTCTTCCTGGACTCTGACACCACATGGTAACCAGCCTGTGAGGTGACCTCCAACGATCTCTGCTTTCTGGTATTCAAGTGTATATAGGCCCTACCCACACAGTGTGCCAGTGTTACCCTGTGTGACTAATAGTGTAATACAGAAATCATGGGATGTATAATATTATGTACCTTTTAATATTAAGTCATAAAAACTGTGGCTTCTGCCTTGAGGGCACCCTCTCTTAGTAATAATCTTTTCGCTCTCTCTCTCTATTGGATCAGTCATTCTGGGGGAAAGAAAGCTTCCATGTTGTGAGAAGCTCTATGCAGATGTCCACATAGGGAGGAACTAAAGCTGGCCAAGAGCCAGTGAAGAACTGAGGCCTACCTCCAACCACATGCATGGAAAGTGAAATCTCCAGCTCTAGTCGAGGCTTGAGAAAACTCAATGGCAACCTCAGGACAGACCCAAAGGGAAAACCACAGACATAAACTGCTAAGGATTCTTCGCTCTTGGAATTTTCATGAAACAATAAATGTGTGTAGTTTTAAAATGTTAAGTTTTGGGTTAATTTATTACATAGCAATAAATAACTAATAAACATTCCTTGTTGGGTACCAACCTCCAGCCTCCACATGGACACCATCTTTACCCTGCCTAGGGTCTTACACATCACACCAATTATCTCCACTTGTAGATACATTCATCACCCCACGTGAGCTCTGACACCCCATGCTGGGCTGTCCCTTTGCATGGACACTTTCCTGGTTATGCCCTACTTCAGTGTTTCAGAACTGGAGAGTTCAGTAATGGAATTAAAGGGAAGAGGAAGGAGAGAAAAGGAAACAAAAACCTTAAATAATATATTTGGATATCTAAAATATAAACTAGAAAATAGCACAAAGAAACAATAAAAATTTTTCTGTTGAAACCTGTGGTAAGCAGTCAAAGCAATAAAGGAATTTTCAAAGATTAAATGTATGTGTCTATGTAGATTAGATATAGCTATAGACTTGCACTGATATGCTTATCTAACAAATATGGTATGAGGGGAAAGGATAAGCCCCAAAAAGCAAATGAAAAGTATTTCTAAAGCCATATGTTAACAAAATGTAGGACAAATCAATAAATAATATCAACAAAGTTAAGAAATCATTCCCCCAAATACTAATAAAGAACATGTATCTCGACAAAATATGTCAAAAAGAAAATGGCAAAATAAGCAATACTAGGAATTTAAAGAAGGAATAATTATACATAATAGAAATTTTTTCAAACTCATAATAAAATAATGTGCAAAGTTGGCAACATTAAATTTGAACATCAACAATTATTATATTTCAATAACTATACATTTATATTGTATATTTTATATAAATGGATTATATTTGCATTTAGTTTACCAAACCTGATTTAGGAAAATATATAAAATTCAGATTAATTTGCAATCATGAAATGAATTGAAATGGTATTTCAATATCTGTTTTGTACACACACACAACCACACACTCCTTCAAAACGTTTTGGTGGTTTTATAGCCTAGATCTGACAATCCATCAAAATCCCTGTCATCAAAAAAATCTAGAAAAGAGTAAATAATGGAAAGCTCTTCAACTTATTTTATGAGAGAGATAAATCAATCCAGAAAAGGGTAGTAAAAGCAATATAAGGAACCAAATCGATTGTAAGCATGTAAATAAAGATACATACATATAGATATATACATATGAACACTTGTCTGTGTGTAAATTTATTCTATGAACAGAAAGTAGTTTAACATTGGAGGTTTATTTCAGACACTTCCCTTCAGTAACAGTTTAATAAGAAAATATTTTCATCTCAGGAAATACATTGGATAAAATTAAGCACCTCAGCATTTCAAATCTCATAGACAAGGCATAGAATGTTGCATTCATAATTTGATAGAATGCCTTTAACAAAAACATATATAACATATTAATGATAAAAACTGAAAAATATTCTCTTTAAATGTCATAAATAAGATATGAATGTATGTTTTGCTTATTTTATTCAACATTGGACTAAGTAGAAAACTAAGTAAAAAAAAAGAAATAAAATTACATCAAAGATAGAAAAAATAAGCGAAACTACTGACATTTAATATTACATCATTATCTATCAAAATAGTCAAAATATCTTCAAAATTATAAAATCAATGGAAAATATCAGGTGGTGATATAAATATTTAAATATATTTAAATTATATTTTAACAAGATCAGAAAAAGAATAGCTATCATTTATTGCTATTTATCCATTTATTGCTGTGCGTTAATAAACACAGCAACAAGAATAGATTCCATTTACAATAACAAAAACAAAAAAAGACACACAACAAAGACTCAAGGAAAAATGAAAGATAGCATAATTCATAACTGGATATTTTCAATATACTAAGGAGGAAGATTATTTTTAATTTAACCAAAAAAGTTAATTCAATTCTTATAAAATTCCAATAGGAATTTTCATTAGACTTGATGAAATGAAATGAGATGTAATAATGAAGTGTAAAAGGCAGAGAAATGTCTAGATATTTCTGAAGCAGAGGAAAGGAAAAAATGAAAGTAGGAGGGAGATGAGCATAGTTTTCCCACCTAGACAGCACATCTTAATATAGTTAAGATAATTTGAACAGATCTCTGGTACAATAAAGAAAGCTTGAAGAGTTACATTTTGTATAAAAGTTTACAAATAATAATTTTTATTTTGATTTTTTCAGTATAAAAATTGTCTTGATGGCATATTATGATGTAATGCCAATTGCTTGTAGGATAGTTAAATGTCAGTATTGAAACCTAATCTCTAGCTGATGTTTTGTACATATGAACGAATGTTCACCAAGCATGTATTTTGTATTTTGTTGCATTGTACACTGCAACTAATAAGCCAAGGAATCCACATATATTAGGTGCATGTACTGTTTCTAAAAACCACAAACTAAGAATGATAAATTATCAATATAGTTTAGTATTTGCTAATTTACTACACTCTTTTGTTATGTATATGTAGAGAAGTCATAGGGATTATAAATTCAATTTGAGTAAAGTTTAGAACCATATATTTTATGATAAAGAGTCTTTAACTTAAGATGGCCAAAGCACTGATATTATATATTTGCTGTAAAGAGAAGCATAAGAGTTTTATTTTTCTAATATTAAAAGTTACTTAATAAAGACTTGTTTCCATTAAAAAAATCTATTTCAAAGAAATAGATCTTTGAAATATAAACTTTCTGTATATGATAAGGAATATACTGAACATATTTTTACCTAAAGTGTTATGTTTATGACTTAGGGGGTAGAAAAGATTTCCTTAAAATAACACCAAGAGTACACAGTGAGTAACTAGGGATGTGTAATTACATTAACATTAAATTTTTGATAGGGCAAAACACACCAAGAACAAACTAAAAAGATAAAGAAGAGATGTGTTGATGATACTTTAATGTATATAAAAGATAAGAACTCCCCCAAAACAATAAGAAAAGACAAACTTTTAGAAAAGTGGATGAGGAATAGGAATGGCCTAGTGAAAAAGAGGAAGCAATGGATAAAAAAAATGTTAAAATTGCTCAATTCTCTAGTAATCAAGATAGTACAAATCAAACTAAAATTAGGTATTATTTTTACACTGATCATGCTGACAAAAATTGCAAGTCTAATAAAAATTCAATGTTGGCAAAGATATGGTAAATATTTTTTTAAAGTAACTCATAAAAGTGTAAATGAGTATAATCAATTTGGAAAACAATTTGTTAATATCTGCTAAAGTTCCCAGAATAAACCCCACTTGATCATGATGAAGGATCATTTTTATATAATACTTTAATCAATTTGCTATTTTTGTTAAAGACTTCTGTGTCAGTGTTCATAAGGGATATTGGTTTGTGATTCTCTTTCTTGTAATATCTTCAGTTTGGGTAGTACCATAATATTGCTGTAATAGAGTGAACCATCATACTGTTTTCCATAATAGCTATATTAATTGACATTCCCACCAACAATGTACACATGTTCCCTTTTCTCCACAACCTTGCCAGCACTTGTTATCTCTTGTCATTTTTATAATGGACATCCTAACAGGTGTGATGTGGTATCTCTTAGTTTTGATATGCATTTCTGTGATAAGTGATGTTGAGCATCTTTTTATATATCCCTTGGCCAGGTTTATGTCTTCTTTGGAAAAATGTCTATTCAGGCCCATTGCCCATTTTTTAAATGCCTTTAAATTTTTATTTATTTATTTTACTCTCCAGTAAATGTAGAAAGTCTTTTAATTTTTGACAATTATTTCCTTTGCTTTGTAGAAGTTTTCAGTTTAATATACTCCCACTTCTTTATTTTTGCTTTTGTTACCGGAGTTTTTGGTGTGATATTAAAAAAATTATTGCAAAGTTGATATCAAGGAGATTTTTCCTAACGTTTTCTTCTAGGAGTTTAATGGTTTCAGATCTTTCAGTTTTATCAAAAAGTCCCAAAACAACAAATGTTGGTGTGGATGTGGAGCAATAGGAACACTCATACACTGCTGGTGAGACTGCAAACTAGTACAATCTCTATGGAAAGGAGTATGGAGATAACTCAAAGAACTAAAATTAGAACTACCATTTGATCCAGCAATCCCACTACTGGGTATCTACCCAAAGTAAAAAAAAGGCATTCTATAAAAAAGACATCTACACTCAAATCTGTATAGCAGCACAATTCACAATTGCAAAGATGTGGAAACAACCCAACTGCCCATCAATCCATGAATGAATTAATAAAATATGGGATATATATATATATATATATCATTGAGTACTACTCAGCCATAAAACAAATGGTAAACTCATACCTCTTGTATTGTCCTGGATGGAGCTGGAGCCTATTCTTCTAAGTGAAATGTCACAAGAATGGAAAAACAAACATCATGTGTACTCACCACTAAATTGGTACTAATTGATCAAAACTTATGTGCACATGTGGAAGTAACATTCATTGCCTGTCGGGCAGGTGGGAGGGGCTGAGAGGAGCTAGGTAAACTAACACCAAACAGATTCAGTGTGCGCTGTCTGGGGGATGGGCAGTCTGCTAGCTTTGACTCGGGTGATGCAAAGGCAATTTATGAAACCAAAGCATTTGTACCCCTATAATACTCTGAAAGAAAAAAAAAGAATTTAATTCAGATTGTGTTGAATTTTGTGTACAGTATGAGACCAGTGTACAAGTGCATTCTTCTGCATGTGGATATCTAGTTTTTCCATCACCATTTATTAAAGAATCTGTTGTTTCCCCATTGTATATTCCTGGCATCTGGGTAGAAGATCAATTGAGTATAAATGAGTAGATTTATTTCTGGGCTCTCTATTCTCCTCCATTGGTGTATATGTCTGTTTTGTGATAGTAGTTTACTGTTTTTATTGCTGCAGCTTTTAAATATATTTTGAAATCAGGAAATGTGATGCCTCCAGCTTTGTTCTTCTTGCTCATGATCACTTTGGCTATTTGGAGTCTTTTGCAATTCTACACAGATTTTGGAACTTTTTTTCTATTTTTTTGAAAACTGTTATTGGAATTTTGATAGGGATTGCATTGAATCTGTAAATTACTTTGGGTAGTATGGGCATTTTAAGTATATTAGGGGATGTAATGTTGGTTTATAATATATGCAAATCAATATGACACACTATATTAGCAGAAAGAAAAAGAAAATGACACGACTTTTCTCAATAGATGCAGAAAAAGCATTTAACATTGTTCAATACTCTTGCATGATAAAAAAATTCTCAAAAATGGTATAAAAATAAATTTTCTCAATATAGTAAAGGACATTTATGAAAATCCCACATATAATATCATAATGAATGAGGAAAAACTGAAAGCTTTTCCTCTGAGATTGGTAAAAGGCAAGGATGCCCACTCACATCATCTATAAACATAGCACTAGAAGTATTAGCAAGAGCAATATGACAAGAAAAAGTAATGAAGATCACCCAAATCACAAAAGAAATAAAATTGTCCCTGATTACAGATAACATGATCCTATATATAAAAAATCCAAAAAAAAAAAACCCCACAAAAATGATTAGAGCTAAATAATGAATTCAGTAAAGCAGTAGGACACAAACTCAATATATATATAAATTAGTTGTGTTCCTTTACACCAAAGATTGATCTGTCAGAAAAAGAAACCCAGAAAACAATCCCATTTATAGTAGCACAAAAATAATAAAATATTTTGGAATAAATTTAACCAAAGTAAAAGATTTGTACACTCAAAACTATAAAACTCTGATGAGAGAAATTGAAGAAGACACAAATAAGTGTAAAGATAATCTACGCTTCATTTTCAATTAATATAATCTTTGAATTGTATTAATTTAAGGTTGAATTTAAGTCTATAATTTTATTATAATTTTATATTTGTCTCCTCTAGTATTTAATCTGTTGTTCTGCTATGTCTGCCCTTTTATGGATTATTTTTAGAATTCTATTTTTAATTTTCCTATGTCATTAGATATACCTTTTTGATTGTTGTTTATTTAGTAATTGAGATAATACAATATACATCCTTAACTTTTCACAATTTACTTGTAATTGATGCTATTTTACTTCACATGAAGTATAGTAATCTTGCAAAAATATTTTAGTTTGTAAAACTAACCTTTATGGTGCAGTTTATAAAACTTGACTTTTAAGAATTACATGGTTTATAAAGTAATTAGGAGGGAAAAGGGAGAAAAAGCAGTCTTTTACATTAACCAGACACTACAATTTCTGATGTTCTTATTGTTTTTGGAGAATCTGAGCTTCCACTTGTGTAATTTACCATAAGCCTGAAGAATTTTTGTTCTCATTACTTATGCAAGTCTGTTTACAAGGAATTTTGCTTAGTTTTCTTTCATCTGAAAATATCTTTATTACAGTTTGATTTTTCAAAGGATGTTTTTGCTGGATATCAAATTCTGGCTCGACAGTTGTGTTTTTTTGTTTGTTTGTTTTCTTTCAGTACTTTAAAGATATTCCTTTTTTGGCCCCTTTGTTTTCTTACTAAATGTGTAGACACTAATTGGATCACTTTTTCCTACCTATAATCTATCATTTTTCCCCTATAGCTTTCAAGATTAGTTCATAACATTTAGCTTTCAACAATTTGACCTGATGAAAATTAGTTTTTATTCTACTTGTTTCATTAAGCATCTTGTATCTGTAAGTATCTATTCTCCACCAGATGTAGGAGATTTTCAAGTAATATTACTTCAAATATTATTTTCTACCCTATTCTTTCTCTCTTCAATTCTAGCATTCAATTGTATGTATATTAGACCATGTGATACTATCTAACAGGTCTCTGAGTATTTCTTCATTGTCTCAAAGCATTTAAAATATTTTTTCTCTCTTTCCTTCACCATGGCTTCTTCTACTGATTAATGTTCAAGGTCATCAACTCTTTTTTCTATTTGGCTGTTAAGTTCATACAGTTATTTGTTTTATTTTAGTGAATGCATATTCTAGTTCTAAGATTTAATTTGTATCTTTTTGATTGTATTTATCTACTGAAATTTTCTATATTTTTATTTATCATGAACATATTTTATCTGACTTTATGTAATTATAATAGTCACTTGAAAAATCCTCTTTTAGAAGTTCTGCAGCTGACTGATATCAATACTGGGTTCAATTTATATTTTTTATTTGAGAATGTGTCTCATTTTCAGTATTCAAATGTATAAATTTCTATTACGTACTGGAGGTTATGGATATTACATTGTAGATCGTTGCATTCTGTTTTTATTTGTTTTTTAATGAGTATTGATTCTTTTGGGTTTGGCTTGGCTGGCCTTACTTGGGAACCTGCTTCTTCGACAGCAAGTCCATTCTCAGATCAGATCTTTTGTCTTTAGCTGAGTTGCTCTGGGTCTGTTTAGCTCACTCATGGTTCAGAGGTGAATCAGAGATGTAGATAGACATAATTTGGGGATGTCCTCTCTTTCCTACTTGGAATTCTACAACTCTCTTCAGCAGTTGTGGTTTCCCTGGCTTCAGTTTTCTGGTTGTCCAGGACTGAAGGATTGCAGTTTATCCAACTCAATTATTGACGTGTTTTTATTAGTGCTACTGCTGTCATTGTAATGAGATGCTAACTAAGTAATGAGATGGTAACTAAGATACCCAGGCTAAAAACTGCCAAGATGTGACTCACTTGTCCTTCCTCCAAAGGACTCTGCACTCCCCACCAGAATCTGTCTCTTTCTATTCAATCTCTAGTACCTTCAGATAATTGTTTTTGTATTATTAATATATTTCCAAACTGTAGTTTCTTCCTGCATACTGAATGGTTACTTTTAGGGTTTGAGGCCATCATACTCAAGAGCAGATGTATTTATCATTTTCTTTTGATTTTATTTTTCTTCTTATCATGCATTTTCCAAGTATCTGATTATTTTCTGTTCTCCCTTGTTTTATTATCTTTTAATTATAATCTACAAATTATATTTAAAATTTTTTTCAGTGGTAACCTGTATGTGGTAATACACACATGCACACACACACACATTTTCTAATACATAGTTATTCTGGACTTGTATTCTGCTCCGAAACATAACAAAAATCTTTTCATACTTTTAAAATCACTGAATTACTCAATCATGTATTCCTGATTATTTTTGTCCAGAATTTTAGTTTCATGTATTAAATATAGATTTCATTATTTCATGATAGTACATATTGAGACTTACCAAGAAAATTCACTCACTTTTTTCCCTTGGTTATATTGTCCTCCTTTCACCTGTGTTCATTTTCTCCTGTTAGAAGTTTACATTTTTTAAATTATTTTATTCAAGTTAGTAAATTCCCATAATTTTGCTTGTTGGGTTATTTTGTTTCCTCATACTCATCTTGTTGATAAAAAGCTAACTATAGAATTCTGGAATGAGAAGTATTTCCCATTAGCTCTTCAATGATGTGAGTGCTTTTTGGACGCTTAATTGGCAAGAATTGAATACCTATTTCTGAATTTATACCATATGTTCATCCCCTCCTTAAGCTTATTCTCATTTTTAGAATTTCTGTTTCATAGAGATTTTTATTTAATAAAATTTCTTTCTATTTTCCTTGCCCTAACTATACTTTTATACCCAGGATGACTTTTGGGACAAGTTGGGGAATAGGACTGGGCCAGTGCATGTACAGCTCCTTTATACATGCATTGGCCCTTTCCTATAGCTCATTGGTAGGGCTTTCCCCCACATCTATGATACAAATGGTTTCAATCACACATTCAGACCTAAGAACCACCTTCCAAGAAGGCAATTTTCATTAGCACTACTGTAATGAAGCTTGAGGTAACATATATATGATATACAGATACAATTTAGAAAGCCATATATGTAAATTTTGAAAAATAAACAATTAAATTTATATTAGCACAATTTTATTAATAAATATTACGTTCCATATGATCATAAAGTCTTTTATCACCCAACACTTAGAGAACAATATTATAGCATTGACTAAGCTTAAATTGTATAATTCTATTTAGCAAAGACATTTCAATGTAGGTAAATAATAAATTTTAATCATCTTACTTGTAATTATATTGTCTATTATTTTTACTGAACCATCTTTTCTTACTATGTTATAAAAATAGCTACAGAAAAGGGAAGAGTTGTATGCCTTATACTACCATGAAGAAGGACACCCACACCTTACTTAACATGTACATTAACACCTGCATTGGCAAAAACCTAAAAAATAAAATATTTACTTAGCAAAGAAACATATTTGCCTGAGTCTTACTTTCCTAAATATTATTTTATTTGAAGACACTTGTTTTGGTGTTAAGGACTACCTAAATTAAAATGTTTATTTCAATCATTATGACAAAACAAATGTTTGTTTTTGGCCCAATATAAATGCACAAATGTTCTTGCAAATGTTCCATAGGCCAGCTGCTTCTAACATTCCTTTTTAAACTTTCTTCGCCAGGAATTTTGTCTCCACTGGTTGCCAATTTGAAGATACTTGTAAAATGTTTATCAGATAGAATATTATTCATGTTTTCAGATGTACAATATTAACTAAATTTTTGGTTCCTAAGCATAAAATATTTTATAAGTATGATTCCTGTTGATTAGTGGAAGAAATTATTTAAAAATTAAAGGGAAGAAAGCTACCATGCTAATACTTAAAACAGAATAAAAATTAAAACTGAATAAAAAGTATTTACTTGACAAAATGCAGAAAGGAGATGGTATTTGGAAAAACATAAGAGGAAAAAGATTTCATACAGGCCATTAGGTACTTGAATGGCTGGGGATGAAGGCTCCAGACTTAACTTCTTAGGTTGATTCCTAGAATAATATCACAGACCTGGCCTTCTAAGGAAAATTTTATCTCTGCTTCGATTTAAAAACTGGGAAATAGAAAAGCTGCCACCTCAACTACTAAATCTATCTCTACCAGGATCCAGATATCAGGAAACCCAAGTATAATCTCCAGGATCAAAATTTATCAGTTGACATAACCAACAAAATTGATGTCCAATGCTGACTAAGCAAGGGATTGAACACTAAATCTCCAATGTTACTGAAATACCACATGCATCCATAAAATTACGTGCAAGGAAAAACAGTGTAAGCCATCTCTGTATCACTTCCACCTTTCATATTTCAGGAAGGTCTATCATCTTGGCAGGAGCTGGCATATATGTAGGACATAAACTATAAAGAGATCCAAGAATATTAGACTTATAACCTCTAGAATATAGTAGGCTCTGAAATAAAGGGGTTTGGAATTGAGTTCATTGAGCCAAGCTGAAATAATTGCCAGGATTTATATAAAAAAAAGATCACTTTGTCAACTTCACAGTCTCAGTTCTATAGCTGCACTAAGTACAAATCTATTAGCTAATGAAACAAATTTAAATTTTGCCAGGTGAAACTACTCAATAATTCCAACCAAATATAATCATGAGCCACTGTACCATGCTGATTTAAATGGCATCTCCTTTAATAAGAACTTAGACTGCTGCTTTAGCATCAGATCATCCTTCATTATTTTAATAAATACTTGATTTGGTGTTAATTAGGAAATGTTTCAAACACATAAGCTTAATCAGGAAGCACATACAATTGCAACTACTATTCCATATGTAGACTCTTTACTAAAATTCATCTGTACTTATTTTGGTACCTGATGTATGACTAAGAAACTGGTAACTATGCTGTTTGTTTTTTTGTTTATAATAACTGAGTGTATATATTTTTTTTTACCTGATCACCTTGAATTGGGGTCATAGTAAATCTTCAACTCTATGTCAGAATATTCATACTACCATTTCACATGGCTTCCCACTGATTCATTACCATGATAACAAAATGCAGATAGGTCTCATACATCAAAATATAGTAGATACCCTAGGTAATACAAAAAATGCATGCCAGAGAGTGGGACATGAACCTCACAAAACTAGGGTTGCTACCTCACTAAAGTGTTAGGCGATTCAACTTGTCTGGAGTATGTTCTGATATTCTCTTTGAAGTAAAAGACAAGTTGTTGCTTCTAATATATTCTTCATCTAAAAATCAGATAATATTTGGCAAGTCTCATGTATTTAGTGTGTTGTTGCAGGCCATTTATTTAACAAGGAACTGGTAAAGCTATCATCCTTCAGTTTGACCCAGATCCTAAGAGGATTTTCTACCTGGTTCAGCCAACTATGTAAAGAATTCTGTCACCCTGCCTTTATGATCCAGCTGATCCAATGGTATTCACTGTGGCAAATGGAACTGGAGAACATTATCCTAAGTGAAGTATCTCAGGAATGGAAGAACAAACGCCACATGTACTCTCTAATAATTGGGAGCTAAACAATGAGCACACACAAGCACAAAGAGATATAAAGGACATTGGAAACCAAGAAGGGAGAGGGTGAGAGAGGACTGAAGGATAAAAGCTTGCCTATTGGGTACAATGAACACTATTCTGGTGATGGGCACACCAAAAGCCCTGACTTCAGCATTATACAATTTATCCATGTAACAAGAACATCTGTACACCTAATATTTTGATATAAAGATTATAAAAATAAATAAAATCCTATAGAAGAATTATAATCCTATAATTTTGAAAGAAAGAATTGTCCTTTCTGGCATATGTCTTTTCTCACATTAAGAAACAATTTCTGGGTAGTGATAGAACTTAAAAAACTGCCCCAGTATCCTGTATAGCCAGAAGATACGAGCTCTAATTCAAAAACAAATACCAATTGATCTATATATACATTTGGATGTACTCAGCCACATTCAGCATGTAGTGGAAGCATATACATGGTTGGATTAGAGTAGGTCCTGAAGTGTCAATTAAGTTGCTACAGCGGGTGGTCCACACTCCCAATGCACCTAACTCTCCTGCATGCTACCTTTTCTTTACCCACTCTTCACAGAAAATCCTCATGGACCAGTTAAGCCATGTATAATGTTACTATACAATGTGCAGACACTTGTCTTAAGTGTTTTTGTTGCATCATTTCAGCTTCACTCATATGAGGCCCTGAAGGACACTGGGGGGTGAGAAACCTCCAAACTTCCACATTTATATCTAGTTGTCTATTTTTCCCAGAAGAAAAAAGTCACTAAGGTATGAATCAGTCATGATCCATGATCAGTGGCTAATGGTTTGGTCAATAGTCAGTGGTCTTAAAGGAACATATCAGAAAACTGGTGCCAGGCAGTTCTGAGGAAGAGTTACATGGATGAACCTCTTGAATTCAGAGTGTGAGAATACTTGTATGTCATGTGAATAATCACCCCAGGGCCCAGACTTGGTTCCTCTACAGTCAAATAGACAAGATGCACCATTCTTTAAATATCACTATTTCCTTCCACAGCCATATCTATGTAGTCTCAATGAACTAATAAACAAAGTGGCCATGTGTTCAGGGATAGAAATAATGCATGGATTCGAAAACTATGGATATCAACCTTATGAGATTGATCGAGTAAATGATATAGATAAATGTCAAATCTGCCAACTGCCAACTCTTAACATACCCTGCTCAAATGACACCACAAGTATAATGGGTTACAGCCAGAAAATGGGATCTAATCAATAGCACTCTCCATTGGCCAGTGAGTAGCAACTCCAGATAAATTACCCTGCATTACATTACACTTCAAATTGACAATGATTTATACTAGCATACGGATAAATTATACATAATTACATACACATAATTATACAAGCTCTAAAGAGAAAACATTGAATAAAAGAAATATTTACTAATACTGCATATTAGTAAGTCTTACTTAATAAATTCACTCTCTTAGAAAGATCTAAAACTACTATAAAGACCTTTGCTTAGGACAATTGAAACCATAAAAATATGGATATAAATTGATATAAAACTGAATTATAAATTTATCTACTGCTTTTTGATGGGGTAAAATGGACCTTTCTCGTTATTAGTATTATTAATGAGGTATAGTGAATCCTCATCAATGGAATGCAGTTTATGGTGCCTAGAGTTGAAGTTCCAGGTTGGAGTTGGGATTTCTAAAGCTTCAACTTGGGCTAGGACATTTTGTTTTTTGGGTTTTTTTTTTCATCGTTAGAATGCGGATAATAATCATTGTCTCACAGATTATTTTTTATAAAGGCTTATTTAGATAGCAAAAGTCAAGTATCTAAAGCTTTGTCTTTCCATGGAAGGTCCTCACCAGTGTTTTTTTTTTTTTTTCTCTCTCTCTCTCTGTAAATATGTGAATGATTTCTTTGCATTTACCACAGTTGATTTTACTTTGTTTGGAAACTAGCTGTAGGTAAATATATATTTATATTAAAAGTTATATTGGGAGTGTTGGTAGGCTCCTATATCAGTGTTCTGAATGCTGCTCACAGTAGCTTTTCAATAACCATCACCACAACATGCAAACACACATCTAGTGTCACCCCTCTGTATTTGGTTTGACTTCTTCATATAGCAAATTATTAGCATTATGTACTAGTTGGCCACTCTAGGTAATAATTATCCAGTTTAAATTTCATTTCAAATTCTTTTCCATTATGAAAAAAAAAGTTATAGGGTGTGCCCAATTTTCTATAGTGCTCAAACTTCTAAAGCTACCTACCTACATTTGAAATATATTAAAAAATACTGTTATAACTGCCATTTTCCTTGAACCATTTTACATTTTTCTTTTTGCAGAGAATAATTCAGCCAAACTGGCAAGCAACTCTAGCTATGACTTTCCTGTGACTGTTTTGAGAAATGTTATAAAAAGTGAATAATTCGTAAGGATTGAGTCTTCTGATGGGAATTATTTGTGGAGACTTCATTAGCTGCCCCAATTCATCTAAGATACCTAAAAAACACTGAGGTTTTTTTTTTTTAATTTACAAAATGAATTTAAGTTACTCCCTAGATTATGTCATTATTACATATGGCATTTGTGGGTTTGTTGCAAATAACCAATTATGACTCAAAAGTGTCTTGAAAGTGGCGATATCCTTGACATAAGCTTAAAATTAACCTTTACTTTCCAATGCATCCTATCTGCTAAAAAAAGAAAGAAAGAAAGAAAGAAAAAACAAGTAGCCTTTACTAGGTTTGAGTTTTGGAGTTTTTCGTAGTGTCTTTAGAATTAGATGTAATTTTTATTTTCACACTTTAACTGTAAAGTAGGCCACTTCGATGGATTATTTCTTCTTTTGGTTCTCTCTCTTTTTTCCTAGTCTCTGAAGTATTTGCCCCACAATTCACAAATAACAAAATTCTAAGACAGCTTTTATAGTTAGGCATTTATATATAAACTTTTAAAAAATAACAAGTTTGAAAAGAATTCTGCAGTAAGGTTATGAAATTTATCCTACAGAAATACTTGTATGCAAAATCAAATATTATTCCAGTGATAGACTAAAAGCCCTGACTTCACCACTATATAATATATTGATGTAACAAAATTACACTTGTACTCCATAAATGTATACAAATTTTAAGAACCACAGTGACAATATCAGAAGACTGAAAACAAACTAATTATATACCAATAGAACATGAATTAAATAAATTACTTTGTATCTTTTTAATGGAATATATATGTGTTCCTTTTAACTATTAATTATATTAATATATTAATTAATGTTATAATTAATATGAATGTCTCTAACATATAAATACATATTCCTTTAACTGGTTAATTTTTTTAATATTTATGATATATGTTTATAAAGGCAGGAAGGAGACATAAGGGCCTTATAACTAGTCTGCCTCTAGAAAAAGAGCTGAGTGACTTTGAAACAGAGGAAAGTGCAGTCTGGTTGAAACAGGAAGGCTAAGGAACTTGCATAATGCACTGTTTTTATTTCATTGTTTGTTAATTCAGGGTGTGGACTGAGACATATTACAGGATGTTAAAAGTCCCTCCCCAAGCTCTCCCCTTAAGCTACAAATGCGGCAGAGGTATTTTTATCTTATTCTTGTCTCTCAAAACTCAGTGATAATAACCAAATAAAACAAAAATAAAGAAGAAAATGACTACAACTGCAAATTACAATCAGTAAGAAATATTTGTGAAATCAGATGAAATTTGTGTCAAAATTAGTAAATTTACATAGGACTGATACATACCCTCTTGGCAGGCAGGATGCAGATTTTTCTAAAGATGAAAGGCTCATCTAATATACCTTTGATCTGAATGTAATAGTGCTCTATGGAAGAAACCAGAACTATCCTTGCATGGCTTCAATTTAATCCAGCCAAAAGTAGAGGAAGCTGAAGGAAGTAAGGAAATATGTAATGTGCTTTATGATTGCTGACCACAGACAGCTGAGCCAGTATAGATAAGAAATCACAACACATATATGCAGGCCGTAGAAAGTCTTCACCAGGATTCACACCAATCTCTTTTATTATCTCAATGGGTATGATTCTGAACAGCGAAGGATATGCCGCAGAAATTAGGGTATTACAAATTTGTGAGAGTTTTCACAAAAAGCTACCAATAAAACTTCCAACTCATGTCTCTTCCTTCATCCCCTTCTCAATTCTTCTTCAAAGTGTTGGTTTGGATGCTTCTGCACCATTTAAAGAGAAATAATAACATGAAAGGAGCCAACAATAGAACAATCCAAAACTATATTTTTTAACTGAATTACATACAACAGAAGAGGAATTAACTCGCCCAAATCTTCAGATATATAGTTCTTTGCACTCTCAAAGAAACTAATGATCACAGGTCGGCTTTATGAAAAAAGTTCTCAAAGACGGAGCACAGGATATTAAAGAGGAAATGATAAGTGAAATAAGGAGATTAGATGTGATCTGATGGATTTAGAGAAAAACAACTAGAAAGAAAATTAAAATCATCAATAAAGACAAAATGAAAGCAATATCACAAAGGGCATGCAGACAATCTTTACAAAGTTTTATAAAACAAAACAAAATTAAAGCAAGAGACAAAAGAAATAAGAAAAATGATGCTAGATATGAGAATCTAAGTAGATACAAATAAGCATAGTTTATATTTCTAAGAAATGAAACAAGTAGAAAGATGAAAGATAAGTTCATACACGCACACAAACATTCATATATATGGGAAAAAATGCTGATGCCACAAATTAAATGAAGACAGTGTGTCCCAGGATAAACTAAAACAAAACGATTCACCACTAACCATATATTGATAAATTTACTAAACCTCAAATATAATAAAAGTTTTCTAGATATACAGACAGGAAAAATTAGTCCTCTACTTGGAGGAAAAATCAGTCTAAATTCAGGCTCTTCAGTATCCAAAATTCAATTGCAAAAATATAGCTGATCTTTGTATAAAAATTCTACATGTCCTGGTACATGATTAAGAAAATTTTCATTCACATGTAAAATAACAGACAGATACTCTCAAATTTGCAAGAACTCAGATCACTTATGGGGTGACCCTATTTCACAGTTTGCCTGGCCTCTTCTGTGTCTATAGTTCTTAACTGGTATTAAAAATGCCCCTTTTCATTTTTAAACATGTCCTGATTTGGATAACACATTGTATTGTCATACTAGTAATAAACCATACCTGGGGGAAAAAACTTGACAAAATTCAATTATCTAGAAAATGTGTGCAAGGAAAAAATTTAGAAAAGGTAACACTGAACTTTCAATTTCAGCCCTGACACAGAAAGAGCTTAGGAGTCTTCACTTGCATCTTAACAACAAGAAAAAAAAAGCTGAACAAACTGAAAATCAGTAACTTTTCTTGGCTCATGAGAGAACTGAGGTTTCAGGGCAAATCATCACCCAGAAATCTATAGAGACAGGTGAATATAATGAATCACAGCCAGCGGCTTACCTGGAGCAGAAGCCACTGGAGCCATAAACTTGTAGGCACACTTAAATAAAAACTGATGAATGGCTGGAGGCTGAGTGTGAGCTAGTATGACAGTAAGAAACTCCTGGTGCTGTACTTTTAGGAGGGAATACATACTTTCATGGGTTTTACCTCCAGGAACCCCACCAGGTTCTCAAGATGGAAAGCCAAGAAAAAAATAACCTTCTGTTTTGGCAGAGAGAGGGGAAAAGTAAATATTTAGAAATACTCACAGAATGTTCTCAAAAATAAAGGCCTACTCAGTAGGGGGAAATAGCATTGCCTTATCCAACCCATGGAAGAAAAAGTACCCACTCCAGCTGTCTCTAGCCTTTCTGTCTCATATAAGGAAGAAGGTCATTGAGAAGGTCACAGTCCAGGGACACAGGCTCAATAAAGATGGAAATGTAATCATAGGACAATAGATCTCTTCTACCTACCATAACAGAGCTCCAGTATAGTAATGGTATATTACAGTTAAAAGAACTATAAGGTGAGATTCTTTTTAAGAAAAAGCTTTTAAGGAAACCCAAAGACAACATGAGGGGAAAAAAATAAGGACAGTAGAGGACATTGACACCTACAGCTTCAGCAATCAGGAAACACAACCCAACTACTATCAGATTAACATAAAACCTCACAGTCTGAAGATAGAAAGCAAGCATCAGAATTAGATGCATATAACACCTTTTGGAATTATCAGACAGAAAATTTAAAATAACTATGCCTAAATTACCAAGGGTTCTAATGAAAAAAGTGAGCAACATACAAGAACAGACAGGTAATGTAAGCAGAGAGATGAAAACTCTAAGAAAGACAATCAAAAGGAAATGTTAGAATCAAAAGTGCTGTGTTGATGCCTCATCAGTAGATTGAATATGGATGAGAAAAGAATCAGTGACCTTGAAGATAGGTCAATAGAAACATCTCAAACTGAAATGAAAAGAAAAAAAAGGTAAAAAACAGGTCAAAATATCAAAGAACTATAGGGCAATTGCAAAAGGTGTAAGATATGCATAATTGGATATGTAATACCAATAACAGGATAAGAAGAACAGAGAAGGAAGCAAGAGAAATATTTGAAGCAATAATGGCTGAGAACTTTACAAAATTAAATTAATGACAGACACTAAATCACAGATCAGTGAAACTCAGAGAACACACAACAGGATACTTATCAAAAATCTACACCCAGGAATATCATACTCAAATTGCAAAAAGTCAAAGACAAGGAGAAAATGTTAAAAGAAGCCAGAGAAAAATTATCATCTTAGATAGAGAGGAAAAAGGAAAAGAATTATAGTGTGTTTCATGTCAGAAATCATGTAAGCAAGAAAAGAAGTAAGTAAAATGTTGAAAGAAAAAAGCCCCACCAACCTAGGATTATATATATATATATATTTATATATATATATATATACACATACACACACACACACACATACATGTATATATAAAAAATTATCATTCAAAATGAAGGAGAAATAAGAACTTTCTCAAACAAAAGCTTAGAGAATGTGTTGCTGATAGACCTGCCTTGAAAGGCATGTTATAAGAAGTTCTTTAGGGATAAGGAAAATGATACAAGTCTACATAAAAATGAAAGAATTACAAAGAAGAAATAAATGGAGGTATAATAATTCCTTCTTAATTTTTCCAATAGTAACTGTTCAAAAAATGATGGCACTATATTGGGTTATTACAGTATATGTATAAATGAAATGAATGAAAGTGAGGTTATATAAGGGATTGGAGGGGGAAATTAAATTACTCTGTATTAAGTTACCTGCACTACCTGTTAAGCAATATAGAATTATTTCAAAGTGGGTTTAGGTTAGTTGTAAATATATATTGCAGAATCTAAGGCAACCACTAAAACTTTTTATAGAAGTATAATTGGTATGCCAAGAAAAGAAAGAAATCTGAATCATATAAAATACTACAGTAAAACCAAAGAAGGCAGAATAAGAGCAGAAGAAAAATCAAAGAAAGAAATCATAACATCATGACACAAAATTGACAGAGAGGCACAAGAGTTTGCCTTTCACATAATCTGAAATCTACTTTTCTTTTCATACTCAAGTGGAAATTATTTGGCAAAAAAAAAACAATCCCGTTATATAAGGTGAATAACAATTTTTATATTTTCAAATATGGTGATAGTGATTGTGGTGTGACTTTAGTATTTGTTGACCACTTTTGTCAAGCCAAGAAAAGTGACTTAATTTCAAGAATAGATATAGAAAGTCATGTTCTAGGTATATATAAGGAAACAAACCACTATATTCACATTATCATTAAAAATTAAGCCAATTTCTTCTATTTTGCATAGTTCATTGTTGTTCTTTGAACAAAAGAAAAAACATTTTTCCCATTGCATAAAAAGTATATTTTCAATGCACACATGGTAATTTCATGAAACTTTAAATTCTGATATCCCAGGAAACATTCCTTTTTGAATCAGTGTATTCCATAAGTTTTGGGGGCATTTAAATGCACTAAACTTAGCTATTGTATACATATGTCTTCAGAGGCTTAGTTGAGAAAAATAAGTTGTTTCTTTGGAATTTTTTCTGAGTAGCTCTTTTTCACGGTTCAATGTAATTGGTGTAGTTTTGATATTGTATTGGTTGGGGTTCTCCAAAGAAACAACCAATAGGAGACTCTGTGTGTGTGTGTGTGTGTGTGTGTGTGTGTGTGTGTGTGTGTGTGTGAGAGAGAGAGAGAGAGAGAGAGAAAGAGAGATTTATATTAATAAATATGAAGAATTAGATCACATGATCATGGAGACTGGCAAGTCTAAAAATCTTCAGAGCTGATGTCTCAGCTCTAGTCCAAAGGCTGAAAGCTGTGACTAATACTCCAATCTGAGTCTGAAGGTAAGCAGCTGCTGTAGAGCCAGAAAGACCAGATGTCCCCATTTAGAGGCCATTAGGAAAGAGAATTCTCTCTTCTTCAGGTGAAAGTAAAGTCTTGTTCATCAACAGATCAGATGAGACTCACCCACATTATGTAGGGCAATTAGCTTTACTCAGTCTACCAATGTAAATGCTATTCTCATCTACAAACCCCATCACAGAAATACCCACAGTAACATTTGAACAAATATCTGAGTACACCATGCACCAGTCAAGTTGACACATAAAATTAATCATCACAGATGTATCATTCCTCCAAAAATTTTGTTGATAATATTCAGTCAATAGTTAAATTATTTGTAAATCTCATCAAATATTCCATACCATTTACAAGATTATTATTGAATATGTCTCAGGATTTACCTCCATGTTTGACTCATGAAGCTTATAATCACTCTTCTGAAAAAGTTCTTAAGCTGCTTACACATGGAAATAAAGTTCTCTCTACAGAGTTAGATATAGAATCTCTTCAAATGTCTCAATTAAGATAAAGCAACTTATTATGTGTGCATTTTATATTTTTTGATCTTTATAAGGGGCTATTATATAGTATCTATATCAAAAAAGGAAAGCAAAGAGTATGGCTTTCCCTAGAGGAATTTGATAGTTTTTAGGAAGATTTAGAATAAGAAATCAATAATTTTTCTTAATTTAGTCCTTCTGTTATCCCAGATAATGCAGTCACATTTTATACACTCCAACTAATTATAACAACAATAATAGAGATAACATGAAACAAAGCATGATGGAAACATGTCAAAATAATTCATATACTTTTTTGTAGCCAAGAAACAGCAAAATAAAGAATCAGAGAAACAGATACTTAGATGAATCTTTGTTCCTCATTTCTCATGTTATCACAATACAAATAACAAACACTTGAATCTGGAAGTGTGACATGACCCTCTCTACCAAAGTAGCATTCATTAAGTGATCATGTTTAATCTTCACAGAAACTTTTTGAAGTGGTTTTCCCTAGTTTTATTTTACTGATGAGGAAACAAAGGCTCAGAGAAGCGGCATGCCATAGTCACCACCAGCAAGCAATGCAGTCAGAATTTAATGCAGGTCTTCTGCCTTTCCATTTCCCATTAATCCCTTCCCTCATAACAAATGTTCTACTTAGTAAAAAAATAAAAAAGGAATGGTTAAATCATATTATTTCTTCTAACATTGGCATCAAATAATACTATACAAAAAATTATATTAAAAATCTCATGACATCAAAGTTCCTGAAGTTTGGAGTTGTGCTTTATAGCAATGTCCTCATAAATTCAGCTGAATTTACAATGCCATTACTGTTTTCAATATTTTTTCAGCTAGTTTATCTTTTTTCTTAATATATATTACATATCAAATCTTATCAGATCTTTTTTCCAGAAGAAGTTTGGAAGTCTAAAAGTTGTTGATTTCTATTTTTTGAAAACTTTATTCTTTAACACTAGTAGCATGGGTGTATGGATACAATGTATGCTGATAACTTCTTTGGGAGGAAAATAAAATTCTAAATTAGTCCTAGTGAAGCATACCAAAAAATTATGTTGTATGCTACTATGTATTTTATCCCAGTTGGATTTGGCATCAGAGGCCACACCCAAAAGAGTCATCTCACAGCCATCCTTGCCTAGGATTAGCAGTGAAAATCTGGGACCAGATGTCTGTTAGGTGTCCCTGAATGTCTGAGTGTAGATTATGATCTCATTTTATGCACTATTCTAATATCTGTGTTTTCTTGTTGTTCAGCAGTGAAGCCTGTGGAGAGCTGGAAAGCAATATTATGTCCTGTAGTTCACCATCTGTGGATCAAGCTTTTTCTTTTCTTTTTTTTTTTTTTTCATTGCGGTATAATGCAATGCCTATATTACTGTATGTTAGTCTAGACCAAGTGTTTTGTTTCATCTTCAATTTGTAATTTCTTAAGTGTACAGGTGCAGGTGCAGATAAATGCAAATTTAATTTGAAAAATGTGCAGAAGGAAGAAAGGCATAAGAATATGAAATATATGCTAAAATGTTCAGCTCCTGAAGTAAAATGGTCACGCAGCTTTTATCTGTGGGTCAAAATGTCTAAAAATGACAGATGCGTGGTAAATATTAACATGAGCATGTAGCAACATGAGAGAAATATTATTTGACTTGTTATTCAAGATTCAAGTTGAGAGAATACAGGTCAAGAGACTTAAAGTGATCAAAAAGCAACTTAAAAGCATAACAGACACAAAACAGAAAAGGCCAAAGCGAGAGTGAGTGACACTAACTAGGGAACTCAGATGCAACAAGTCATGTGACTGCACACACAATGCCAAAAATGACTTAATGTCAAAAGCTGTTTATCAAACGTGGGAGCATGTGGCAAGCACTGCAGATCACTGTTGCTTTTGTGGTATGCCAACTTGTGCATTTACCTTGTAAAATTTATCTATAGTACATCATTTTCAAAAAATGCCTCATGCTGCAAAAGTCCTTGTTTGATTCTATGACTATAAAAATATGTACATTTTAAAGTTTTGATGCCTATATAGAGAAATAGACTACCTGACTGAATTAGCATCTGATGAATCATTTTATTATATCACATGTACAACGGATACTCAACTTTATCAATATTATAGTTACTCTAAGCATTTTATAACCTATTTATAGAAATCCATATGTGATACATTAATAATTATAATGTCAAGGCAATATAATGCTATACTAATTTTAATGTTGATGAGTGCTTACTTAACATCAATTGCTGTAATGAAAATCCATAAACATTAAAATACATTTTGAAACACTGCTATATTTCACTTAGTTGTAAATCCATTGACATTTTCTTTAAATTAAGTAGCTCAGGGTTTGTTAATAATAAAGAAATTCTTGAATTGCCTAACTTAGCTTCTTAGGGGTTCCCTGTACGATTGGACTGTGTGGATCACAGAGTGTTGTTCTTAATGAATAATTAGCAAATGAATAATTGAAAGGATAAATGAATGAATGAATAAACCTATGAATATATAAAGGAAAAGAAAAAAATTTCAACACTGCCTAATATTAGGGCTACATTAGCAAGTATGGGGTAGGAAAGGTGTATGATACTTTTAGCATGTTGATGTGGTTATTTAGGTTCTTATTAATTAAAATTTACACATGTACATACACATGCATAACACATATATATATACATATGCAAATAATTGAAATGAGATAAATGTGACTAAATTGAATATATGTAAAAACCAAAATTAATTTTCATCTAGGATTTAGTCAGAAAATTTTATTTCTATTCCAAAGAAGGTATCCATTACACAATTAATTCATCCAGGTAACAAAAAACTTGTACCCCCTAAATGTATTGAAATTAAAAAAAAATCTCCCAATATCATACACACACAAATGCTGAATATTATAGAGAAAACATCATTCATACAAGTAAGTAAGCTTATACAAAAAGAAATTGTTGGATTCCAAAATGAAAGAGAAGATGGCCATCACAGTGGTATGATGAGGCTTAGGCTACAGATGATTCTGAGTCTTTGCAGATCTTGATAACCAGGTGTCATGTACATTAATAAATAGGAAGAAAGAATATGTCTTTGGTCTCATTTGAATTTGTACTAGCAACATGGTACAGGAAAACCCCAAGCTGGGAAATTTACCTGGCTTTATACCTGTCCAAAGACCCGAATAGAGTAGAAGTAAATCAACACAGAAGGGGTTCAACCTCAAGGAAGCCATCTCAAAATAACTTTGGAAAAATCTCTATCAATCATAAGTTTACAGTTCTAAATTATGAAATACACAGGAAATGAGCCATGATAACAAGACAATGAGAAAAATAAGTGGCAGAATTAAACTTATCATTAACTTTAAACATACAGGACTACTCAAGCATGGAACATAAAATAACTATGGTTATAATATAAAGGATAAAAGAGGTCATTAGAACTTGTGGAAGGAAAATTTACTACGAAAGCAAGAGAACAAGCAGATTTGAAAGAAAACCAAGGTGACTTCTCTAAGTATAAACACAAAAATTAAGATCTCAATGTCAAATAATGCATACATAAGTGAATAATTAGAAAACTGAAGATAAATCTCAAGAAATTACTCAGGATGCATTACAGAGCAATACAGAGATAGAAAATATGTCAGAGAAATTAAGAAGTATGAGAATAAAGGGCTTACCATATAGTTCATTCAATTTTCAGAAGTCTAGAGTAGAGAAAGAAAAAGAGATGCAGTATTCAAAAAAGTAATGCCTGGGAAATTGCTAGACTTGAAGAAATATATGAACCCTTAGGTTGAGGAATCATATCAAACCCCAAGAAAAATATATAAAAAAGAAAAGGAAACAAAATGCAAGCATATTCTTGATATAAAACCCCAAAATATTGGTGGCTTAAGCAAGCCAAAATTCTTATTCTACAAAGTTGTCTTTCTATCTTATTGTGACATTCACCAGAGTAATGTTTTGAAGTGAGTCAGTTGTCTACATTCCAACCAGTTATAAAGAGGGAAAGAAAAGAAGAGGAACATACCTTCCTTTAAAAGGCATGATCTGGAAGTTGTATATATTGTGGGGTTTTTTTTTCCCATCCCTTTGCTAAAACTAAGTCTACTCAACCACAGTCAAATCTAGGCATTAAGGAATTTGGAACTAATAATCTTTCAACGAGCAGCTATGTGCCCAGTTTTTAAAAAAACACATTAATATAAAACTGTGCTGTCCAATATAGTAGCCACTAGTCACATGTGGCTATTTTAATTTAAATTAATGAAAATTAAATAAAATTAAAGTTTCCCACTACCACTATCCATATTTTAAGTGTTCAATAGCTACATGAGGTTAGTGTTGGAAAATGTAGCTTAAGAACATTTTCATAACTCAATGTACAATATTCTTGGTATAGTGCTGCCCTGTAAGAAGTATATACTATAGATTAGAGGAGGTTTAGCTTTCCGTGTCATTAGCTTCTCCTTTTGGAACACAGATATTTATATGAACCTTTATTTTTATGCTTGAAACACACTCTCACTCAAGAAAGACAATCATAAAGTTCCATTTTGCTATATTAACCTGCTCAATTTTAAGATCTTAGGGTTCATCTCCCTAAACAGGTTCAAATATGACTATTTATTCTAGTGATCTACATAATAAAAGATCTATCCATGACCACATTATACACCGTGGTAAAGCAGGAAAAGGAAAATTAAATTAAAAGTACCAATTTAACCAAGGGGAGAAAAGGAAACACACAGTAGTCATTGGCCCCAAACAATTATGAAATTTCCCTGAGTGAGAATTGTTAAATACCCAAACTGAATTCTTTTTTGCTTATTCCATCTAGGAGTTCTGGTTCTACTTTCTGGGAGTAACTCTCTTGTCCACTATTGTCTTTGGCTCTAGCCATGGATCTATAAAAATGTCTTCCTTGGGGCCACATATAAGGTGAGCATTAGAGAATTTTAATTTCAGGAAATTAAGAGAACACAAACATTTTGGTTACATTTTATATTTTTGCCTCTCCCTAGCAAGAGTTAGAGGTATGTCCTTCCCCTCTACAATGCTCACCATGTCCCTCAGTTGTGAGTCTACGCACCCAACCCCCTAATCCCTGGAGAAGACTACCACCATGTGAGCACCATAGAGTTAATCAGTCAGTACCAATTTGTTGGCGAGTACATGTGGAGCCCATTCTTCCGATCCTGTGTCACCTCACTACAGATAATGGGCTCAAGCTCAATCCAGGAAAATATAAGTGGTGCTAGATAACTGTCAATATTCCATTGTAAACATATACCAAATTTTAATAATGCACTCATAATTGACAGACACTTGGATTGTTTCTATGTCCTTGAAATAGTGAATTGTGCTGCCATAAACATTCGGGTGCAGATGTTTTATTATAGAATATCTTTTGCTCTTTTGGGTAGACCCTAATAATACTATTGCTGGATCTAATGGTATTTCTATTTTTAGCTCATTGAGGTATCTCCAAATTCTTTTCCACAGAGGTTGCACTAATTTGCAGTCCCACCCGCAGTGTAAGAGTGTTCCTGTCTCTCCACATCCTCACCAGCATTTGTTGTTTTGGGATTTTTTGATAGAGGACAATCTCACTGGTGTTAGGTGATATCTCATTGTGGTTTTGATTTGCATTTCTCTAATGATTAGAGATGTTGAGCATTTTTTTTATATGTTTGCTGGTCATTATTCTGTCTTCTTTGGAAAAGTTTCTGTTCATTTCCATTGCTCATTTATTGTTGGGATTGTTTGATTTTTTCTTGTTGATTATTTTAAGTTCTTGCTAGATCCTTGTTATCAGACCTTTATCAGATGTGTAGAGAGCAAATATTTTCCTCCAATCTGTAGGTTGTCTATTCGCTCTAATGATAGTTTCCATGGCTGTGCAGAAGCTTTTTAATTTCATTAGATGCCATTTGTTTATTTTTGTTGCTGCGGTGATTGCTTTGGGGGTCTTCTTCAAAAATTCTTTGCCTAGGCTGATGGCTTTAAAGGTCTTCCCAACATCTCCTAGAATTCTTAAGGTTTACCATTTTGAGTGGATTTTTGTGTGAGGTGAGAGGTAGGGATCCAATTTCATTCTTCTGCATGTAGCTATCCAGTTTTCCCAGTCCCATTCATTGAAAAGAAATTCTGTTCCCCAATGTATATTTTTGTCTGTTTTATCAAAGATTAGATTACCATATGCAGATGGTTTCATCTCTGGAATCTCAGTCCTATTCCAAAGATCAATGACTCTGTTCTTGTGTCAGTTACAAGCTGTTTTAATTATTATTGCTTTGTAGTACAGCTTGAAGTCTGGAAGACTGATGCCTCCCAACTTGTTCTTTTTACTTAAGATTGCTTTGGCTATACGAGGTCTTTTCTGATTACATACAAAGTGAAGAATTATTTTTTTCTAGATCTGTAAAGAATGATGATGGTACTTTGATGAGGATTGCATTAACTCTGTAGATCACTTTAGGTCATATTGACATTTTAACAATATTGATTCTACCAATCTATGAACAAGGTAGATTTTTCCATCTGTTTGAATCTTCTACAATTTCTTTTTTTAGTGTTTCATAGTTCTCCTTGTATATGTCTTTCATATCTTTTGTTAAATATATTCCTAGATATTTAATTTTCTTTGGGAAGAATTCAAAGGGAAAGGACTCTAATAAACTCAATTAGAAATGAAGAAGGAGAGGTCACAACAGACACCACAGAAATACAAAGCATTATGTTTGACTACTATAAAAAACTATATGCCCAAAACTACATAATAAGGAGGAAATGGACAAATTCCTGGAAACAGACAACCTCCCTAAGTTCACTCAGGAAGTAACAGAATTTCTGAATAGACCAATCTCAAGCTCAGAAATTGGAGCAGCAATTAAAAACCTCCCAAAACAGAAAAGTCCCAGACCAGATGGCTACACTTCAGAGTTTTACCAAACATACAAAGAAGAACTCATACCTATACTACAGAAATTATTCCACAACATTGAGAAAGATGGTATCCTTCCTAACTCATTCTATGAAGCCAATATCATCTTGATACCAAAGTCAAGAAAGGACACAACACAAAAAGAAAATTACAGACCAATATCCCTCATGAATATAGATGCAGAAATCCTCAACAAAATTTTAGCAAATAGAATTCAGCAACAAATCAAAAAAATAATTCACCATGACCAGGTGGGCTTTATTCCAGGGATGCAAGCCTGGTTCAACATATGCAAATCTATAAATGCAATTCACCTCATAAATTAAAGCAAGAACAAAGACCATATGATTCTGTCAATAGATGCAGAATAAGCATTTGACAAAGTCCAACACACCTTTATGATAAAAACTCTTAACAAAATAGGCATAGACGGCTCATACCTTAAAATTATCAAGTTCATTTATGACAAACTCATGGCCAGTATCATACTGAATGGGGAAAAATTGAAACCATTCCCACTTCAAAATGGAACTAGACAAGGATGCCCACTATTTCCACTTCTATTCAACATAGTGCTCGAAGTCCTAGCTGTAGCAATCAGGCAAGAGGGGGGTATTAAGGGCATCCAAGTTGGGGCAGATGAGATCAAACTCTCATTCTTTGCAGATGACATGATATTATATCCAGAAAACCCCATGGATTCATCCAAGAGACTCCTAGATTTGATAAATAAATTCAGCATTAGAGAATATTTTTATTGAATAATGCTGTGCAGAATTGTGGGTTATTTTAGAATTTGAACAATCACAAGCTTTTGCACTCCTTGAGGTCATCTGAAATAAAGATTTTGCATGGGAAGACAGGATTCTTAATTCGTTGTCACTGGGCTGTTAGTTTTCTGGCCTAAAACCCTTAATAAAAAATACTTGAGAATGACTTCATACTAGAATTGAATCTCCTGTTAATGATGACTTTCAAAGATACTTGTTAAAATAGTTTCTGTTAAGAGCACAGAAATAAGTGTATTTCCAAAGATTCTCTATCAACTTTCATTGCAGGCCACAGGCATTGAGTGCTAGGACTTTCTAATTATCATTTGGCAATGGCAATATTCAAAATATTTTGCACTGTCTTCCTCTAATCTAGCTGTTCAGTGTATATTAAGGAAACTGGAGGCATTAGGAAAACAAAATTACTGGGAGATAGATGAAAAGAAGTCCAGGTTATTTTCTGTACTATGATGTATAAGTGAAATTTGAGTCTATTGGCAAAATTAAAAGAAACAAACTACTTTAGTGTCCTCCACCATTTCTGTAAGATTTGATGGAACTTAAATAACTTTAATATTGGAAAAAGAAGGGCACACTTATAAGTAGACTGGGTGATTTATAGCAGAAAGACTTTTACTATCAAGTCTATTAATCATTCAGTTGTTTGTGAAAAAAAGTTTCAGTTAAATTTCTGAAACAAAATGACTGAGAGCAGCTTGCAGGTATAAAACAGCCTGAATTCTGGTCCTAAATTTAGTGTCGTCTTAGCTGTGTCAATGAAAATCTTTTTACTTCTTGGTGGTAAGATAGCATGTCTTGATCTATGGAATTAAGTTGACAACACAGCTTATGTGACACTTTGAACTAGGAAATATTAAAGTAATATTAAGCTGAATTTTCTTTTTAAGGCCTAGAGAATGATATTCTTTAAGACAATGGAGGAAAGCCTAACCAGGTGTAGCCAAATGAAAACAAGTAAACAGAATAAGTCTCAATAATGAGTCTAGTGATACTCCATTGTCTCATTTCAGTAGTTGTAAAGGTAGCTGTCACAGTATTTTGGTATGCTACCCAAAAGTATGAAATTTATAACTCAGGGTTTTTTATGTTAAATAATCTGGAAGATATGCAGCAGAAGAATCTATCTGAAAACATTTATCTAAGTCACGTTTAAAGGGTATAAATAACAGGAATAGAAAATGTTTTCTTTGCATTTTCAAGCTTTTATAAGCTCTTTCAAAATGGAAACTTTTAATGCCACAGAACTGTACACTTAAAAGTGGTTAAAATGATAAATTTCATGTTATATACATTTTACCACAATTTTGTCAAAAGGAAATTTACCAGGTTTCAGTTCTCAGGGAAACCTCTGAGAGAGTGAATATGGAAAATAGCTTTATTTTTTGAATGCCTACTTTAAGTTAAGCTCTCTATTTGTGATCACATTTTCTCTTCACAAGAACTGTTATAGGAATTATTCATATTTACAGGAGAGAAACTGAGGCTCGGAAATAATACGCGGTGTCTCTGAGGTTGTAGAATTAGTAAGTGGAAGAACCAGGATTCAAACCCATTCTATTGGCCTGCAAAATCACTGCAAATGAATGCCTTTGAAAGCAGAAGCAAAAGGGAAGAATAAGAAAAAGAACTCATGGATTTCATAGACTATGAAAAAATTGAATAGAACATCTCTACCATATTCCACCTACTCTAAGAGCTTTACCATAATCCATTCCTGAACAATTTTCTAAGTGAGCATTAAGATAGCACAACCTGAATCCAGCAATCAATGCAAGTAGAAGACAGTAATATAAATGACATACTGATTGATTGATGGATTGATTTTAGTTAGTAAGAGCCTATGCTCCCTAAGGAAAATAAGACTTTTGTTTAGTATTGAATATGCCATCCTATCCAAAATATGTTTTGAAATAAATCTGTTTGAAGTGTTTTCTCAAGGAGAACTAGCTATTTAAAAATGATATTTCAAACTGATATTTCATCAAAGATGTGGCTTTCATTCAAATAATCATAAACATCAAACAAAAAATCTACCTGTAAAAAAGGGTAAAGACCAAAAATAATTTAAAAAAACAAGTTCCAAATATACATATACACACAAAAGTTAGTATAAAAACAGAAGGCAGGTGCTGAATATTTTCCTTATTCTTTGCAGTTATTCCTTCTGTTCACCTCCCTCAACTTTACAGAACATAAGAAATATTAACTTTGAGAATTTTGATCTTAAAACCAGATTTCCTAAAACCCTGAAAATGAATCAACAGCAAAAGTCTGCCTATGGCACTTACTGCTTTTTATAGGAACAGTAAAAACCATTTCTCTTCATATGCAACCAAAAAGTCTTTAACACTTAGGTTTAGAGGGTGACAAAACATTTTAAGAGCTGAAGTCTCATATCTATTTTTTTTAATCAGCAAAAACCTCATGACTAGCCACTACTCTTCTTCTAACATTAGTGTGATCCAGGAAAGAGAAAAAGCTACGGAGTGTAATTGCCTTTGGGTTGTTGTAGTATGTGCTAAGAGAATCTAGAACGATGTATCACATCTGCTCCTAGGAATAGCCTCACAGACTCATCAGAGGGGTATTTTGTTTGTCTGGTTTTTGAAATAATTTTAATCAGCTTATGAAAAAGAATTATAAACAGACTTTAGTAAACAAATGAAGGTGTCCAGATTAATAAATACCTAATGATTCAAGTTAAGATAGCGTATTGTAGAAGTTAGCCAGCTACAAGTTAAAGGAATACTCTCCACAAAAGACCACCATCCACAAAACACCACCCCCATATTTGACACCAATTGTAAGTTTAGAAGGTTTCTCAAACCACCTTCATGTTTGGTAATTTTTCAGAAGGGCTCAGAACATACTGAAAGCTATTATACTCATGGTTATGGTTTATTAGAAGGAACAGATACAGAATAAAATCAGTCAAGAGAAGAAATGCATAGGGTGGAGTCCAGGGAAGTACCAAATATGGAGCTTCTGCTGTCTTCTCCCTGTGCAGACAAGATGCATTTCTTTCCTAACGCTGATAAGTAACGATATGTGGAGTATTGCCACCTGTAAAGCTTACCGAGGCGTTGGTGTTCAGAGCTTTTATTGGGACACCATCACATAAGTACGATTGATTGATCAATTGCCCATGTGGTTGATCTCAGTCTCCAAGCTGACTGATACCCCATGACTCAAAGTCCCCACCATAAATTATATTGTTTCTCATTCTGGTGTGATCAGCTCCCATCCTAAATCACACTGTTACTATGAGACAAAGTAGTAAACATCTTCTTCTGGTGAGCCACCTAGTCAGCCCTTGCTGTGAACAAGTCATGTTTGCTCATCCTACTTGTCAGCATAATTTCACAAACCCCTGACTCAGTGAATGAGCTCAGCCCTCCAGAAAAATGCCTTGAAGATGATAAGCAAATAAAACACAGATTCCCATGCCTCTTTCCTGAATCACTGCATATATAGAAAAGATAAGTTCAATGTTCCTAAGCTTGCCTTTTCCTGTGTATAAAATAACATCTGACAAGATGCTGGCAGGGTTGGTTTCCTCTGAGACATCTCTCTTTGTCTTGCAGATGGCCACCCTCTGACTTCCTCCTCTTATGGTCTTTTCTCTGTGCATATACATCCCTGGTGTTTCTCTTTTGTGTTCTAATCTCCTTCATTTATAAAGATCCCAGTCAGATTAGATGTGGGCCCTCCCTAAGATCCTTATTTTAGATTAATCATATCTCTAAATATCTTATCTACAAATAAGGTCACATTCTGAGATATTGGGGTTTAGGGTTTCAACATATGAATTTTGAGGGGACGAAGTTCAGCTCATAACACTGTCTGATTCTAAAATAAGGCCCATGGCTTTTATCTTCTCTTCTTTACAACACAATACAAGCTGTGTATTAAATAATCAAGTCGGGAAGTATTAATTCACTGATAAGAATCACTCTGTTTTGTTTGAACTAATATTTCACAGAAATGGATAGGAAAAAGAATTTGGGTGCTTGCTTGTTTGTTCCACTCAGCATCTCAGTTGCAGTGTTTTTGTTCCCATGACAAAAAGACAGAACTGGATATCATAACAATATCTGGAAGGAAATGATAACCTTGAGCCATGTTTTCCTTTCTGTACACATGATTTTAGTATACAAAAAATTGACCTGGGGGTGAAAGAAAATTTTGTTGTGATTATAGGAGAAACTGTCAAGATGAGACCAAATGTGCTATATATTTAGCACATTAAAGTAGAAACTCTGGTAAAACAGATTTTTAGGGTATTGATTTTGTTTATCTGCAACTTTCATAGTTCTGTGGATACTCTATGGCCATAAGGAAAGCCTTCTTTGTGTCTTTATCTGTTTGACCATCTCTAATAGTGCTGTAGTTCAAGTAATTTCCCAAATTTGAAAGCATGATTTCAAGAGTGTGATGTAATGCTTCTGAAGGGAAGCTTGGCATTGTTATCAGGGATCACATTTTAAATAACAAATTTTACTTTTAAGTACTATTTTAGATTTAAATAAAAATGATATTACAGAGAATTTCCATATGCCATATACCTAGTTTGTCCCATCATTAACATCTTACATTGGTATGGTATATTTGTTTTAATTAATGACCAATATTGATACAATATTATTAAAATGTATATACTAAATCTCATAGTTTATTCATATTTTCTTTTTTTTTTACCTAAAGGCATTTTTCTACTCCAAATTCCATCTGGGATACTACATTGCATTTAATCATCATGTTTCCTTAGGCTTCTCTTGTCAGTGAAAGTTTGTTTCTCAGACTTTCCTTGCTTTTGATGACCTTAATAGATTTGAAGGATACTGGTCAGATATTTTGAAAACTATTCCTTTGTTGAAATATGTCTCATGTGTTTTCTTTTTTCCATGATAAGACTAGTCTTATAGATTTAGGGAAGGAAGATCACAGAAGTAAAGTGCCTTTTTCATTACATAGTATCAAGTATGCATACTATCGACATCATTCATGACTACTGATTTTGGCCTTAATCACCTAACTGAGGTAGTGTTTTTTAGTTTTCACCCCTGTAAAGTTAGTCTATGTTCCCTCCTTTCTACACTGTAGTTTGTAGACGGAAGTCACTAGCACAGCCTATATTTAAGAAATGGAAAATCTTGATCCCCCTTCTGGAGAAGAATATCTACAATTATTTGAAATTCTTCTACATGGAATATTTATCTCTCAGATCCTATTTATGAATTTATTCAGTCATTTATTTATATCAGTATAGACTCATGAATATTTATTGTATTTGAAGGTTATAAATCAGTGATACTTTATTTTGTTGCTCACGTTATTCCAACTTTTGCATTGAAAGACCTTTTCATTGACTTTTATGCTCCTTTGAGTGACCTCATTTTTAGAAAACATGAAATAGTGTAACAAAGCCAGCTTTATTAAATAATGACTACTAGGGATCTTGTTCAAAAAGCTATACATAACTCTCTGTGTTCTCTTTCTCTGGCTGTGTGTTTTTTATTATTTTATAACCATACTTCTCCAATTGTCTGACTAATAACCAAATAACACCCCAAATGACTGCATGTTAGTTGTAGTCCAACAAGAGCAAATATACTTCAATATAATGTGAAACAATATCCCATCCCTAGACTCCAGAAGTCCTCTCCAATCTTGCCTACAGTTCAACTTAGATTACTGTAGTATAAGTAAATTGTATAATTCAATACTAGGGCAAACTGAGAAACAGTAAAAATAAAAGATGTTTTCTATGTGCTCTTCTATAAGGGCAAATAATCATACCAACTTATATTCAGCTCTATACAATGATCTGAGTAAAACCTCTTATATCTTCCTGGAACTCAAAAATGTTTTGGCACATGAATTCTGTAGGTTTAGGTCAGCTACAAGGTGTTAGTGAAATTAAAAGATAGTCCAGTAGAGAAAAATATTCTAATAGTAAATTTGGTATTGTCATCTCAGACTCATGCTTCCCTTGAGTCCTGAAAGTGGACATTGTTTCTGTATAGACACAATGTTTTAGTAATATACATTGTTTTACAGGGAACTTTGGGATAAACATACAAATATGATCTGTACTGTTGAAGAAATGTCTTTGCAAAAATCAAGATTATTTTAAGTATTAGGCAGGGAATATTACACTCTACTTAACTCTTCAAAAACAAATAAATCCAGGAACAAACATGAAACAAAGCTTGACAGGAGTAGGAACTTTTTTTCAAATAAAGTTAATAATTGAGAAGATACAAAAATGTGAAGATTGGTGAAACAACAACAAAATAGCAAGTGATAGAGTTATAAGTACATCTGAAAGAAGAATGGAGGAATTCTATGGATCAAAGTTTGACAAGGAGAAGGGAAAGGCAAATAATGGAAAGTAAACCATTTAGAAACTCATAGTTGAATAGACATTTATTCATTTTGTAAAGGAATATCTCAGTATTTATCATGGGATGGCCACTGAACTATGTAGTGAGGAGAAAGTGGTTAAAATGTAGAGGCTTTCTGCTCTCCTGGGGTTACATTCCTGATGGTTGACAGAGGGGTTTTTTTCCTCTTTCTTCCCCCCTAACTTTAAATATGTTATCCCACTGCTTTCTGGACTCCATGTTTTCTTATGAGAAATAAGGAGTTGATCTCATAGAGATGTGGTCCCAAACCCCAGGCTGCATAGAAGGGGGCCATATAGCAGGAGGTGAGCAGTAGGCCAGTGAGTGAAGCTTCACCTGTATTTGCAGCCACTCCTCATTATTCGCATCACCACCTGAGCTCAACCTCCTATCAGATCAGCAGTGGCATTAGGTGCTCATAGGAGCACAAACCATACTGTAAACTGCGAATGTGAGGCATCTAGGTTGCGTACTCCTTATGAGAATCCAATGCCTGATGATCTGAGGTGGAACTGATGTCATGATGCTAGTGCTCCAAATACAGATTATCATTAGCAGAGAGGTTTGAATGCACAATAAATGTAATGCACTTTAATTATTCTGAAACCATCTCCACCCCAGTCCGTGGAAAATTATCTTCCATGAAACTGATCCCTGGTGCCAAAAAGGTTGGGGACTGCTTGTATGTGATCATTAGATTATCTGTCTTTGTCTTTTTCTTTGATCTTTTTTCCTTGATCTTAGTGAATCTCTGTGTCTCTCTCAGCATTTATTTTTATTTGAAGTGCTTTAAGCTTTCTGGATGTAAATAATCATGTCTTTCATCAATTTGGTATGTTTCAAATCACTATTTCTTTAAATATTACTCCTGTCTCTTTCTCTTTGTTACTTCTGGAAATCTCATAATATATTTGTTGGTATTCTTGATGATGATTTAGGTTCCTCAGGCCCTATTAATTTTTCTCCATTCTTTTTTCTTTCTGCTTCTCAGACTGGATAATTACAATTCACACATCTTAAAATGTCTGATTCTTTCTTCTGCCTGCTCAAATCTGTTGTTGAACTCATCTAGTGGATCTTTCATTTCAGCTATTATAGTTTTAAGTTCCCTAATTTTTATTTGGTTCCTTTTAATAATTTCTGTCTCTATCAGTATTCTCTAATCTAAATACATTCTCTATGTATTTAGATGTCTAAATATATTCTCTATGTATTTAGACATCACATTCCTTGTTTCCATTAGTTCTATGTCCATGACATCCTTTAGGTCTTTGAATATATTTAAAACATTTGATTTAAAGTTTTTTTTCTAGTAAATCTGATGTCTGATCTTCTTTAGGGGTGATTTCTGTCAATATCTTTTTTCTTGCGAATAGGCCATGCCAATTTGTGTGGCCTGTGCATTTGCATGCCTCATAATTTTTTTTATTGAGAACTGGAAATTTTGATTATTATAATGTGCTAACTCTGGAAATGAGATTCTCATGCTTTCCCAGGAAGTGGTAGTACTGAAGATTTAGTGACTTTTCCAAACCATTTTTTCAAAGATAATATTCCTTGTCATGTGTGGTTATTGAGGTCTCCATTCCATTATTTAAGTAGTAATCCAGTAACCTGACAGAGATTTCTTTAAATGTCAAAATTTAGCAATTTTTTTCTTCATTTAACATTCTCTTGGTTGGATTAGTTTTTTATAAGATTCTAGAGTTCTTAAATGTTGATTATCTCAGGCTTTTTTTTTCCATTTTAATGAATTATTCCATGGTAGATGGAATTTGGAGATCGCTACTTCATCCTTGTCAGAGACATCATTTCTCCTATTTCATGGGAGACAGTAAAGTCTCTTTCTCTCTCCCTCCCTGCGGGGATTACCCAGCAAAGTGCTGTCCTAATCTTTGAAAATCTCAGCAGACAATGTCCACCCAGAGTATGTACTTTTCATGTTGTGGAAAATCCATTTTCATGAAATAAGGGGGAATGCAATTAATTAGCTCCCAAAACCAAAGCTGTAAAAATAAACATGGACCTAGCCAGGTAAATCAGTCAAGAGAAGAATAATAAGGGTATTCAATTGGGAAAGAGGAGGTCAAACTATTACTCTCCATTGATATGATCTTTTATCTAGAAAAACTGAAAGATTCCACCCATAGTTTCCTAGAATTGATAAATACATAAAGCAAAGTCTCAGGATACAAAATCAATGCACATAAATTAGTAGCATTTCTATATAACTAATGATCCTCTAGCCGAGAGTCAAATCAAAGACTCAATACCACTCACAATAGCTACAAAGAAAGTAAAATACCTAGAAATATACTTAAAGGAGGTGAAGGATCTCTACAAGCATAATTATGAAATTCTGAAGAAAGAAATTGCAGAGGATACCAAAAAAATGGAAAAACATATCATGCTCATAAATAGGTAGAACCAACATTATTAAAATGTCCTTACTTCCCTGATTCATTTGGAACCAGAAAAGAGCCTGAATGGACAAAGCAATCTTAAGCAAAAAGAACAAATCTGGAGGTATCACATTACCAGACTTCAAACTATACTACAAGGCTATAGTAATCAAAACAACACGGGATTGGTACAAAAATAGGGACATAAATCAATGGAATAGCATAGAGAACCCAAACATTCAACCATCTATCCACAACTCACTGATCTTTGACAAAGAAGAACACAATGTACACTGGGGAAAAGAAGCCCTATTCAATAAATGGTGCTGGGAAAATTGGATAGTCACATGCAGAAGAATGAAACAAGACCCCTATCTCTCACCACTTACAAAAATTTATTCAAGATGGATAAAAGACTTAGATCTAAGGCTTGAAAGAATAAGAATTCTAGAGGAAAATTATGAAAAACTCTTCTAGATGTCAGCCTAGGCAAAGAATTTATGAAAAAGATCCCAATGGCAATCATGGCAACAATAAAAATTAATAAATGGAATTTCATTAAACTAAAAACATCTGCACAGGCTAAGGAAAAAATCAACAGAGTAAACAGACCACCTATAGAAGGGGAGAAAGTATTCACAAGCTACACATCCGATAAAGGGCTAATTCCAGAATTTACAAAGAACTCAAAAATCAGCAAGAAAAAAATAAACAACCCCATTAAAAAGGAGGCTAAAGACATGATCAGATGCTTCTCAAAGGAAGAAAAACAAATGGCCAATAAAAATATGAAAAAATGCTCAATGTCTTGTATCATTGAGGAAACGCAAATAAAACCACAGTGAGATATCACCTAACTCCAGTTAGAATGACTTTTATTAAAAAGTCCAAAACAACAGATGCTGGTGTGGATGCAGAGACAAAGGAATGCTTATACACTGTTGGTAGGACTGCAAATTAGTAAAATCTTTAAGGAAAACAGTTTGAAGATTCCTGAAAGATGTAAAAGTAGACCTACAATTCAATCCAGCAATTCCACTGCTGGGTATTTATTCAAAGGAAAAGAAGTCATTTTATCAAAAAGACACCTGAGCACAAATGTTTATTGCAGCAAAATTCACAATTGCAAAGATGTGGAATCTACCCAAGTGCCCATAATTCATGAGTGGATTGACAAAATATGGCCTATGTACACCATGGAGTACTCTTTGGCCATAAAAAATGATTAGTATCTTTTGCAAAAATCTGGATGGAACTGGAAACCATTCTCCTAAGTGAAGTATCACATGAATGGAAAAAAACCCCACCACATTATTAAATTGGAAATAATCAATGAGCACACATGCAAGTGCACAGAAGGAAGTAAAACTCAGTAGAAGGAAACTGGGGGAGAGGAAAGTAGGGGAGGGGAATAAAACAGCCTAATCGGTATTATGAATGCTATTTGGGTGATAGACACACCTATAACCAGGACTCAAGTATTTCAAAAACAATCCACACAACCTAAAACATTTAAACCCCCTTAATATTTTGAAATTAAAAAAATAAATAAACAAACCATGCAGCTAAAGCTACAATTATATTTATTCATTGTATTTATGGAATGAGCAATTAATTAATGAGCAAACAGTGTAAGAACTATACACTAAACAGCTGGAGAGATACAATAGTAAAGCAACTACAATATATTTCCTCAAAAAAAATAAAAATATATTTGGTGTGATTTAAACATTATTTCTACACACCTTTGAAACTGAAACCAGTGGTCACAATCTGGCTGCCAGCAGCAAGAAGGCAGCCAACAGTATTCCATCATGCTTGTGTTTGCCATCATATTGGTTTCTTGTTTGTGAGTTTGTGTTGTCTTGCTTTCTGTTATTTATCTGAGCACTTGTGGTTGAGGCATGCACTCTCTATGTCACCATATTTAGCAATATTGTTTACTATCTTACATCCAGCTCACATGTTCACTGTTCTTTAGTATCCCTTTATACATTATATGCTACTATTCTTGTACAACAGAGCAATAGAGAAAACTTATCTCTTATTTTAGGGAGATCAAATATTATTAACATTTTTAAGTGTAAAAGTTTAACATTTGTTTACTTTAGATTCTGCCATTTTGCTTTTGCCGTGTTGGTGTGCAAAGTTTCACTTTAGAAATTCCAGTCATGCTTTTTGCCTGCTCTGGATTTGGAAAGAAGTAGACAGAAATGCAATAGAAATTCATTATACTGGAATCTATGTGCATGAACAATAGTTCAAACAGCCTGAATAAAAATGCCATGATATTTATATCTGGATTTATCAATGTGGAGATTCTAAAGCATACCATAGATCCACAATTGTCAAAATAGCTCTAGGACAATTATCTACCTACATTTATATGTCTCACAAATAAAAGCAAACCAGAAAATTCAGAAATCAATCAATCAGTATTTATTGAGTGCTTCCTCTGTGTTTTGTTCTATGCATGTAGCTTACAGCTGTAGCTTTATTGATTGATGTGGATCACTGCACAATCAATATGGCTGGGCAATATTTATCAGTCATAAAATCTGGCTGGGACACACAAATAGATTTTTGTGCTTATCCTACAGTCCACACTATCAATTATATGAGGACATTGCTTCTATCTGCATTGTTTAAATAATTAAGAACAGGTAGGAATGTCCTTAATAATTCAGATTTTTTAGATAAAGCCTCCAAAAGCTATTATTTCTTCAAGATAGATTATATCCAAGTACAAGTTTATCTTTACCAGGATGTTCCTAAATATTTCTACTTAAAACAATTTTATTTTAAAAGCCTCTCATTCTTGCTTTTGTTAATTTTGTTTGTGTTTTGAAATCTTATAATATAAACCAGGGTTGAACATCAGTTAAGTTACTAAAAATTGATGTAAGCAGAATAGAGGATAACAAAAGATCTGGGAATTATTTTGGAAGAACAGAATAGCATGATTCTTCTGTTTAATCCTTAATTAATGGTGCCCAAAAGTGGATTGCCAATTGTCTTTCCAAAGAGTCTAACAGAACTCTTGAGTTTTCACCAACCACAGCTTGACCTCAACCTAAAATCCTTTGGTTCGGCAGGTAGAATAGAGAAGAGATAATGAGAGATCTGAGAGTTCACAGAAGTCACTGCTGCTTTAACAACACAAAACGAATGTTCACAAAGCCCTCTCTAGGAAGCTTTCACCAAAGATTATGCTTCAAATGTTTGAGCATTTCTTTCATTTTTGTACACAGTACGCAAGGTAGCAAAAAGATCTATAAGAAAGCATTAGCTGGCTGTTCACACTGTTCTTTCATTCATTCCTTCTATTTTTTATGGGATATCTAGAGATGTGAAAAGTTGATGGACTAAGCAAAAATGTTTCTCTTCAAATAAGATTTATAGGATAAACTTGCCTGCTTGTCACACATTTGGGAGAAAAACAATGTCCATTTTTATTTTAGTCTAAATGTTTTAAATATGCAAATAACAGAAGAAAAGGCATATTATAATTTCAGAGATATGTTTTGTTTGTTTTTCTTTTTGGAAATATGTATTCAAAAATAAACTCTGGCCCATTCCAGAATTTGAATATAAAGAATGTTTGAAATATTTTAACTATATATGTTCAAATTATTATTTGACACCTATGATTACCTATTCATATGTAATATAGGGAATGTCCTACATTAATTATATCATTTTATTTCAGCAATCCTTTTTTTAAAACCCAGAATACTTCCATAGTGGGAGTCCCAATTGAGCATAAACTGACATTCAGAGTCTGGTTATATCCAAAAAATTGTGTATAGACAACCCACAAGGATTTGGAAGCCAAGATTCAGGCACAGGGAGTTTCAGGGGATTGAGAAAAACCTGTTAAAAGAACATTTATGAAATGCTGTAAGGGAATTAAGATAAAGGAAGAATAAAATAAATAAATCGACAGGAAATGCCATTTTGTTCTCAGTCTGGCCTCATGAAAAGAAAATGCTACTTTTAATATTACCAGATTTTTAAAACACTTTCTATTAGGTATCCCTTCACAAATGTAAATTTTATCTTAATAGCTTCTCTGTACCCCACAGGAACAGTAATGAAGTATCAACTGGGATCTTGTTTCTCAGTAGACAAAGAAATGTAGAATCTGGCAGGGAATCAGTATTAGCCAGTACAATAAGAATTGAGTAGGATCCTAATTTTGGAAATTCTTAGAAATACTTTTAGAAAGGTTTCATATCAGTGGAAATTGAGAATTAAAGTTAAGCAACTTCCATTCTGTGCAGATTAAAAGGAATGCTGCAAAAATTTGGGATCCCTCCATTTAAAATTATTAACAGATATTACAGCAGCACACCTTTCTATCCACCATGAGCAATTTCTGAATCAGACACTATATGTAAATGAAAGGATTCTCAATTAGACCTATACCATTCCTCAAGCAGCACACACATCCGAACCATCTCTGTCTTCATTTCTTCCTCATTACATAACACTTAACATTCTAATTTCCATAAATTATACCTTTATCTGGGAAAATTGTTCTTTTATCCTATATTTTTGAGGCATTTATGGACTTTAACCTTATCAAAATACTATGGTGCCCACACTGAATCTTACCTGTGCAACGATGCCTAGTAATGTTTCTTTTAATTGTAGTAAAATATACATAATATAAAATTAACAATTTTAACATTATTGTAGTATTCAGTTCAGTAGCATTAAGCACATTTACATTGTTGTATAACCGTCATCACTATGAGTGGCCAGACTGTTTCATCTTCACGAACTGAAATTCTAGACTCATTAAACAATAACTCCCCATTTACCCCCTAACCCCAACACCTGGAAACCACCATTCTATTTTCTATCTCTATAAATTTGACTACTCTCAGTACCTTATATAAGTGAAATCATAATACTATTTGTCTTTTCTTGTTTGGGTTATTTGATTTAGCATACTGTCTTCTTGATTCATCCATGCTGTAGCATGTGTTGGGATTTTATTCCTTTTTAAAGCTGGGTAATATTCAAATGTGTTTATACACCACATTTTGTTTATCCATTCACACATTGGTGCACGCTTGGGTTACCTCCACCTTTGGACCATTGTGAATAATACTGCTGTGAGCATTTATGTGTAAATCTCTGTTGAAATCTCTGCTTTCAATTTTTTGGGTATATTTTCAGAAGTGAATTGATAGATTAAATGGTAATTCTATATTCAATATTTTTGAGGAACTGTCATACTGTTTTTCACAGTGGCTGCATCATTTTTTATTCCTACCAGAAATTCACAAGGGTTCCAGTTTTTCCATAGCACCTCAGCACTTGCTATTTTATGGTATTCTTTTTTAAATTTTTAAAAGTACAGCAATCCTAATGAGGGTGAAATGGTGTTTCATTGTGGTTTTTATTTACATTTCCCTAATGATAGTGACTTTGATCATCTCTGCTTATGCTCATTGAGCATCTGTATATTCTCTTTAAAGATATGTCTATTCAGGCGGGAGGGGGGAGGAAGTGTACAGTTACATAATGTGTGCCATGCGTGCCACGTGGGGATTGGATTTGCTTGAAGCTCTGGCATGTAGTGGGGGGAGAGGGGTGGTAAGGGCAATGTATGTAACCCTAACAATATTTGTACACCCATTATATGATGAAAAAAAAGATATGTCTATTTTGCCTATTTTTAAACGGGTGTTGTTTTTTCTTCTTGTTGAGTTGCAGGAATTCCTTATACAAATGCTCCTCAACTTATGATGGGGTTATGTCTATCAAACTCATCATAAATTGAACTATTATAAGTAAAAAATACATTTATTAATAATACACTTACCCTACCAAACATCATAGCCTAATATAGCCTACCATAAACATTTCAGAACTACATTAGCCTACAATTGGGCAAGATCATCTGGTAACACAATACAGGGCAGAATATTGGTTGTTTACCCTCATGATTGCCTGGCTGACTAGGAACTGTAGCATGCTACCCAGAATCACATGTCACAAGAGAGTCTTGTATAGCTTACTATTGGATGTATATAGCTTTCACATCATTGAAAAGTCAAAAATTCATAAGTTGAACCACTGTTAAATCAGGGATTGTCTGTATATCATGAATATTAATGTACTATAAGATACATGATTTCAAATACTTTCTCCCATTCTATGGGTTGCCTTTCATTCTATTAATAGTGTCATTTGGTGCATAAAAGTCTTATGTTTTGATAAAATCCAATTTATCTATTTTTTCTTTTGTTGCTTATGCTTTGGTACTGTGTCCAAGAAATTATTGCCAAATACAATATCATGAAGGTTTTTCCCAATGTTTCTTCTAAAAGTTTTATAATTTTAGGTCTTATGTTTAGGTTTTTGTTTCATTTTAAATTAATATTTGTATATAATATAAGATAAGAGTCTAACTTCATTCTTTCTCATGTGAATATCTAGTTTTCTCAACAGCATTTGCTGAAAAGTTTGCCTAAAAAATTTTCCCATCTTTTTCTTTTTCAAAATAGATATAAAGATGGTACTTAAGACTTAGAGTGTATTTATTGTCAATTATTTGTAAATCACAAAAATTATTCAGAGAAAAAGTAAATATCACACACTGTTATAATTTATTTGCACCAAAATGGGTACCTATTGGAAAGTATCCTTTGTAGTTGAATTTTTTGTGTGTATACAAGATGTAAAGTTTGCTTCAGCACAGTAACATACTTGAAGAACACATATATCTGACTCTGAAACACTGGAGTGTAATGTTGATATTTAAAAACGATTTATTGGAGGGGTGGAGGATAGGATAACACATAGGAAAACTTCTTGACATTATTTGTAGGCTGCTTCTCTTCTTCTCTACCAAATTCAACTATTCACAATACTTGATCCACTAACCTGCCCCACCCCATGCTGACTTTCTTCTTGACTGGCCCCTCTTCTCACAGCTTTTGCTGAGAGGGCAGTTCCATCCCTTCTCCTATGTAATCCAGCCTCTCTTCTCAGGTTTTCCCATTTGCTTCCCTTTCTTACCTTTTCTTCAGCAAAACAAAAAAATCTTATGGAAAAAATGTGCAAGATGGTCAACTAGAGACATCTCTTGTCGAAACAGCCCAGCTGGAAGGTATAATATTGGACCGAGGAGAGTGGAGAGGAGTCACAGTGCAGGTGTGAATTACAGAGAGAGACAACTGAGATGACTGGGGACCCCGTGAAGAAAAACATCTTGACCTTCTCAGACAAGCAAACACTGAGGGAATTTGTCAAGACCAGACCTGCCTTTCAGGAAATATTCAGATCTGCATTATATATCTATCAACATAATAGACACACAAGAGTGTAAAAGCACCCAAAAGCTAATGCTCAGAGCCCATATATCATAATGGTTCAAGAGGTAAACCAAAGCAATAAGGTTCTACTCAATAAGATGAGCAAAAATCCACCCCACTTATTAATTATTTTAATAAACTTTAATGGCCTGAATTCCCCAGATATCAGCCTAGGCAAAGAATTTATGAAGAAGACCCCAAAGGCAATCACAACAATAACAAAAATCAATAAATGGTACTTGATTAAATTTAAAAGTTTCTGCACAGCCAATGAAACAATCAGTAGAGTGAATAGGCAACCTACAGAATGGGAGAAAATATCTGCATGCTACACATCCAAGAAAGGACTAATAATCGGAATCTACAAATAACTCAAGCAAATCAGCAAGTAAAAAATCAAAGAACTCCATTAAAAAGTAGAGAAAAGACATGAACAGAAGCTTTTCAAAGGAAGATACACTAATGGCCAATAAACATATGAAAAAATGCTCAATGTCTCTAGGCATCAGGGAAATGCAAATCAAACCACAATAAGATATAACGTAACCCCAGTGAGAATGGCTTTCATCATAAAAAAGTCTCAAAATAACAGATGTTGGTGTGGTTGCAGAGAGAAAGAACACTTATACACTCTTGGTGGGACTGCAAACTAGTACAACCTCTACAGAAAATTGTACAAAGATTACTCAAAGAACTAAAAGTAGACCTACCATTTGATCCAGTAATCCCACTGCTGGGCATTTACCTAAAGAAAAAAAAAAGTCATTTTATCAAAAAGACACTTGCACTCAAATGTTTATTGTGGCACAATTCTTAATCACAAAGATGTGAAATCAACCCAAGTGCCCATCAATTCATGAGTAGATTAATACAATATGGTATATCTATACCATGTAGAACTACTCAGCCAGAAAAAAATGAATTAATACCTTTTGTAACAACCTTGATGGAACTAGAGACCATTGTCCACGTGATGTATCCCAAGAATGGAAAAACAAACACTATGTGTATTCACTATTAAATTGGAACTAACCATTCAGAACTGATGTGCACATACGGAAGTAAAAACTAGTGAAAATCAAGCAGCGGGCAGGGAGAGAGGGGGAATGGGTAAAATCTTATGTAACAGGTAAAAGGGACAGTACCTGGGTGATGGGCACACTTATAACTTTGACTTAAACTGTACAAAAGCAATTCATGCATCCAAAACATTTGTACCCCCATAATATTCTGAAATAAACAATAAAAAATCTTATGCTTAATTTCCTTTACAAGAAGGGAATAGACAGGCATGAGATTAACTACATAATTACCACTGTGCTTTTCCATATATATTTTCCATAATGTACAATGTCATGAAGGTTTTCACCAATTTTTTTTATTACATTTTTTTGTTATGATGTACAACATTCACAAAAACTATATGCAACGTAATTAAATGATGACAAAACATTATTTCCTTTAAAGTTATATGGACATCACTTCCAATGACATCTCCCACTATTCCCCCAAATTTACCCACTATCATGAGTTTGTATTCAATACTCTCTTGCTTTTCTTCATAGTTTTTACCACATATGTATTCTAAACCCTGTAAGATACCATGTCGCCTATCAGAGAGAAAAATACTAATGCCTGAAAATACCAAAAGTGAACAAAGATTTTGGGGGAATGGGATCTCTCATATATCACTGGAAAGTATATATTTTTAGGCTTTTTGTGAAGCAATTTGGAATTATCGTATGAATGAGAAAGTTTGTATCCTCTACAGTCCAGCAGTTTCCCTCACAAAACTCTCATACATGTACACCAGGAGACATGTACCTTAAGGTTCAAGGCAGCATTTAAGTAGTATAAAAATATTAGAAACAACCCAAATGTTCATCCACAAAGCAGTGCAAGAAAATTAGAGGTATTGCAACTTCAGATATCAAAATAAATGTTTCTCAAATATTTAATATTGTATGAAAAAGAAAGTCACTGAATAAAACATATGATATAATATTTTAGTATGTAAAATGTAAAAAAATCTTTTACCAACTTCATTAAGGTAGACCTTACTAGTATTGATTGAACTCTTGTCATCCTCTTTCTCTGATCTTGTAGAAGACTATACCTTCTTGCTCTCTTACAGTCAGGTGAAGTTATCTGATTAGTTCCAGACAAAAGAGACATGATGGGGAATCTCTAGGATTAAAGACTTGAAGTGCAGATGTGTGATATCCATGACTCTCTCTTCTACATCCACTACAATTAAAGAGGCTGTGGATTTTAGAGAGTACATCTTCAAGTTGGTGATAACTCTTTCTGCCTATTAACCAGAAGAATGACTTTGTGGAGTAGAGCTCCTTCTGACCCATAAAGGACACATAGTTTGAATGAGAAATAAAATTTTGATCTGTTAATATAGTAAGATTTAGGTAGTGTTTATAATTGCATCACTTTTAGCTTACCCAATTATTGCAATTGGCATGATCTTCTCTATACATTGTTGTAAAAAATTAGGGTTTTGTACTTCACATTAAGTCATTGGTGCATTTGGAAGTGAGTTTAATAATAAAGTGTAAGATAATGACCCATTATAATTTTCCCCAGATACATACTCAGTTATGTTTGCACCATTTATTAAGTAGTCAATTATTTTTCCATTAATTTGCAATGCCAAAACTATTTGCAATGCCAGAGCTGTCATATATCTGATATGACATATATTAGGATATTTGATATATGATTTCTGCTTCATCGTTCCTCTGTCTACCTCTGTGTCAAAATCAGCTATTCTAATTATCTGAGCATTATAATAGGTCTTGGAACCTGAAAGAACAAATCCCCCCCACCTGATTCTTCTTGTTTAGGAGAGTTTTGTCTCCTCTCCAGTTGCTATTTCTGGTGAATTTGGAATCTGCCTGTCAAGTTATTTATATATACAAATTATGTATATCAGTTTGTGCAGAATTAGTAACTTTGGGATATATTGCTAATCATGTTAATCTCTTCATTTATTTAGGTTTTAATTCATTTTAATAAATATTTATATTTTATTACAAAATCAACTTGCATATATTTTGTGAAATTTGTTCCTAGGTAACATATGTTTGATTATGTTGTAAATGGTATCCTGTATGTGTGTGTACATTTTAAAATAGTTAATTGCTACTGTATTAATACATAAAAATACTCAAGTTTTGAATTTGAACATTCATCTTATTACCTGGCAAACTTGCTCAATTCTCTTATTCAAAGTATTTTTCTCTAGATAATTTTAAGCAGCACTTTCTTTCCCATTTCATATCGTTTTTCCTTTAAATTTCCCTTATTTCACTGGCTAGGATGTCCTGGTTTTAAGTGGAATGCTTTCAATATTTTATTGTTTAAGATGGTTTTTCTAAGTGCTTCTTAGGTCAAAAAAATTTATATTTATTTCTAATTTGCTAAGAATTGTATCACAAATTCTGATCAGTTTTATAAAATTATTTTCTTATCTAGTTGGGATAATCACATAGATCATTTTTCCCCTTTAATTTTTACATTACATATTTCAAACAATCTTTCATTTGTGGAGTAAATCTAATATGTTATGGTACTTTACTTTTTTATAATGTATCACTATATTTAGTTTTTCACAAAGTCTTAGTATGTCTGCATCTATGTTCAATAAATTTAGACTTTATATTTCAATTACTGACTTTGGCCTTGTTTTAAAGATAATATTAAAATAAGATTGGAGCATACTCTTTTCTGTTCTATGAAGACATTTGTGAAAGTTTGATATTATCTGTTCATTGAATATTTTCCAGTACAACACTGCAAAATTATTTGAGACTGTTATTTTATGTAAATATGGGCAATGGATTATGTAAAGGAAGATTTTAATCCATTGATTCAATTTCTTTAAGATAGGTCCATTTGAGTTTTCCAATATTTTGAATTAGTTTTGATAATATTTTTCAAGGAATTTATCCTTTTTACTTCAGATTTTTCATATCTACTTCTATACATTTTTGTTTCTACTAATTCTTGCACCTGGTGACTTGATTCTTTATTTTTAGTTTGATTCTTCTTTGATTCTTTATTTTGATTTGTCTGTTTGATTGATTTTGATGAGGTTATGTTAGTCTTTGTGAACCTGGTGGAAATTCTTTGAGGTTTGTCTAAGAGTTTGTTTTTCCAGAGATTATTTGATTCCAAAGCCAATCCCAAACAAACGTGAGCTCGAGTTAAGAAATTCTCCAAGGAAAATGCTTGGTAGGAGCTCTACTTTGGGACATACTTAGACACCTGCAGCCCTATGAATCTCAGGCTCTAGGTCGCCAGCTACAAAATCACATCTCAATTCTTGTAGGTTTGTACTTTCTGGTCTTTTATGACTTCTGAAGAAGTTTTATATTTTCCCACAAGTCCAGCCACATATTAAAATAAATTTGAAAAATTATCCAGTACTAAGAGGGAGTTACTTGAACATTTAGTCTGCCATAGTGTAGGAAATGAATTAATAAATATATTTTGGTTTGAATTTATGATAATTTTATTTACCTTTTTACCCTTTCCCATTTAAACTAGATTTTTTTTGTCTATGACTTTGAGAATGGAAGACACAGTATATCATATAGAACCAAAGAAAATGATTATCTATTTTTGAATATCCAAGGCTAAGGACCTGGGACAAACAATAGATTTGAAAATTACTTGGGGATACATTTCTTTCCACCAAATTCACCTATTTACCCAAGAAGAATTAGATTTCCTAGTTAGGAATAATTTTGAGAGCAATTAATAGAGGCTCTGAGAAGAGGCCCTGGACATTGCCCATTTACCTTGCTCAATAATTGATTGGAAGAAGGATGAAATCTCACAGTAGACATTTTTTGGGTTTCCTTGGACAAAAACAAGATAGCAGAATATCCTAAGCAACCTGGTATGAGAAAAATAGATTACAAATGGATATCTAGCACCAGTATGCATATGAATTTTTTTTCCTACAGCATGAGACAGCTTTTCTTCTTCTGAGAGGAGAGTACAGGCAGCTGAGATAAGGAGCTAGATTGAAATCTATCTTGTGTTCAAAATGAGGAGTACATGGAGCACATGCTATCATCAAACAATGACAGGGGATCCTGGTGGTAAAATCATTACCCTAGAGACTCTAATTACTTAGAATATGATCTACACCCAGACTAACGGCAGCAGCAGTAGCAGCTTTTTCTAGGAGCTTGTTAGAAACAAAATTTCTGGCCTTCATCCAGGTCTATTCAACCCGAATCTATGTTTTAATAAGATTCCTCAGAGGATGACAGCAAGAAGCAATGAAAAGAAACAAACAGATGAGACAAAATACATCCCAGAAAGTGATGTCAGATGACTTCACAGTACTCAACACCTCTCTCTCCATTATGACTGATACACATGACACATGACACATAAGCTCTGCACGTAACTGAGGGAAGTAGAGAGGGGAAGGCTCAATTGTCAGAGAGACCTGATATCACAAGTTTACTCTTATATTAAATGTCTACTTTCAGAGAGATTTGGTCTTAAAATAGAGATAAAATATTACAGAAAATTTTTTAAAAAATTTGTTCTTTTCTGGTATGGCATGAAATTTGTTCCTGCCATAAAAGCTTTATTTCTCCAACTAATGTGTCACTTAAATTTTTGAGGGCAGAGATTATGTTAATAATTGCCCAGCACTTTGCCCAGCATTTTTCAAAAAGAGTGTGCTCAATAAATGTTTATAAAAATATTTGTATTTATGTTTTATTATATTCTGTTTATAAATATTATTTATTAACAAATCAATATAAATAATGATAAATCAATAGTATAATTTACAAACTTCTTCAGAATTTCCTCTTACCTTTAATATCTCAGGAGACTAACTGAATAATCTCCTTTAGTCTAGCTAGAAATGGAAGTTACAGGATGAAGGTGAAAACTTAGCACCAAAAAAGTAAATTTTTAGTTATATTCATTCACTAATTATTGAGCATCTATTCTGTTTCACAAAGGAAGAATGTTAGTATTAATGCCTGGATGATGTCTTTTCACAACATATATTTTCTGTCTCAGAGCATGTATACTCTTTTCTTATGTTCATGTCACTTTAAAGAGGACAATCACCTTCCATCATTCTGAGATGGCTGTTTGTCACACTTGTTTGTTCCCTTCCCTTAGCTTCAGTAACTTTAAATGCTAAATACCATAGCTAGATAAGCATTCACCACTGGAGTGTCAAGTAACTACTCTCAATATCAAGTGAGAAGAGCACATCATTGATTTCTGATAACATGTTCTTAACGCTACCTTTAAAGAAAACCAAGAAAGTTAGTTAAATAGTATCTCCAAGTTATGGTATAAGACCTGTCCAAGCTTCGCTGGCTTTTTCAGAGAAGAGAGAAGTAGTTTCTCAAGTACTAACCACTTCTCCACCCTCCCTGTGTTTGGAGATAATGGATTTAAATGTCTGTGGGTTTGCTCCCTGAAATAACCACAAAAGGTGCAAGCACGGACTTCTACATGTTGATTTGTTACACAGTCTAGACAAATCTATGATCTATTTTATAGAATTTTATAAAATTGTGCTTTAAAAATGTAGCTTCTTTACTCAGCAGGGCCAAATATGTGGCTTTTCAGAGTAAATCATGACTAGTGAAGCACATTAAAATATCTGTGCTGATTTAATAGAGCAAGATGGTTTATGAAGAATTTTGGCTCTTTAAAATTTTATTTATGTAGTATTGCTAGAAGGAAGGAGTACTACAAAAACAAAAAAGTTTGAGTTTTAAGAGAATTTATTTAGGGGAAAAATACTTCCATAGTAAAATATTATATCTTTGCCATAGAACTGGTAGCAACAGTTTACATTCTAAGTTTGCAAACAGTACACAATTCTTGAAATATGACTAAATATCTTTATGTGTATATACCTCCCAAACATGAAAACTTAATGCAGCAGAAACTATGTGTCCAGAAAACATTTAAAATTACATATGATGTGTCTAAGAGTGAATCTATTTAATGTTCATCCATAATCCATTGACATCATTTTATGCAAAATTTAAATTTTTACTTTTCCTCAAATATCAGACTAAAATTCTGAATGATATTTTCTTGAAAAAATGATTTTATTTCTAAAATATTTTAAAACCACTGTTATAAAAAATACAAAAGGGCTGCTTAATTTTCAATTTATTTTAGACAAGAGGTATTTTCAAAGCCACGTAACAGCTTGTTGAGCCCATGGTAGTTTTCCTCCGATGCTGAAAAATGACAGCTCACTATTTATGATTAAGTTGTATTCTGACTGTAAAGAAAATGCTAATTTCATACTCCTATACTGAAAAGTGTCCCCTTATAATGTATCATTAAACTCTACTGTTTATGCCTGTGTTATTAAAATATTGCAAGATGGGGGCTTATCACATTGACCTATGTGATAATTTTCATAATTCTTAAGTTAGCTATCTCAACATTTATAAGAAAATGGTACCAAATAAATTTAAATTAATGTATGTCAAATTTAAGTAAGAATTTAAGAATATGATACAGCACATTAAAATCTTTACTGGAGATTCTTAAGACAATAGGATGAAAAAAAAAATGTAGGGAAAGACCAAGTAATCTTCCAGGATCTCTGTGGATTATATGTAAAACATTCCAGGAAATTCTGATTAGTTCTGCTACTTTTAGATATCTCTTGGCAAGAAGATTTCATAAATGTCTTTAGTATTCTTGTCTAGTACTTACTTAGCTGTTGGGTCTGAAATTTTCTTATGATACCTAACTATAACCTACACATATTCTCCTCCAGTTTTTGCTATGTTATTCCTCCACATAATTGAATAAAAATATCTACCTATGAAGTGAGCAAATACTTGATATCATAAGATTCCCCAACAAAAGATTCTTTGGCTGGTAATAATTATAAATCTGGTGTATTTTTAAGGAATATTACCTTTCTGAGGAAATAAATGATCTTTTAAACATGTCACTGGGCAACTGGTGATTAGCTACTTCCTACTGATTATTCTTTTCCACAGTTCAAACTCTGACTGTGTTAAGAATAAGTGTTAAGATTTTACATTGAAATATACCTGGATTTGAACCTAGGTTCTTTTCAACAGTTTAACTGAGCTCGATTTCAGTATACATAAAATGGAGATAATTATAACTATCTCCCAAGACTAATATAAGTATTAAATGAGTTAATCCTAGTAAAAGTACCCAGGGTATTAACTGATACATAAAAAATACTCAGGACATTTAATTTTTCTTCTTCCTTGAACTGTCAGGAGTGGAACAGAGGCATTCATAGCAAACACAGCCTCTCTTCTTAGCTAGAATTATTCCTATTTCAAAGAAATTTGATATCAATTCAATTGCCCACCTCTTCCTTGCCGGCACCCCAGGGTTTGATTGTTAGTCTGCACACTATCTGACTTAAACACAAGTACACATATTTTAGGTAGTCCCAGTGCTTTGTAGAATGCACCACGGGAATCACACCCTACTGTCACTGTCAATTGTGAAATGGCTCTGTGAGTGCCCTGATAGGACTGGGAAAGTGTATCCACACATTCATTCCCTTTAGGGAAATTCTCAGCTGGAAACTTCCCATGTGCACAGATTTGTCTCATCAATATATGTAGGTCTATTGCCCTCAGACATCTGGACACTGCAGGATGGCTATGAAGGATAATTTAATGTGAAATACAGCAAAAGTATTTCAACATTTCTCTCTCTTTATTTCCCCAAGTGAACCTCCTCATGGAGAAGAAAAAGAGAAACTTAGAGAAAATAATTCTTCTAGTAACCATCTCTATTAATTCAACTGGTCTAGAATATAACTGAGAATAAACATGACATTTTTAAAGCATATTTTAATATTTATTGCTTTTTATTCGGACTTTAAAAAATAAAACATATCTTTGAACTTGATTATATTTTACTTTATTATGGTCTGAGACACTTTTGAGGAAAGCTTTGAGTCTTATTCCACTTTGTGTCACTGGAAGCTAGCCCAGTGCCTGACACGTACAAATATTCATAAGGTTGGATGAATGAACAAATAATTGAAGCACAGAGTTCATAAGAATTAATATCAAATACATTCACATATTGAGGTCTTTGTTTCTCATCCAACTCTATCATTAATAGTAATATACAATCTTGAACCACCTTTTCAATTTTCTTCCAGTTTTTCCAAGCTGAAATTTATATCCCCATTGTTTCCATAGCTTGTCTTTCCCTACTAATTGAAATCATAAAATAATTGTACTTTGTTATTGATTTGCATGTTATTTCTCCATAAATGACTATTTCCATTTAATTCCACATTTATTTTTACTCTTTAGTTAATACTATCTTACCTATTAATTGAAGAACATAGTTTTTTTTTTTTTATGGAGACAATAACTCTGTTTTATGTGTCACAGTATATGAGACTATTCTTTTGACAAAGACAAATTAGTTCCGCTAATGGTGATACCGAATACCAACTATTTCAAATCCTTCTGCTGAATATTTCAGTGGATGAAAATGTAAAGAAGGTATAAAAGCTGCTTTCAAATAACATGTAGTCTCATAGAAGCATACATTAACATATATTCTTGGGCTGGGATTTGAACTGGTAGATATCTGTAGAAATCAGACGAGATATTCTAAGCAGAAGAAAGAGGCATTTTTAAAAGTTTATGTTTAAGATACCATAGAAAAAGTCCAGTAAAGTGTGATTAACATAGTTTTCCTAGAGGATAAAAAGTACATGTTTCAGTAGCTTGAGAATTTGACACTCCAAGAGACTGCAAACATTAGAATTAGATAAGTTATACTTAACCTTTCATTTTCATGTCCTAACAACAGGTAAAAATCAAACTTCATTCATTAAAGCTAAGATCAAGATTTATAAGAAGAAATCCTGCTGAATTTACTTCACACCTCCTACTCCCCATTTGTAGGTATTGTGATACCTTGGTTTAATGTACTGTTAGTAAATGAATAAACTTGTCAAAGGGGATTACGGAGTGAATGGAATATAAAAGGAGCCCAGCATGATTGGTTACTATTATGGAGAGAGGTAAACCAAAGGAACAAATTAATATCCGTTTGTATTTGAGGAAGGAGGCAGCTTTTAAAGAATGGGAAAAATGTCACTCGACTTCATTGTAATTTACAGACAATTGCTATAGGCTTAATAGTATTTGCATGAGATTTAGCTCTTTAGAACAAGAAGCATAGTGGAAGAGGTGAGCAAATTGGAGTGGACAAATGAGGTCATTCTAGTGTGACTGAGACAATAAACATGAATAGAAGGCAAACGCACTGTGCGATACATTTTTCTCTCACACGGACAGCTCTCCAAAGAGCTCATTGATTTCAAAGAGGTGAAACCATGTAAAACCCTAGATCTACATTGGCAATCATATCTGTAGAATATTCTTGTATTATGGTGATTCTTGTAGTTAATCCTTCATTGCATGGCATGAACTATGTCACTTCTTTAGCTTAGTAATTTTCAGTTATTGTGTGCAGCTGTATTACAGGAAGCACCCAAATTAAGCAGTAAGGTTATTTCCTAGCTTCAGCTTGGTGAAAGTTTATGTGATCAATTACCTTCTGTAATTCAGAACAGCTAATGTCCCAGCACTGTTTCATTTTATTCTAGAAAGAAAAAAAAATTATGTGTTACTAGAATAGGCTGTGCAAAACAGGTGAGACAAAATAATGTTAGCAGTGAATGGGAAATAAAAAGCATAAATTGGTATTTTACATTTTACAACCATACAATTTCATGACAGACATAAAATATAGGCCTTTGTATTATTATGATCATTTATTGTTCAGACTTTTAGAGGACATCTTCTATGTGCCGGACACTTTGTTAGATGTTAGAATGCAAAATAAATAAGACATAATTTCCACCTGAGAGAAGTCCACAGAATGAGAGAGAATATGATGTTATATGTGTTATGGAATATTACAGTGTAAATAAAACAAGTTTTAAAGACAAGTCTTGGTTAAAAGGCTGATTCAACCACTTTCTAATAAAGAACTTAAGCAAGTTGTTTAGGCTCTCTGGGACTTAAGTTTTTCTATCTATAAAATGGGGATAAGGGCCAAGGATAAGGCCCTTGGCCTTAGGATAAGACTTTGACCTAGCATGTTCTGTGTACCATGCTGATACCACCATATTAGGAACAATTAATAAGCCAGTTGATTTGAATAGGTGATCCAAACTAATTTCAGAATTGCCAAGTGTGTGCTACAGAGAGAAGAGGCACATTCTGAGATGAGATTAAAGATCTGGATAAGTCTCAAGGGAGGACCTGAAGGTAAAAATATTCACTTGGAAGATACAGATACATAAATAGTTAAAAAAAAAAAAAAAAGCTCTAGGAGAACACTACAGTAAGAGAGAAGAAAATCAAAAACATAACTCTTGAACTCTTGATAACACCAACATGTATGGAGTTAAAAGGGAAAAGGGAAATAGCCAGTATAGAATAACAAAGACAGGCAAGAGAAATCTAAGGAGAATCAGCACAAATTGCAGGAATTGAAGTGAAGGGAGGATCAACAGATCTGACTCAAAGTCTAGATCCAAAAAAAGAGAAGAGAAGAGACACTTGATGCTCAATTTCACTGATGTTTTTTAGTAATTAATTGGCCAAGTCATCGTTAAGAGATAAATATGAATATGTAACATGGGATAATAGAATGAGCACTGGACTAGGAATCAAAAGAGTCACTACTAGCTATTTCACTTGAAACGATCATTGTAACTTCCCTCATTCATAATCTCTTCACCTGCAACTGTAGGAGACAACCATTTCTCTAGTCAGGCTTATCAGGAAAAAGTCAGATAAAACATGTTAATTGGTTCTGTGCATGATAAAGAGCTATCTACGTCAAGATATTCATGATATTAAAAATACAATATAAACATTATTAAAATAAAATGCTACATGTTCCAAGATATTTTTTAAAGAAGTGTATCCTTAATTCACAATGGAGGATCAACGTTATCAATTGTTTCATGATGTTTAGATGATTATTGTGTCAATTCCCTCTTCTCCCCTTGGCCTTAGGATAAGACTTTGACCTAGCATGTTCTCTGTACCATGCTGATACCACCATATTAGGAGCAATTAATAAGCCAGTTGATTTGAATAGGTGATCCAAACTAATTTCAGAATTGCCAAGTGTGTGCTACAGTTTTAGTGTGATCCCCTCCAAAACTGATGTTGAAATTTAATTGCTATTGTGAAGGCCATTGTGCCAACACACCGGCTCCTTCTGCTGTGTCGTTCTGCTATGCAGTGCCTACTGCCCTAATCTACAGGGCCCAAGGTGGCTTGCCACTGTGTCTATTTTCCAGGTCACAAAATGGAAAACAGAGACCGGAGGAGCACACTCTTACCCTTCAAGGGCTTGATCTGGCAAGTAAATTCATTTTATGCATGTCCTATTGACAGATCTTAGTTCCATGCCCACCCTTCCTATAAAAGGCCTAGGAAATGTATTATTTAGTTTAGCAGCTATGTTCTCAGCTTAAAATTCTATTACAATATATAAGAAGGGGAAAAGAGGGTCTGAGACTCAAAGAAGACAGCTAACAGTCTTGGCTAGAATCTCACAGTAGTTTGTGATATTAACCAGGGCTCATTTGCATCCACATTTCCTTGTAACATGTGCCCTCTTCTATGATTTGAATGTTTGTATCCCCTAAAAATTCACTGTTGAAACCTAAACCCCAATGTGATAGAATTAGAAGGTGGGGCCTTCAGGAGGTGATTAGGTCATGAGGGCTCTGCCCTCATGAATGGGACTAATGCTCTTGTAAAAGAAACTCCTGAGATCTAACTATTTTCCCTTTCACCACATAAAGTCACAGTGAGAAGGTGCTGCTATCTATGAAGCAGACAGAGAGCCCTCACCAGATGCTAAATCTTCTTCTGGTGCCTTGATTTTGGCCTTCCCAACCCCTCTAACTGTAAGAAATAAATTTTTGTTGCTTAGAAGGCACCCAGTTTATGGTATTTTTTGTTGTAGCAGTATGAATGTACTAAGATACCCTCTGTAAATTTCATCCCCAATTTTGTCTGGGGGAATCACTGTCTCAGAGTAAAGAGTATCCAAAGTAGGAGAAAATGCATGAACATGATTTATGAGTTTCAAACTTAAACCTTGAAAGATTCAGTGCACTAAATTCTTTTGATAAAGAAAATATGCAGTGCACATAAAATATTTATCAAACTGAGGAAGTGGTGGGAGTCAAAAGTGTGGTGAGGGAGAAAATAATACTGTACCTTAACTGATTACTTGTCTGGGGAAGAAGACAAGAGGGATCAGGTTGATAAAACTGCATGTGTCACCATGTTCTTCCCTAGTCCTAAACAAGCTATCAGATTCTATAGCTGTCTCTGGCATAGCACAGAAATATTTATAGGTTCTGAAAAATCTAATCATATCTACTATCAAATCTTCAACTTTATATTGTGAGAAAAGCCTACCTCCCAGCTTCCATCTAATTTAGATTGGGACTCTAGAGTTGGGAAACCAAATGGGTTTGGTTTCTTTTCTCCCACCTTTCTCTTTGATTCTTCCTGTATTTACTCTGCTGCCTCTGGTTACTGAAAGGCTGGGGCCAGGGAAGGGAAGAGTAAAGAGTAGAAAAGGTCCTCCTAGATAGAAACAATTGTATCTGGCATCAATACTTCCACATTTTAACATGTGTCCAAATGCTGACTTTATCTCTTAGGGTGCTTGTTTTGAGTATTCCTTCCTTACCCCACAGTACTCCCTTAGCCCCTGGATTCCAGTTGGATCTTCTCCACAAAGGCTCTCTTCATTGGGCTTGGTGATTGTTTTGCATAATAATCTAAGTCCAGCTCCTTTCCTAGGGTGTCCAACTCAAGAACATGAGAAACACACTCTTTGCCTTCAGTTGGTGGGAGTGAAGTTGACAGACACAGTGACTATCGCTTCTTGCCCCAAGCAGTCTCTGGCCTTTAGATCTATCAGGTGCCTTCCTGGCATCACCACTCTTCAAATCCAGTGGACACCTATTGAGCTCTCCCCATGTGTGTTCTCTTAAGCTCTTCTCATGTTGCTTGGGATAGGAGAAACACCCATGGGAAGAAAAGGGGAAAAGCACAAAGCATTCATCTCCTTTGTTCCCATCCTGCCAGCATCCCTTCATACATCCTAGACATGAACAGTGAGAGGGGGACTGAAAAACCAGTACAACATTTCTTTGCATGTTCTACTTGGCTGGTCTGATACTCATAATTTTTCTTGGCCTCTAAGGCCACTGTAGAACCTCTGAAATTACAGAGAAAGTTTCACTTAACATTTGGTTACAGCAATAAAGATAAGGTTATAGAAGCTTTGAGTACCAGAAGGATTTGGCATTGTGTGCCTTGGACAATGATAAATTTTGAAAATTTCAAATAGGGCAGAGTTCTGAGAAATCCTGACATGATGTCTCTTAAGAAATAGGAAAAACCAGCAAATGGAAGTTCAACAGGATATAAAACTGTAGATTTAGGGACCATATCAATAAATGACCCTCGTATATATTTGGCTTTATATTTTGCTTGAGTGAAGAAGAAAAACAAAATAAAGAATCAGCCAAAGATCTCACCTTTATCTCTATCATTCTGTTTAGGCAAAAATTTTGAAAAGCTAGGTCTGGTAGTAATATTGAAAAATAGTTATTTAGGGCTTCAGTAAAGTGTAATTTACTACAGTTACTTTATTAGAATGGCTTAGGAGGGAAAAAAGAAAAAAATAACTTATTTAGAAGAAACTCAAACCAGTTTTTTGGTTGTATTTTTGTTTTGTTTCGTTTTTTGCCCAGAAGCAGGTGAAAAGAGGGCAGGATTCTGTTTCCTGAGGCCTGCTCCCGAGGCCTAAAGCACAGACTTTATAACAAAAGACCATAACAAGGGCTATGGGAGTTATGAGCCCAGAACCAAGACTGAAAACCAATATATCTCTCTATATATCATAACACCACATAACTCTAACTTCCAAATATAAAGACCTTTATTTACCAGAAAGAGAAAACACAACCACAACAAAAATGTCACAAGTTGCCTGCAAAATGTGTGATAATTTCAGAGATTAACACTCTGTTCAGGTTAAGAAAAACTATAACAGTTGCCAGAGCGTGTTAATATGCTGTTCTTTTTGCCATAGCTAATTTCTTATTTATGACAAAATCTGTATTGCCTTAGGCAGTTACTTAAAATCTCATTATAGTGATTGCTTGGAAGTTTTAGAAACTAAATAGAAGGAGTATTAATAATAAATATTGATTTCAGCCATAAGTGTATGTGTGTGAAGGAAAAGATAGGGGGTAGGGGGGAGAGAGAGAGAGAATAGGTTAGATGGAAATTACACAGATGTTCAGTTTTTCATCTGGCTTTTGACTGGACTGATGTTGCATTAATTGTTTATCATTAGTCATCTAGTTCTAAGTCATATTTTAATATGCATCAAAGGGTAAGTCATTTTTTATTTATCTTTTGTTAGAAAGTGCATTTTCTAATGTATTCATTCCTTTAAATGGACTATGATTCAAAACATTTTTCTACATGAACTGTTCAATATTAAAAAGAAAGATCAGTCACACAGTCAAAATAGAGCATGTTTAAATGACTGAATTAGAAAATATAATATTCTATCTCCTTGTTAAGTAAGTCCTTTAGACACTGTAACACATTTTTTAAATTATGTAATTTATATTTTCATGATTTATTGATGTATTAAAGTATGGTCAAATATTAAGAAAAATACTTTGCAACAATAAATCATTTGATTGATCCAGAGGAGCACTGTTGAGTTCATCACATCCTTCTATTTGTAGCATATTCTATGTCATAGGCCCATGAAAAACAGACACCTCTTGGGTTCTGTTTTATTTTATTCATTTTAATCTTAGTTTTGCCTCTTTCTTCCCTTAAATCTATTGTGATCCCACTTACCTGTAAGTATCTACACCAATGTATTTAATATGTGTCCTGATTTAGGAGTTCGTCCCATAATACATGCAGTGTTTGTAGGACAGGATGTATGGTTTTATTTTTTTTTTTATTTT
>VBSM01001124.1:34109243-34169256 GCA_008086735.1 Cheirogaleus medius | reverse complement strand
TGCAGAGACGCTCTAACTGGCGGTGTTTCTCGTCCGCCATCTTGCTCCGCCCTGGATGTATGGTTTTAAATTGACATAAATGTTAATGTTTTATAAATTGGTTTCTGTTACCTACTTTTGTCATTCAAAAACACTTATGAGATTTTTGTTGCTCTACAAATAAATTTTGTTTCCTACTTCTGCTAAGTGTTCAATATTACAGATTTTCAGCACTTTACTGATCCCTTACTGTAATGAGTAATGCCCTTAACTCCCAGCTACCATAAATAATGTGGCAGTGAACATTCTTTTACATGCCACCTTAGGGACCTATGTGAGAACATTTCTGAGCTAAATACTCAAGAGTGGAATATAAGGCCTTAAGGGATACAAATACATGATTGCATTAAATTCAGTCAGGTCGATCCCAAACAGCCTCACATGTATATACTTCCCAGTTTAAAGCTTCCATCTATCCACAGTCTCAAGAGTACTTAATATTATCCATCTTTCCAATATTTGTCATATTACAAAGTAATATTTCTTATTTTTTAACTTGCTTAATGTTTACTTCTCTAATGAAATGAAGCAATTCTTTATATACTTGTTAGCTATTCAGGCTTACTTTTCTGTAAATTCTTATTTATCTACTTTGTCCATTTTTCTCTTGGATTTCCACTCTTTTGGACAATGTGTTAGAGATATTTTTATAGTCTACATATTAATGCCTTGCCAGTTTTAAGCATTGTCTAAAATGTTTTCTTTCTGTCATAATCTGTCAAACTTGTCTAGGGAATTTTTTGTTCAATAGATTTTATTAATTTTGATGTAGTCATTTCCATAATTTTTAGGCTTATAAAGCTTATACTTTTAAAATCTTGTTTAAGAAGTTTCTCTTCTCACCTTTAGGCCTCAAGATTATTTTTCTACATTTAAGAGAAGGCACTTTGCAAAGAGTCAAAGATAATCATGTGGCAGTTTAAATCTGTTTTCAGTGTCTGTTTATTTACATTTTATAAGTTCACAATAATATTTATGAATATATATTAATTGCATTCATAAGATCATGTAGTTAACCAAGTAACAAAAAATAATTCAATGAGAATAGTCATTAAGATATATAAATAAAATAAAGTTTTCTTTAGGTTTCAATGGTAGTTATCAAAAGAAAAGGATTGGAATAGACAAACAAATGCCCAACAGTAATTACTGAGCGTTCTTTGACACATTTGGAAATGTTCAAATCACATCCTCTTGGTTCAAAATCAGCCTGAAACCTAAAATGGATGACTGGAAAACAAGCAAATAGTGTGATATTTCAGAGCCCCTCTACAAGTAATTGAAGAAAGGATAGATGTTCATGTGCAAAGAGATAATCATACTCTTGGATTCCTTACTATTAATAATTGTCAAATGTCTTCTATTAAAATGTTGAGTACTTGCTTAACAGATACACAGAACTACTACCAACATTTAGTGTTCATTATCTTCCTAGTTGTCAGATAGTTGTTGATTTTTTTTTTTTTGTCTATAGGTCCAAATTAAGTTCATATTATGTAGAGCTTCTTATATGTGATTTGTGAACAAAAATTATTCCTGTATTTCTTGAATTCCTATTTCACACACACCCTCTGATTAGATGAGATGATCCACACCCATAACTGTCAACAATTTCACATACACAATCTCGCAGTTGCCCAAATTATTAAGAACCATATATCTAGCATAGGTGCTATTTCCCTTGAAAAATATTTTTAAATCTTTTTCTTTTGCTCTCCCTCTTGCTCTCTCTTTCTCTAAAACACATAACACACATTCTTCTTCCTTCCCTTTTTTTTCCCCAACCACAGTCTCATCCCTGTCTGGTTATAGAGCCTCTTATAACCCATAATTTACTTCAAACAAAATATTTATGAAAATGAATTTGTAAGTTTTTCCAAATCTAAACAGTTAGGAAAAATATTACACAGGATATTAGATATAGGTTGATGGTTAACAGTAAGTTTTTGGCACTTAGGGGATGGAGATAGGGAATAATGCGAAGAGAAATGCCAGAAAATTCCATATTTTCATGTTTTTGGGTGATTTTATTATACCTGAAGAGAATTAATTTAATCCCAAGTTTATTAATAATATATTATACAATATCTGTATTATTTTGAGACTGTATCATTTCAAATACAAATTTTTATCATAAGCCTTTAGTTATTCAAGATTTTTTAAAATTAATTCTCTTAACCTATGTTGCTCAAATTTTGAAAGAGAGAAGAAGGAAAGGCCCCAAATGACAATGCTGCATTTCTTGATACTTTTCTCAGTTTTTCTTGCATGATAGTGATTAATGATCCCTGACTTTTACTGCCTCTTATCAAGTTCCTTCAGGTTCTGATTTAGAAAGTGAAGCTTAACCTTCCTACTTTTGATCAAGGATATGGGGAGCCTTCTGGATAGTGACAGACTACAAATGAGGACTCCTTAAACTGAAAAGATAAAGACTGAGAAATAAGATAAAGACTTTTAAAATCATGAATTTTATGGATGGGATAGACACAAACTCATTTCCAAAATTTTAGTCTGCTAAAATCAAGGAACTTTCTTAAGATACTTGAAAATAACACTAGAACTGTTAATTGCAAGTCATCTCTTCATACAGAACAGTACCTAGTAGTTCATGCATGTAAATAAATTCAAAAAATTTTAGACAAATTCATAAATGATAAATCTAAACATATTCATAGATGATAAATCTAGATTTAATTCTCAAAGTAAGGTAAGATTATTTAGAAATCTATGTCTAAGTATAAAAATAAATAAATTTGGGAAATTTGCACTTTGCCTGTACACAAAATATCTGACTGCATATAATATTTTGTTGATCCTAACAAGCATGTTACCCTTTATAAATGGTATCTTTGTGCTCTGGCTGTTAACTATGAGGTCTAGAGGTCTGAATACTCTAGACCTTGCCATCCTTAGCAGAACTCCACACACTCCTGGCAAGAGTGCCTCCCCATCGCACCCTCCCTTCCCCATCCCCACCCACAGCACTCACCAAGTCAACACCTCACTTGCACTGTGACCACTAGGATTAGTCTTACTAAGTTCTTATCAAAAAATAAATAAGACCCTCAGAGCTATTAAAAAAGTAAAAAGACAATGCTGAGTTTACTTACTTGTCAGTAAAGGCTAGAAGAAGAAATGCAATGAGGAGCACAACAAGGAGCAAGTGTGAGTTTTTAAGTGCTAGAAAGGTGGAGATTGTGTGGTGGCTGTGCTTACCAAGGAGTAGAAACCAGCACCGTGGATGAGATAGAATAGTCTACAAGTCTATATACAGCTGGGATCAACAGCATCCATTTGTTAATGGTCATGAAAAAGCCTTCAGTTAGGTCCACTATGGGTCTGACAAACTTAAAATGACTCAGTTTTCTGGTCTTTCAATAACTTTATCTTTTTAGAACCAGGTATAGAAAAACACAACATTCCAATTCTGATATCTCCTCAGTAAGGCTACTGTAAGTGTGTGTGTGTATATATATGTATATATATTTATATATATATATATTGTGTGTGTGTATGCAAGCACACATATGCATACACATTTTATACATTAGTCCTCTTACATTGGTCTCCAGAATAAACCTGAACTTCCAGGCTTCCTCTTATCATCTGGCCTTTAATCTCCTAATCTGATCTCATCTAGCATGCCTCTTCAACTCCCAAAACCCTCAGGAAATCATTTTCAGTCATTATCAAAATTTCCTATTTCCATAACTTTTTGTCCATCATTTTGGAAATTCCCCTTCTTTCTTGTTCAAACTAACACCCAACTCTCTCCTGGTGACTCTGCATCACTGCAGCCCTATTAAGAGTTAACTGTTTTTCTTTCAAACAACCTCAGACCACTGGACTTCTAATTGTCCTCTGTGCTCACATTGCTTCTTCTAGCCCATTCTCCTTGCCCTCCCTAAGAACCCCGGGCTTTGAATCTTATGTTAATATGTTATATAGTAGATTGAGTCGTCTACCCCTCACACTGGCTCTGGGTTTGCCAGGTCATTTGCTTTGGCCAATGAAGCAACTGTAAACATAATTCAAGCATATATTTGCAAACTGCTTACCCATGGAGCTTGCTTTACTTTGCTATTTATGGGAACCTTGCAATCACTAGAATGTGTAAGAGCCCAAGAAATCACGCTGTGTAACAAAAGTCCCTTGGTCAAGTCATCTGGTTGGACATACAGTCCAACATCCAACTTCCAGACATTTGAGGGAGTCCATCTTAAATCATCCTCTAACCAAGTTAATCCAAACCAGTAGAATCCCCTAGCCAATCCACAGAATCATGACAAATATTAACTGTTTCCTGTCTTAAATCACTAATTGTGGAGTTTCTTTTTTTAATATGGCAAAACCTAACTGAGAGAGATTATATCACCCAAGCCCTTTGATGGACCGTAAACTCTAAGAGGACAAACTTTTTTTCCCATTATTGTCACCTCAATGTCTAGAAAATTTTAGATGTTCAACAATTTCTTCTGAAATACACAAAATGGTTAAATATACTTTTAGATAAATATTGCCCTAAATAAAGTATAAGAAAAAAAAAACTTGTTTCCTTTATGGTTTATAGTTCCTGAATATTAGAATACAAGTATTTCTTAGACAATAATTTTACTAAACCTAAACTTAAATTTTTTCCAACCCTCTCTATTCCAAAATTAAAGTCGTGAAAGGATAACGATGACATGGTAATGGTTAATGAAAATGATTATAATATTAACATAAAACAATAGCAATTTTTATTTATTCAAAACCCCTTGAATCCTGGCATTATGTCATTCAATATTCAAGTGAAACTTATAAGGCAGACAATATTATTACCTATGTTTTATAGGAAAAGACCTGAGGTTTAGCAAGATTGGCCATTAATCCAAAGTCTCACAGTTTATAAGTGATAGATTTTATATTCAAACCCAGAACTTTCTTATTTCAGGGCATTAGTTATATTCCTTCTCTGAGTGAATCTTCTTTATATACTGTTCTTAAAATAGCTTTTGAGATAGATGGAAACTTAGAATATATCTGAATCAATTTCTCTATTTAGTTGGTGAGGAAACAGAGAGCAAAGATGTCAAATAATATGTCCAACAGGACAGAGAATAATTAATTCAATAAATGTGCCAGGTTAGAGACTACTTGCAAGTAGACCATAAATGGAAGGAGAAAAGTTGGTTTCATTTATTGAGATTTTTTTATAGAATGTCTTTTTTTATTATTTCATTATATTATGGGGGTACAAATATTGTTAGGATTACATATTGCTTGCTGGGCACTGTGTAGGTATAGTCATGCACATGACTTGGTTTATTCCTCATAGGAAGCCAGTGAGGTAAGTGTATCACTTCTACTGATAAGAAGTTCAGATGTGACTAGGAGCTAAATGATATGTCTGAAATTCAAACCTACTTCTGTCTGAATTCGAATAGCATGCTTTGTCAATACATATACAACAGTTTGGAATTCTATTCTCATTCTGTATTTTTAACAGTGTCTTGGGAAGAAAGGCTATTTATCTGGGAGAGAATATAGTCTCTTTTGAAAAAGAAATCTCTGTGTAAGAAAACTAAGGTCCTCTATTATTTTTTTGAGTTAAAATGATGAATAGGATTCAAGGTCAATGCCAGGTCAGAGAGAGAAACATGTCATTTTCAAAAAATTATCCAAAAAACATATTTTGTCTCTAGAGAATCAGCGCGCTTCATATAGTATTGCATAGTCTTTGCTTTTCCAATAAAATTACCATATTAACCAGCAGGAAATTAAATCAAGATTCTAGTTACACAGCACCCATAAAAGGTTTAAGGATGTCTTTGGGAATATCAGGAGGCACTTGTCTTCAAGAATGTACAGGAAGGAATGGTTCACCTAGTAAATTCTGGCTTCAGAGGCCAGGCCTAGTACTGAATGTGGCAGGTGGTCAGTGCACAGAGAAGGAAGTCATGGATGGGCAGGTTCTTCAGAAGGTAAATGCAGTATTTTAATTACTTGTTTGTCTACTTCCTGAACCAGACAGTGAGTGCTTTAAGTGAGAGAAATTAATGGTTGATAAATGAACTAATGGATGAGGTAAGGGATAGAATAAAGTTACTAGGTGAAAAATTCAGCCTGCTGGTAAGATATGATACAACTGGGTCAGAGACAGATCAGGATAATACCTTATAGATGAAAATCTACAAAAATGCATCAATAGATAACATTTTAAAACACATATTTTACACTCAGTGCATCTTTGCTCCAGGTATTACAAATGGCAAAGAAGAGCATAAGTTATTTTTAAATTTTTATGTATTAAAATATTATTTAAAATATTATCAAATTAAAGTTCAGAATACCTCCTATTTTTTATGGGTTTAGAGTAGTGAAATATTAAAACGCATCTGAATATACTGATTAAAACAGCTCCACACTAGACGAGAGCTACCATTTTATGTTAACATACTGCTAACATAATTTCAATTTAAATATATTTCCATATCTTTTGATCAGAATTGTGTTAATATTCAAGTTCATTACCTCTTACTAAAGACTTACTCCATTTAAAGGTCATATGAATTTGCTAGTTGTTAAGCATATTTACAACAGTTAAACTTTCTTAATTAAAAATTTTAATTGAAATATACAATGCACAGTGTACCAGTAGTCAAAGCAAGCCAGATACAGTTCTCTTTGTGTGTCTTTGTAGGCTGTCATCTCTTTTCCATTACACTTGAAAACCTAGGTAGATAATTAATAACCTTTTCAGTTTAATTTCATTTATTCTTATAATTATAAGTGATATTCAGAAATGCTATTTTTTTCTGGGTTCAATCCTAAAAAACTCTTCTCTACACCCAACAAGCCAATCTTCCATGCTTTCTGAGAAATATCAAGTGTTTTAATGGGGCACCCATCCTGACTAATTCTTGGAAGTGATTTCCTACACAGCTTGGTTGCTGTGAATAAGTACTCATGTCATAAAAATATTTATTAGATTGTTTTGAGGCAAAATATCACTATGGAAATCTTTGACTTAGGTTACAATTTATATGTAATTAAAGGCACGTACCAAGCACTTGGGAGTGTAAAACATTATCTTTTGCAACATATTGACGGGCAGTCAAGAAAGAAATTTTTCAGTTAGAATGTGACCACCAAATACTGTCTTATTGACTGACAGTTCCATTATGAATTTAAGCCTGGGATACACAGGAGTCAATTGAACTACACATTTATCACTGCCTGCAGTTATGGATGAAAGGGAAAGAACTTGTTAACATGGGTAGGTGGAGGTTACAATTTCCAGGAGCTATTGATCTAGGTCTGCCTGCAACTCAATTACAATAGAAGTATGTGGAAAAGAGGGAAGTTGGGAAACTAACACTAAAACAGAATGTAAGTAACGATTAAAAATATGGAAAATTACAGACTAATTATATGGCATCTGGGAGCCTGAATAGAGTCGAATGTGGACCTTGAAAGACCTGGAGCTGGTGTTGCCACTAAAAGACATGTAATCTGTGGCAAACTATTTAAATTTTTTAAGCTTCAGTGTCTTCATCTGGAAAAACAAAAGTGAGGGGGAGTTAATGGTTTTAGTAAAGGCATAAATCAGCACTGAAGTGCAAGTCCCTTCTAGGCCCTTTTTAGCATTCTGATTTTACTGTAACACAAAGCACCCACAAAGCCCTCAACTAGAACTGGACACTAAGGACAACTTGGAGTAAAGTTATATCTTAGGAATGACATCAATAAATATGAAAAATTCTACAACTATACAATTACTATACATATCTCCATATTACTCTCTCTATACAGACACACATATACACATATATCTCATATACAGAGTAAAAATCTCAGCATTGATGGTCATAGCTCAACATTCAACCACAAAATGGAAGGCAGGTTGGAAAAATCCTTGGATGGACTGATCGATGAGACAATGCAATATTTTTTAAAATATAAATTTTCAGGTCTTCCAAAGACACAAAAAGAAGAAGAATACATGCTCAGAAAGGTTGTCTCTTCTGCCCTTAGCCACAGTAAATATAATTCAACACAATTACATTTGGGTATGCTTCTTAAACCCCAAAAAGAAACAGAACTATCAAAATGTATTCATCAGAGTTACTTCATGAAACACATATAGTATCCTACAGATTTTCCAGAATTCTGTAGAAAAATCAGTAGTAAGTCAAAGCATTGTACTTTTGCCATTGTCATTGTTACTTGATATTAATTATCCTAGGATTATTTGGCCAGAAGACCACTGATTATAATTATAATATATAAAAAAGAATAGCAGAAATTATTCTCTTTTTCTTTCTTAAGTAATCACATTATGCATGACAGTTACAAGTCAAAAAACAAGAAAATATGAAAAGAATAAGGAATAAAGTAAAGAAAAACTGAAAGAGGAGGTGGTATAAAAGCATCCTCAATAAAGCCTGAACAGTTGATGATGACAAAGTAAATCTACAGCCAAATGTGTCATGCGATAATTTAATTTTTTTCACCATCAAAAGAGTCAATAAAATGACTTTTAGCAGGAAAGAAAAAAAATCAGCTTTAGGAATTCACAAAGAAAGAAAAGACACACTTGTACTATACTGTCTAATAGATTAGTTTTCAAGGATTCTAGTTTGTAGACTAAAATGAAAACCAATTCTATTCATGGAAAAAAAAAGTTATTTTGGAGATATTGTGAACCATAGAAAAGTTTATTGGTATATCTTAAAGGCTTAAAAACTCACTGTGTCCAAAAAATAACAAATACAATCATGTTTATTTAGATAGGCAACTTCTAACACACAAAATAATCTCCAAGGTTAAATTTGGAATTTATAAAAAATAGATATTTATTTTATAAGAGTATATACATGATATAATATGTTGGAGGAGGAGTTACTATTTTGTCCTAGACAGATCCAATGAAATTATATTTGGGCCAAGAAGTCTATGGTATAATTTTCTACTGTGCCCTAAATGTTGTAAACCTCAGTAGAAAGAAATGAGTAGCTATTTAGGAATCACGTGCACTTTAGCACCAACCAATAGTGTTTTATCTGTATGCCCTGTACAGGGATAGTGTTGAAAGTTCTCAGGCAAAATATATGAAAATTAAAAACATATTTTGTGAATACATTGATACTTAATATCATATTTAGACTTGTATTTAGAGTCATATTTAGTCTGCTTCATGGCCAAACTCTCTAAATTCTAGAAAACGTGATACAGAATAGACAACATGATATCACACTAAGTGCTTGTGAATGCTAGTCCCCAGTTTACTTGCGTTTTGGCCCTAGATAGCTGACTTAATCTCTCTAAATTGCATTGTTATTACTTGTAAAACTAGGATAATAATAGTACCTCTCTTATGGTGTTGATGTAAAATAATATGCTTTATTCCTTTGCATCTCAAGGCTTTGTAAATGACTCATGTTTATGATCTCACTCCTTGGGATGATACACAGGTCCCTCAAAAGAGTAAGGGTTTAGGAATCAAATTTGCGCAAGGAAATGCCTAACAACAAGAGGTTTTGTTTGCTTATTTAAGTTAAAACTAAGCTTGTAGAGCTACAGATACAATATATCTGTCAGAAATGATGGCCAACACAGTGTCATAAAACAGTGTAGTGTTGTAGTTAAGAGCATAATTTTGTAATCAGATTGACCCAGGTTCAGATTAAACTTAATTTTTCTTACCTGTGAAATGAAAATAACAATAGAATTTACTCTATAAAGTTGTTCCGTGGATTACATTAGATTCTGCTATTAAAATGCTAAACAAAGGGTATGATGGCATATAATAAGGAATAACAACAAAGTTGTAACTCTGTTGGAGGGAACACATGAAGCCATCAAAACAAAACCTGAAAAACCCTTGAGTGTTGTTAATTCTTACTGTTTTTACTACCTATCTTCCCAATTGATTTTAATACGGTCTTCTAGCCTCTAGCAAAACTGGCTCCCATCATTTGGTTGATGAATGTCATACTGAGAATGTTTTTGATTTTATGAAGTTTACAAGATCGGTGTTTTACCAATCACAGACATAATAAACATTTGTATTTTAGAAATATTTACACTATAAAGAAGCCTCCTCAGTTTTAATTAAAATTATTACCCATGGGGTGATGCTGCAAAACAAAATATCTAAATCCATTTTCTTATTATTTAGAAATGTAACTTAAATTTCTTTCTTTTTCTTTTCTCTTTTATATATCTCCAAAATGCTTGTCAGCAATATGTACAATCATTTTGAAATATTTTAAATTTATATCAGTGTGGTGAAAAGCAAGACTGCCTTCCTACCACAACGGATTTCTTCCACTTGTGCATGCCTCTTAAAATGACAATTACTTTCTTATCCTTATGTTAATATTTTTCTGCATATGTGATATTCTCTCTTTGTTAGATTTTATGCAGACTTTCAATCTCATGCTTTCAATTAAGGTGACCTTTAAAATACACAGGTTTCCAAAATAGGAAACAAATCTTAATAGAGAATTACATCTATACAAACTAAGAGTTCCTGAGGTCAAGCAGGTAACTATATTTCATTTGTGTAGGGCATTTTGAAATACAAGGAAATAGAAATATGAATTAATTAAATACTATTTTTTATGCTGTGCTCACATAAATGGTTAAGTTAACAAATACAATTGTTCTTAAACTCTAGTAACCTGATTAACCATCCCTAAAACTGTTATACATCCTTTGCACAATGCTATCAACTTGTATCACACATCGTTTATAATTTTCTCATTCAACGTGTTTAAATGCTAACCATTAAAATGAATAGTAAAAATTATTGATATAACATAATAAAAGAACAACAACCATATATTGTACTTACAGAAAAATAGAGAGTCTGGATTATTAATATGTTATTGTGGGGTCAAACACTTAATGAACTTTTTAATATCAACTACTGTATATTAAATAAAATTCTCACAGCCACAACCACTGTATATGATGGCCTCTATTTCAAAGTCAAGTTTGAGATCAGATTTATATCTCATTATTGTCCATATTACCTGTGAAAGCAGTGACTCCAAAATTCTATAAAGTTCATTAATGTAATCATGTATTGTTTTAACTTATAGGGGAGCATAATAATAGTTGATGCTTGAGTATTTCTTACATAAAGTTCTAAGCCAGTTGGTAGAAACTCCCCTTTTCAGTCACTGAAGGATTTCAGTTTCCTCCATCCTGTGACATAGTCACCTGAATATATCTTTCTAAGGTCATTAAGATGATGAGGGAATTGCAGGAAGCACAACAGCTTTTAACTGATGCGACTGGAAGTGACCCACATCATAGCTCATCACGCTTCACTGGGTAAAACTAGGCATGTTGCCCTATTCTACCTGCAAGAGAGTTTGAGAAATGTCAGAAAGGTATAAGAACTCTCTCTGTCACTAATATTAAGAACTTAATGAGAGGAGGCACAGCAAGGTGGCTGAATAGAACCCTCTAGCAATTATCCCCTCATAGGAGTGCCAAATTGAAAAACTATCAACACAAGAAAGCACTTTGATAAGAACCAGAAATCAGGTAAGAAATCAGAGTACCTGGTTGTAACATTATATCAAGGAAAGAGGCGCTGAAGAGGGTAGAAAGGCAATCTGGCATTGACTACACCACCCATCCCCCATCCCCCAGCACTACTGCACCAATGCCAGGTAGGGAGAGAATCTCTGTGCTTGGAGGAGGAAATGTGAAATGATTATGGGACTTTGCATTGGAATTCAGGGCTACCCTATCACAGAAAACCAACACAGGACAGAATTCTGTCTGTGGGCACCCACAGAGGGAGTATTTAGACCAGCCCTGGCCAGAGAGGAATCTTCCATCCAGAGGTGGAAATGTGAGTTCTGGCTAGCTCCACCATCAGCTAATAAAAGTGGCCTGGGACCTGGAATAAATTTGTAAGGCTGTCAGGCCACAAAGACTGCAATCCTCAGACAATTCCTGTGGCTACACTCTAAGCCAGTGGACTTGGGATATACACGATCCAATGAGACACCAGTGGTGGTGACTAAGAGAGTACCTGTGTCATTCCTCCCCCAATGCCCAATGCCAGGCAGTGCAGCTCATGGAGAGTCTTCTGTTTGGGTAAAGGAAAGGGAACAGTACAGAGAGTAAGTCTCCTTTTGTTTGGGAGAAAAGAGAGAGTTTGCTTTGTAATTCAGAGAATTCTCCCATATCTTACCCAAGGCAACCAAGGCAGTACTACCAGGAGTCCACAAGAGTTGCAGCATCACTGGGCTTGGGGCACCCCCTAGTGATGATACAGGTGCAGTGACTAAAGACTTACATCGCAAGATTCAATTATCTTTGAATAACTGGAAAGCCTTCTCAAAAAGAGTGGATACAAACAAGCTCTGACTACAAATACCTAACTCTTCAATGCCCACACATCAACAAACATCCACAAGCATCAAGAACATCCAGAAAAACATTACCTCAATGAACAAACTAAATAAGGCACCGGTGATCAATTCCAGAGTGATGGAGATAGGTGACCTTTTAGGCAGAGAATTCAAAGTAGCTGTTCTGAAGAAACTCAATGAACTTAACAAAGCATAGAGAAGTAATTCAGAAACCTATCAGAGAAATGTAACAAAAGATTGAAATAATAAAAAAAATCAAACAAAAATTCTAGACTTGAAAAATTCAATTAGCAAACTGAAAATTTCATCAGAGTCCCTCAACAGCAGAATTGACCAAGCAGGTGAAAGCATTTGTGAGATTGAAGACAGCTATTTGAAAATGCACAGAAGAGAAAAAAGAAAAAGAATAAAAAAGAATGAAGCATGCATACAAGATCTAGAAAATAGCCTCAAAAGGGCAAATCTAAGAGTTATTGGCCTTAAAGAGGAGGTAGAGAGATATTGAGGTGGAAAGTTTATTCAAAGAAATAACAGAGAACATTCCCTACCTAGAGAAAGATATCAATATTCAGGTAAAAGAAGGTAATAGAACATAAAGCAGATTTAATCTGAAAAAAGACTACTTCAATGCATTTAATAATCAAACTCCCAGAGGTCATGGATAAAGAGAGGTTTCTAAGAGAAAAATAAAAAAGAAACCAATAACATATAAAGGAACTCTAATATGTATGGTATCAGACATCACAGTGGAAACAATACAGGCCAAGAAAGAGTGGCATGATATATTTAAAGTGATAAACAAACAAACAAACAAAAAAAAACCCCTAAATCCTTGAATAACATATTCTGCAAAAAATATCCTTCAAATATGAAGAAGAAATAGTTTCCTAGACAAATAAAAGCTGAGGAATTTTGTCAACACCAGATCTGTACTACAAAAAATGCTAAAGGGGCTGGGGCTGGTGGCTCATACCTGTAATCCTAGCACTCTGGGAGGTCGAAGTGGGCAGATCGTTTGAGCTCGGGAGTTCAAAACCAGCCTGGGCAAGAGGGAGACCCCATCTCTACTAAAAAAAAAAAAAAAATAGAAAGAAATTAGCTGGACAACTAAAAAAATATATATAGAAAAACTTAGCTGAGCATGGGGATGCATGCTTGTATTCCCAGCTACTTGAGAGGCTGAGGCAGAAGGATTACTTGAGCCCAGGAGTTTGAGGTTGCTGTGAGCTAGGCTGATGCCACGGCACTCTAGCCCAGTCAACAGAGTGAGACTCTGTGTCAAAAAGAAAAAAAAAATGCTAAAGGAAGTTCTTCAATCTGGAAGAAAATAACATTAACAAACAATGTGAAATCATCTAAAGGTATAAAACTGGTAATAGTACACAAATACAGAATAATCTTTCACTCTAATTACAGTGTACAAATAAATTATATCTTGAGTAGGAAGACTAAAAGAGTAAAAGACATCTATCAAAAATAATAAGTACGGCAAATTGTTAAGAGATACATAGTATAAAAATTTAAATGAAAACAACAAAAAGTCAAAAAGCAGTAGAAGGATGGAGTTAGAGTTTCTTTTGGCTTTCTCTGAGCTTACTTCTTTGTTTTTTTAAGCAGAGTTAAGTTGTCATCTATTCAAAGTAATTGGACATAAGATGGTTTTTGCAAGCCTCTTGTTAATTTCAAATCAAAAAACTTAAAATATATACACACAAAATAACCCCAAAAGCAAGAAGTTAAAACACAAACACAGTATCAGAGAAAATCATTTTTAAACAAATGAAGGCAGGAAGGAAAGAAGGAAGAATAGAGGACAATGAAACAATTATTAATCAAATATCATGGTAGGAGTAAGACCTTACCTATCAATAATTCTATTGAATGTAAATGGACTAAACTCTCCAAAAAAAAAAAAAAAGACATAGAGTGCTGAGTGAATTAAAAAGCAAAACCCTAATGCATGTTGATTACAAGAAACCAATTTTACCTATAAAGACACACATAGACTGAAAATAAAGATATGGAAAAAGATAGTCCATCCAAATGGAAAACAAAAAAGAGCAGGAGTAGCTATACTGCTATTAGATGAAATAGATTTCATGAAAAAAAAGTGTAAAAAGGCAACAAAAAAAGAAAACTACAGACTAATATCCCTTATGAATATAGATGCAAAAGTGCTAAAAAAAAATAAAAAAAACCAAAATCTAGGAAATCAAAATCAACACCACACACAAAAAAATGATCCATAATGATCAAGTGGGCATTATGCTAGGGATGCAAAGATGGTTCAATATACGTACATCAATAAAGGTGATTTGCCACATAGATAGAAGTAAAAACAAAGACCATATGATCATCTTAATAGATGCAGAAAAAGCATTCAACAAAATCCAGCACCTGTTCATTATAAAACCCTCAAGAAACTAGACATAGAAAGAACATATCTCCAAATTATAAAAGCCATATATGACAAATACACAGCCAACATCATAGTCAATGGGGAAAAGTTGAAATCATACCCCCAAAGAACTGGAACAAGACAAGGATGCCCACTGTCCCCACTTCTATTGAACATACTGCTAGAAGTCCTAGCCAGAGCAATCAGGAAAGAGAAAGAAATAAAGGATATCCAAATTAGGAAAGAAGAGGTCAAACTATCACTTTTTGCTGATGTTATAATTTTCTATGTAGAAAACACCAAAGACTCCACCAAGAGACTCCTAGAATTGATAAACAAATTCAGAAAATTCACAGATTACAAAATTAATATTCCCAAATCCATAGCATTTCTATGCACCATAACAGTCAAGCTGAGAGTCAAATCAAAGACTCAATACTATTCAAACCGTTACAAAGAAAATAAAATACCTAGAAATATACTTAACCAGGGAGATGAAAGATCTGTACACAGAGAACTATGAAATACTGAGGAAAGAAACTGCAGATCACACAAACAAATGGAAAAACCTATCATGCTCATGGATCGGTAGAATCAATATTGCTAAAATGTCCACACTACCCAAAGTTATTTACATATTCCACAGATCCATAACAAAAGAATTATATGCTTTGTTGGAACCAGAAAAGAACCCAAATAGCCAAAGCAATCTTAAGCAGAAAGACGAATCTGGAGGCATCACATTACCACACTTCAAACTATACTACGAGGCTATAGTAACCAAAGCAGCATTAGACTGGGACAAAAAGAGACATAGTCCAATGGAACAGAACAGAGAACACAGATATAAAACCATCTCCCTACAGCCAACAGATCATTGATAAAGCAGACAACTATATACACTGGGGAGAAGAAGCCCTATTCTATAAATATAGCTGGGAAAATTGGATACCCACATTCAGAAGACTAAAACAGTATCTATATCTCTTACCACTCACAAAAATTAATTCAAGATGGAGGAAAGACTTAATTGTAACGCATGAAACCATAAGAATTCTAGAAGAAAATGTAGGAAAAACTCTTCTAGCTATTGGCCTAGGCAAAGAATTTATGACTAAGACTCCAAAGGCCATTACAACAACAACAAAAATAAATAAATGGTACTTGGTTAAATATAAAAAGTTTCTGAACAGCAAAGAAAATAATCAACAGAATAAATACACAATACACAGAATGTGAGAAAATATTCACAAATTGTACATTTGATAAAGGGTTAATATACAGAAACTACAAAGAACTCAAGTGAATCATCAAGGAAAAAATACAAAAATTCCACTAAAAAGTGAGCAAAAGACATGAACAAAAGGTTTTCAATAGAAGACAGACAGTCAATAAACATATGAAAAAAATGCCAACATTTCTAATCATCAGGGAAATGTAAATCAAAACCACAAAAGGTGATAAATATAATAATAGATATACAAAACTTCAAGCCTGAAAAAGAAAAGACTAACTTTGTTTTGAATCAGAATGGAGTTGGGAATTTTTTCAAAAAAACAAGTATAGTAAAAATGACCTCAGACAGGCAAGTGGAGCAGAGCAGTCCAGAAAGAGGAAGCAGCAAGTGAAAATACATACACAGGAAATTTGAGGGTGCATTCAGAGAATAACAAATAGCTTGGCATTGCTGGAGCTTAAAATGAAAAGAGGTTCCCATGGAAAATACAGCTTTAAGATCAATCCTTCTGGCAGCAGACTGAGGATGGATGGGAGAGGAAAGCTAGACGAGAAGATTCTAAATCCAACAAGGCTGCTATGGTGGTAGTGGAGGAGATTATGAGCTGGTTTCTAGGAGGTAGCCTTAGTCGGTCTTGGTAACTAAAACCTTGAGGTGAGGGAAGAAGAGGGATTACTTCTAGTTTTCTGAATTGAAAGTCCATGTCAAAGGCACTTCCAAGCAAATGCTGATGGATTACAATTTCCCCTCATGAACTCGCCTGTCCTTCCTAATCCTGTCTGCCTTAGTTAAGCATTTCCTTTGTCAAATCCATCCACATGTGAAGTTGGAGGAGATTAATCTGGCCCATTTTTCAGACTATTTACCTCACCCCTTTGAATGTGTTATTATGACTACTAAAACAGAGGGGGGAAAATTATTAAGAAGGATGGAGTATCGATGTAGACATATTTTAAAGTAAAATAAGAAAATTTTTTACTGGGGGTGCCAAATCAAAGCTCATGAGGATGGTTTAAGGAAAATTTTAGTAACATCAATAGAAAATGGAAAAGGAAAGGGTATAGAAAATATCTAAAAGCTGAAGCCCTAGTCCTGTTGTATGACATTCAGGTACTCCATAAGGTCATCATTTCCTTATCTCTGGCTAATCTCTTCTTAAGTCTTCATGTACCAGAAATATTGACCTGTTTATAATTCTTTGCACAGAACATGCTATGATATTACCTGTCTTTATTACTGCTAGAATATCCTCACCATGCTCCTTGCCTGCCTAACTCTAATTTATTATTTACGATCAACTCATCAAACATCACTTACAGGAAATCTTCTTCGATCCCACCAGACTGGGTGCCCCTTAGAGATCCAATTGACACTATTAATTTCTTGATATTTTACTTACCACACCATTTTTGTAAGTATCTGGTTATATAACCTGTTTCTTTCACCTCTCCTAGACTATGAACAGCTTGAGGAGAGGGATAATTTCTTATTTATGTTTGTATCCCCAGTGCCTAGCATGGTGATTTGTAATGTTGATGGATAAATGAATGAACAATGTATAAATGATCCCGAAATCAGGAAATTGAACATTTTTAGGTCACTCATCACATTGTCTTTGGCCTTTTCTTATTTCTTGTATTCCTCCTCAATCATCTCTCTGCTTCCTCTCTCAAGACTTTTGTCCTAATGGTCAGAAGGCCACTTAATCCATGTGCAGGTGCTATCTAGCGTTGCAGGGGTAGTTAGCTCCCCCAGCACAGAGAAAATCCTTAGCCAACAAGGGACAATGTTGATGGATAAAGACCATCACCTCTTTTCCCTCATTGGGGCAATTCATATGTACAATCTACCTGTCTCCTCCCAGGGTACACAGTGGGAATGAGTTCACTGTTCCAACTTGAGAATGTTTAGTAGAAATTATCTTTATTTCGCTTAAGACAGCATCCCATGTGCAATAACTTCAGAATGATAAAAGTATTTGAGTTAATACTTGGAATTTCTCTCTCTCATATCTCTGATGTAGAGTCAAGAAAAATGTATCCCAAAGAAACTAAATGATTTGTTAAAGATCAGTGACAGATTTCATGACCAAGCCAGAGTCTTTTTCATTATAAAAAACAGAAATGTTAATTTTAAGAAAGAAAGCAAGTTCACAAAACAGATGCATTGAGCAGGAAATTATTACCCTTACAACAGAATTCTTTTAAAATACAGGAAATTCTCACCTACTCAAGTTAACATTATAAAACAACAAATGAATTTTTGGTTGACTGATCCAATATTAATATCTTCCCTTTTTTAAGAAATTATAATCAAATATAGAATTATGGCATATATGTGATTAATTCAGTAGCTAAATATGGTTCTGTTAATACATGGCAATTATTCAGAGACCAAAGATGTATAGATCGGCAGGGAAGGAGAATAGAAGGTTTTCCATGGTTAGGCATCAGTCAATTGAGGGTGGGATGAGGTTATAGAGAATATGTTAAAAAAAAAATAAACTTGGGAGGCTCATGGAAATTTGAGAGATGTATTTTTTAGCCTGTACAAGAAGGGTTTATTAGAAGGCAGGAAGTTTACAAATATCTTTATTTCTACAAAATATGCTTAGATTTTATTTATTAAGATTCAGTGACAAAAAACATTTCTAAGCAATTCAAGGTGGCTTATCTATTGTTTCACCAGAACATTTTAAGAAGAAATTTCACTATATTGTGTAAATGTTAGGTGCTCAGAAACTATTTGTATGAATAAGTAGCAATATTTATTATCCCAAGAAGAGAATAAAATAATTATATATCCTATTTTAATTTATTCGTAGCATATTTATTCTTTAATCACACACTTTAATATTATAAAATGACTTTTTGATTGTAGATTTTAAGATGAATGTGACTTTTCAAATAGAAATAAAGGAAACAGACTTTAAACCATGCAATAGTAGTGAACAGTGTTCCACAATTGAAAAGATCATGTAGTTTTCTATATGCCTATTAACATTATGCAAATAACTAAAAGATGCATTTTATTATCAGGTCTTAGGCTAGTGCCAAATCCATCTCTCTCTCTCCAGAAAATCAGAGTTTCCAGAGGAACCCTCTGGCTAATGCCTAAAATCTTGGAAGCCACATTACCCTCATAAAAACCAGCATGGCAGAAGAGGTGGTCTTCCCTTCTGAAGAAGTGATAAAAATCCTGTACAGAGTGAAAACTTTTCTGCTGTTTACAGATTTTTGCCTCGATAAAAGGTGGAATATCATTTTCATAAAACCAAAATATTTAGGAGAAAGTGTTGAATCTGCAGAATAAGCATAGGGCTTTAAGAAGGAAAGTTCTCAGATGAACAATAACTCCAACAAAGCAATTTCTTGCCCTAAAACACACAAGACTCTCTGAGTGGGTGACACTATTTCTGCAACAGTGGAATAGAGTCTTCTGTTTCGCTGCATGCCTTGGCTTAACTTTTATCATCTTCTAAGACAAACCTTTACCCAGACCATATGCACTCCAGCCTTGATCACAGGATTATCCAGTAATTCACCTTAACATAGACACTTTCTAAATGCCATGTTATAGGCTTTGGATATATAAAATATGAAGAAGAATGGTTACTTCCTTTGAGACTTTTGGGCAAGCTGAGAGAACAGATATGTTTTTAAATGACTCTAGTATGATGGAAAATACATAAGAGTGTGGATCTGAAAAGATCAGTACAGGGAAACTCAGGAAGCTGTGGCACTGGTCAAAGCAGAGTTGCTCTTATCAACCTTTTATGACATTTTGTTTCAACGTCTATGCAGCCTGATTGCTACAACCCTTGTTTTCTGCCCAACCCTAGAACAGTGTCCTGAATAAGTATTAATTCTCACCCAGAAAGATTTTTTTAAAATGATAAGTCAGAAGAGCTTAGCAAAACAATATTTTATGGTTCCAACAAGTTCAAATTCTTTATTGAGCCTGAGCCTTCATATAAATACTTAATGGAAATGAAAAAAATTGAAGGACTATGAGCCAAATATGAGAAGCCACATAAGACACAGAATATTTCATATTGATTTGCTTTGATTTTCTGCTGCAGGTCAGAAGTATATCATCATATAATCATATAGTTTCCTGAAATAAAAAAACAATCTTTCCACCTAAACATTTTATTCAATAGTTAGTGATTTTAGCTCCTAGATCTAGAACTTTTGTGACCCATTATTTTTCATAAGCCTCTACTCACATTCTCTTTGAAATTTAATTAATTTTCTATAAGGGAACATAGGCAATATTAGATAATATTCTTCTTCATTCATCCTCTGCATTTGAACAAACCATTTTCCACTTGTATCATCTCATGCTAGATTTAATCAGGCTTTAAATAAATAGTTATTGAACAATTCATCTAAGTGCATATGTTTTATCCTCACTTATCTTTTCTATTGTTATTATGAAGTCTTACTTTAACCCCACAATCTCATTTGGATCTTTCATCAATATCTCACTACATGTATTATAATTTTGATAATATTCTTTTTTGAGATTTACAAGCTAATATTTCTTTTTCTTGGCAGCAAGCACAACTTTCTCTTCTATACATTGTATATTTTCTTTTGTTATCTTAAAAATAGCTAGCAGTTTATTTTCTCCTAGAACTAATTAATTATGTTCTTACAGTAAAACTTATGCCCTCAACTACATAATTTTTTCAGTTGCTAAAAGCTTTTTATCAGGACACCACATTGCCCAGTCCAGATTGAACGATGCCCAGGGGAGTTGTGCAAAGTGGGTGCTGGTGCTGATAGTAAATTTTTCCACTGACTTTTTGGTATTTATTTATTTATTTATTTATTTTTGGTCTTTTTAGGACACATATTTTGAATCTCCTTATTTTTCATTTTTCAGTAAATATTCAAGTTTTATCATAGGCCATTTTTTCTACAAAGATTCATGCTAATTTTCCCCCATCTATTTATATTCTATATATAGATACTTGTGTCCTTTGTTCACTTACACTTTTCCTTTCCTTTAGCTTCCCTGGCAAGTTATGTATTAGCTGCCTTTCTCATTGCTGATGTGTTTTATCTCAACATTTTTTGTCCTTTCGATGCGAAGCTTCCAATTTGTGCTTTATCCTGAAATATGTTTTTATATTCAGAAAATGAATTTGATGATTCTCATTGGGTAGCTTCTCTCTAGAAACAGAAACTGCTTCAACATTTTTCTTAAGCCTCCACTCACATTCTGTTTGAAATTTCATTAATTTTCTATAAGGGAACATGGGCAATATTAGATAATATTCTAACATTGAAGAAGCTTTTTAAATTTTAAATCTTGCAATATTTTATATGCTCTAGTCATTAACACAGATATTTTAGCTTTCAGCATCCTCTTAATTGTATTTGTCCTAAGGTCAGATTACCTTGGTTTGAATTTACATTAATGAGCTTTAATCAACTTTAATCAACTAGCCTAATCTACTAAGCTACAGTTCCAATAACATTAAAATAGGGTGTTCTTAAGAGTGCCTATGACATAAAATTAGTATGAGCATTTACTGATATTTAAAAAGCACTTGACATAACCCCTGACACATAGCAAATTAGAGCTGTTTATATAATATTGCAGCATCATTACACTTTTCATGGTAAATATGTAAAAGTGAATAGATATATAATTATTCATTATATTGATGTACATGCTAAAAAAGAATACATTCTGTTAATACATCATTTGAGACAAAATGTCCCTTTAGAGGCAAGGTTAGTGATCCAGTAAGTGTAAGGAGCTTCAGGTAAAGGTTAAAGCTCTTAGCCACAGACCCTCTACATGCTAATGGGACAAATAAGAAGCATGTGACAAACACATTTGCTTATACCATGGGCCCTCCAATGTTTGATTTTACATATGTTAAATAGTGGTCATTCAGTGAATTTGAATAAGAAAAGCTATTTGATGTGAAGACATTATTTATTACATATTTTAAAAATTACTGACTTCTGTGGGTTGAGAAATTTATCTGTCAGAGAAATATAGGAAATTTTGATTAATGTTTTAATTTTCATTTTCAGAGTAGAACATCTAGGAAATATTAGAAAAAAGTTTTTTCTGATCATAAGTATCACTTTCTGCACTGTCATCCTTCCACAAAGTAGTATTTTTCCAATAAGGGCAATATGATACATATCATATGATATTACCAGAAATGATTTGAAAACATTGCGAAGTTTCCCCTAAGTGGTCATCATATTACACTTTGCCTTACTCTGATGATGTCTCAGCCAAATGAGAGTATCCCTAAAGTTAGTTACTTATTTTTCATTATTATACATAATGCTTTGCAGACTAGTAATCAAACTTTTAGAAAAAAAATATCATGACTCAGTGCAAAGGCATCTCTGAAAACAAAATGACAAAATCTCTAAATAAATACATGAAAAATTTCCAGAGATTATATAGAGACAGAAATATAAACTAAGTAACTAAAAATAAAGCCTGAAATTGTCCATAATAGTTTGTAGTTTATTAGCTAAACCAATGGGAGAAATTAGTATCTAGTGATGAATTCCATTTACATTTACTTAAGAATATGGTTCAAATTATAATTTTAAAGCCATTTTTATTTTCTGCCTATTATGCCAATATGTTCACTGGTCCCTAAAACAACATTTGGCACTTTGTGGCCATTCAGTGTATGTTTATTCAATGAAACACAATCAAACTACAGACTATTAGATTTGATATGACATTTTTCAGGACATATAAGTGAGGTTTATACAATTCACCTCCAACAAATTGAGGGATTTCTAGGTCTTAACTCTCAGTTAATAGTAAATACTTCACAAGTACACAAGTTACTCATACTGATGGGGGAGTAAAAACCAAGAGAAAACAAAATCAATCATAGATATTTCATTTTAGAAAACAAAACAATGTTTTAATATTTCCCATGTGGAAAAATAAAATTTCTAAGGACTAAAATATAAGTATTATTGGGGAGTAGAAGGTGGAAACGGGAGCATATTTTCTAAGAGAAGTTTTAATACATCAAAAATTGCTTCATTTACTAAATAAAAATTTTTGCCCATTCTAAAATAGAAATAATGTTGAAAAAGCAATCTTGGTAAAATATTGAGAACAGTGTTAATTTGTCACTACACTATATATGAAATTCCCAAGTCAAACAATCAAATTAGTAGGCAATAAGTTAAGAGTGTAAATTGATAATAAATTAGACTTCATGAAATGAATAAAAAAGGAAACTTTTTTTCTGCAAACGACCTTGTTAAAAGAAAAGACAAATTACAGACTGGGAGAAAACAAATATTTTTAAATCCTATATCTAATAAATGGCTTTGTATATAGAATGTAAAAAGAAGACTTTAAATAGTGAAAAACAACAACAAAATCACATTAGAAAATGGGCAAAATACATGAACAGAAATTTCACTGAAAAAGATATATAGATAGCAAATAAATACATTAAAAAGATTTTCTATACTTTTAGCCATCAGGGAAATGCAAATTTAGACAAAAATATGATGCTATTACATATTTATCAGAATGATTAAAATAAAAACTTGGTATAACTTCAAATACTGGCATACAAGAGACACTAGGTCACTCATATATTGCTGATGGGAATGTAAACTGATACAGCAACTCTGGAAAATAGTTTGTCAGTTTCTTTTAAAATAAAAATTGGTCTTGAAATAAGACCCAGAATTTGTACTCTTGGGAATTTATCCAGGAGAAATGAAACATGTTCACACAGAAACTTATACACAAACTCATAATAGGTTGACATGTAATAACTGAAACCTAGAAATAATCCAGATGTCATGTCACAGGTGAATGGCTATGCAAACTGTGATACATCCAAAAGAAGGAATGTTACTCAGTAACATAAAGGAACAGAGTATAGATAGATAAAACACCTTGGGTATACATAAGGGGAATTATGGTGAGTGGAAAAAGCCAATCTCCAATGACTACCTATAGTATAATTCCATTTATGTATCATTCTTAAGTGACAAAACTATAGAAATGGAAAACAGGTTAGTGGTTGTCAAGGGTTAAAGTAGGTGTGAGTGGGGGTAGCTATTTGTGGGTAGAACAAAGGAAGCTTTTGATGATGGGACAGTCTGAATCCTGAGCATGGTAATAGTTACATGAAGCTACACGTGATAAAATTTCAAAGAAATATATACACTCACACTAATAAGTGTATATATACCTGTGAAATGTGAATAAGTTCTAAAGATTTTACCAATGTCAATTTTCTGGCTTTGATATTGTATTATGCTTATGTTAGATGCTAACATCAGGAGAGATTGGTAAGTTTGCACGGGACTTCCAGTAACTTTCTTTGCAACTTCCTGGGAATCTGTAATTACTTCAAAATAAAAAGTAAGAAAAGATGTTACTCAAAAGAAAATAAGCCATGCATCCTATACAGAATAACAACACTTTCTGTTTTCTTAATTTCTAGAACAGTATGCTGCATATACTAAACACTCAAGAAATAGTTCTTGAATTAATTTTAAAAAATTATTCCATATTAAAAGGAGAGAATATATCTTTAAATTGAATCTCATAATCAACATGCATAAAATATGTTCAGAATGGTTTTAATATTTATTTTTCAATTCTAACTTGTAATAGATACACAACCAATGCATCTTACAGCTTTGCAAATGAGTTTCAAGACATTAATAACATTGGCACAATAATATTTTTATTGATATATAAGTTGTATATATTTTGAGGTACATGTGATTTTTAATCATGCATACGATCTATAATGATCAAATCTGGGTAATTGTGATATCCATCACTTCAAATAGTTAGCTTTGCTTTGTTTTGGGAAACATTACAATTTTCTCTTCCAGCTATTTTGAAAAATACAATGTTATTTTTAATTATAATTTCCTTTTGTACCTATTAAGCAACTTCTCTTTGTTCCCCCCTTTACTTCCCAGCCTCTGGTAACCACCATTTTACTTTCTACCTTGATGAAATCTACTTTTTTAGCTCCCACATTGAGTGAGAAAATGTGATATTTGTCTTTCTGTGTCTAACTTACTTTGTTTATCATAATGACCTCCAGTTCTATACATGTTCCTTGAAATGACAGGATTTCATTTTTTATGGCTGAATAATATTCTAGTGTGTGTGTATAATTTTAATTATCCATTTATTCATTGATGAACACTTAAGTTGATTCCATTTCTTAGCTATTGTGAATAGTACTGCAATAAACATGGAAGTGCACAATGGAGACAGTCCTCAACAACTGGGGTCTTTCCCACTTTCTTCCCACCCCCATTGCTACTGAGGCAGCCAGGGCTGAAGGGCTATTTATATCTAGGACTGGCAAGTGTTTCACAGAGAACAGTTACACTAGGGCACCTGGGAGCAGTTTCCTGGCCTCTGACAGAATGCCTATCACACCCAGGCTGCCTGATTCCTCTCAGGACTGGGAGGGTTTGAAAGGGAAGAGTTAACTAGAGCACTTAGGAGCAGCTGCCCCACCTCCCACAGGGTGCCTGTCACACTGAGGATTCCACAGAGCTTGGGGCTCACTCCCTTCCCTCTAAAAAGAAGCAGTGAATGCTTTTTCTGCCCCAAAGACAAAATTTACCACCTCCTCTGAAGGAGGGAGGGGATAGCAGTCCTCTCCCTAAGCTGAAAGCTTCCTGTCTCTTCTGCAAGGAGCCTACTATCCCTCAAGGCAAGTCCCTGACAGAGTCATGTCTCTCCTGCTGGAGCATTTCAGCCACAGCCCACAGCCAGTCTGGTAGCCCTGCACACAGTGGGGTAAACTGCCTCCACCAGCTCGGCTACAGGTGGGACAGGGTAGGAGCCAGGAATCAGGGTGCTTATGAGCTCCTAAAGGACAGAGATCACAGTCATTGCTAAGAGAGGGAGGTACTTGTGGCTTGTGTGTCCCACAGCTGCCTGCTTCTGCTAATCTCATCAAGAGGGGCCTGCCGTTCCTATCACAGGCTCACAGCACAGCTCCACTTCTCCTGCCTGAGCATTCTTCTGAAGAAGCCAGCATGTGAACCCAGTGAGGACTGAGAGCAAGTTTGCCAGCTTGGTCTGGATCTCATCCCCACAGGATTCAAGCACACCATCCAGGGGCCTGGAAACTAAGGATTACCTAACCTAGTCCAACACCCCTGGCACCTGAACACTCTCCCAGGGTCTGAGGACCAAATGACACAAATTGCCAGCAACATCACAATGAGTACCTACCTGCATGAGCCGAAAGGCACCATACCTCTCCAGCAGCAGAATTTCCAGCAGAGGAGAACAGGTGAACTGCAAAGCTAACTGTTTTGAGATGAGGGAAGAGATTTGAGATGAGAAGGAACCAGCATAAGAACTCTGGCAATATGAAAAAGCAGGCCGCTTCAACACCCTTAAATGATCACATTAACTCTCTAGCAATGGACTTTAACAAAAAAGAAATTTCTGATATGTCAGATATGAAATTCAAAATATGGGTCACAAATAACCTCAATGGGATCAATGAGAAAGTTGAAGGTCAAAACAAAGAAACAAAAAAATAATAATAATTCAGGACATTAATTAAAAATATGCTAAAAAGATAGATAATTTAAAAAAACAATAGAATTTCTGGAAATGACAGAGTAATTTAGGGAATTTCAAAATACAGTGGAGTTTTAGGAACAGACCAGAAAAAGCAGAAGAAAGAATTTCAGAGCTTGAAGACAAGGCTCTCAAATTAACCCAGATGGTCAAAAATATAGAAAAAAGATTCAAGAATAATGGATAAATTTTCAAGAAATGTGGGATCATGTAAATGTATAAACATAAGAATCATAGGTATCCCCAAGGGAGAAAAAGCAAAAAGCATGGAAAAATTATTTGAGGGAAAAATGGAAGAAAATTTCCCTGATTTTGCTAGAGATTTAACATGGACATATAAGCAGGTCATAGAAATCCTGGAAGATTTATTGCAAATAGGACATTACCAAGGCACATAATCATCAGTCTGGCCAAAGTCAAAGTGAATGAGAAAATCCTACAAGTTGTGAGACAAAAGCATCAGGTAACTTACAAAGGAAAACTCACCCAACTAACAGCAGTTTTCTCAGCAGAATAATTACAAGCCATAAGGGACTAGGGTCCAATCTTTAGTATTTTTAAACAGAGTAACTGTCAACCAAGAAATATATAATCTTCAAAACTAAGTTTCATAAATGAAGGAGAAATAAAATCTTTCCCAGACAAGTAAACACTAAGGGAATTTGTCACCACTATACCTGCCCTAAAAGAAATATTCAAAAGTGCTCTAAATACTAAAAAGAATGGTTACTCACCAGTGTAAAAATATTTAAAAGTAAAACTTCAGAGCTGTTATAAAACAGTAACACAAGGAAGAATACAAAACAACTGGGTAATAATCAACATGGTGACTGGAACAGTATCTAACTAATAAATTTTGATATTGAATGTAAATGGTCTAAATGCCCTACTTAAAAGATATAGATTAACAGAACACATTAAAAACACAACCCAGTATATGAAGGAAGATGTCTGAAACACCAATTGCTAGAGCATCTCAGTAGGAAGGAAAGATTTTAGAAGAGAAAAACCAAACAAATACACATATTCATAGATTGGGTGTAATTCTGAGGGTGCTATAACATGCAGGGGACTCCATTGGAGTAAAATGTAGAGCAGAACAAGGAAGAGCAATAAATCAGTGGAGATCAACCCCTGAGAGGCTTGGAGTCCAGCTTAAAGGGTAGGTGGAGCAGTTTGTCTCTCTGACAGTTGGTGGACTTCTGTGCTCCTGGAGAGACTTTCTGCACTCATGAGCCCAAAAGCTGCCAGATAATTATGAGTTTCTTGTGGAAGTACCAGGCTCCCAGCCACCATGGGATGTTTCCTGTCACCAGAGACCTGAACTGAGATGACAGGAGCCATATTGCTTCTCTACCCATCTTTGTCCTCCTCAGGAGGCAACAGCCTCACAGTTTTCAGCTTGCTTCTTCCCACAAAAACATTTCAACTCCTGCCCAGACTGCAGGAGCCACAAGGGTCCAGTGGGTCTCAGGGGATCTGCATGATCTTGGTGCCAGGACATTCCAGGAGGGCTGCTTGTGGAGAGAGGGACAGAGATGACCAGAGTGCTAGCTTTCTTCAATCCAGACTCTTTTCTTGTCCCTCTCCTCCCCCACCCATGGCTGCTGAGAGAGATAATTAAGCCACCACACTGAAGCTTCTACAGAAATTGGGGCTCAAAACATTTCCTCTTAAAGTCTTATAGTGGGCTAAGGGGTGCTCAGACTGTGAGCTTCCTGCTCACCAGGCCTCCCTGGTGCTGTATGCCAGCTGCTCCATCAGAGCAGAGCATACCCCAAAATGGAGAGACATCAAACCTGCTTTAGCACCCCATAGGGAACTCATAACCAGCACACTTATTCCTGGCACAGTCAGGAATTGATCTTTGGGGATCTGGGGGCAAAATCGCAGGCCAGATCCCATACCAAGGACTTGCTTGTGTTACTCAGGGGCATGAAGGGGAGATTTGTAAACTAATCTTGGAAGGCAAGGGAGCATGTGTAGACAGAACTGAGAGAAGAGTGCAATGTGGGCCACAGCTATGGTATACTCATGGAGCACCCCTCCACCAATAGGAAGGCTGTGCTCTCAGCCTAGACCAGGATCCTGGGTGGGGAAGATCCCCAGCCCACAGCTCTATCATGGGGGAATGTTGACAGTTCATACTCCTGCCTGCCAGCAGACATTGGAGGCTGATTGTGGAGCAGGGGAGCAGGGAAAAGAGTGAAGCCCACTCCTGACAGCCAGATTGTGAATCTCAGATGGCCCTGTCTCCACAAACAGGCTTTCTGGTTGGATGGGGCCACTCTAGTTCCTCCTTGGCAGCTTTCTCAGAAAGCTGAGAGTAGACATTTCACCCCTGGCAAAATACCTACATTGCTGACTTTTGTGGGGCCTAAGAGCAGGCTCAACCAACACAACCCTGCCCAGTCTCACTCTCCGACCCATCTCTGCTGTGGTAGCTAAGAGAGACCAACCTGGAAGTTCCAAGGCCCCACCCAACACATAGGGCATTCAAGTGCTTCTCCTGAGGGACTAGGACTAGTCAAAAGTCCCAAAGCAACTCTGTACCTTATACATTCTGGCAAGCTCCACTGACTGACAGGGAGGTCAATCTGCACAGCCCTTTACAGCATCTATTGACTCGAGCATATGAGTGTGATTGATTCTTACCCCTAAGTACCACCTATTGTCTCAAAGATTAAACTACACATGTCAATACAATTCACTCTGCTAAGACCACAGGACTGGGAAAAGAGAAAGAATTACAAAGAACTCCAACCTCCTCTATCAGAGAGAGACAAGGAATCTGCTCACTCACATAGCTCACTGCAGCTACTGGCTGCAAACAACTAGCAACTGATAAAACTACCACACTAAGGATATCTATAACCAAGGCATTCATGCAGAAACTAGAGAACTATCAAAGCACGCACAAGCAAAGCTAAAGGTTCTTACCCAACACATGCTGCAAACACACATATAGGAGTGAGGAGGAGGAAAAAGCCCTATCTAAACAAAAGAAAAACCAAAAATAAGAAGCAACATCTGCTCCAGATGAGAAGGAATCAGGGAAAGAACTCCAAAAGTATAAAAATCAGAAGGAAAGGACACTCCCAAAATGGAACGCCAGCTGTCTACCAATGGAAACCAATAAAAATGAATATACTGAAATGACAGAGAATTCCAAATATGGATTGTAACAAAGCTCATTGAAATCCAAGAGAAAATGAAAAACAAACTTGAAGAACCCAGAAAAACAATTCAGGAAATGAATAAAAAATTTACTAATGAGATCAACAAATTTTTTTTAAAAAAAGGAACTTCTAGAAATGAAAAATTCACTTAAGGAAATACAAAACACAGTGAAAAGTTTTAAGAATAGACTAGACCATGCAGAAGAAAGAATCTCAGAGTTTGAAGACAATTCTTTCTAATTAATTGTCAGTCAAAAATAAAGAACAGAGAATTAAGAGGAATGGACAAAGCCTACAAGAAAAATGGGATTATGTAAAATGGCCAAATATAAGAATTATAGTCATCCCCAAGGGTGAAAAAGAAAATTCACAAGGGATGGAAAACCTGTTGAGGGCATAATTGAGGAAAACTTCTTTGGTTTTGCTAGAGATTTAGACAAACAGGTACAAGAAGCTCAACAAACTAGTGGGAGATTCATTGAAAAGAGGCAATCTCCATGACACATAGTCATCAGACTAGCCAAAATTAATATGACAGAGGAACTCCATTGAGCTGTTAGGAAAAACATCAAGTAACTTACATAGGAAAACCCATCAGGCTAACTTGCAGACTTCTCAACTGAGACCTTAAAAGCCAGAAGGGATTGGGGCCTCATTTTCAGTCTTCTTAAAAAGAAAAACTGCCAGCCTAGAATTTCATATACTGCAAAAACTAATGTTCATACATTAAAAAGAAATAAAGACTTTTCCAGACAAGCAAACACTGAGGGAATTTGTCAATAACAGACCTGCCCTGCAGCAAATGCACAGATCGGAATTATACATGGATTGGCATAAGAGTCACCCATGAGTGTAATCCACCAAAAAGCTAAAGCTCAGAGTTCATATAAAACAATAGTACAAGAAGTAAAACAAAGCAATAAGGTACTACCCAACAGGATGCACAGAACCACATCCCACATATCAATTCTATCAATCAACATAAATGTTTTTAATTCCCCAATTAAGAGACATAGACTAACTAAGTGGATAAAAAATACAAGAATCTGCTGTCTCAGGAAACACATCTAACCCAAAAGGATTCATATAGATTCAAAGTGAAGAGATGCAAAAAAATATTCCATGCAAATGAAAATCAAAAGAAAGCAGGTGTATCCATTATCATATCAGATAAAATTGACTTACTAAAGAAAGACAAAGATTGTCATTATATAATGGTATAGGGAGCAATTCAACAAAAAGACATAGCAATCCTAAATATGAATTCAGCTAACACAGGAGCACCCAGATTGATAAAGCTAACCCTACTAGATTTAAGCAAAGAGATAAACAGCAGAATCATAATTGCCAGGGACTTCAATACCTCACTGGTAGATCTGAACAGATCATCCAAGGAGAAAATAAATAAACACTGGACTTAAATGGGGCTCTAGGACAAATCAAGCTAAAAGACATTTACAGAACACTTTACTCAAAAAGTACTCAATATACATTCTTCTCATCAGTGCATGGAACATTCTACAAGATTGATCATATTTTAGGCTACAAAATATGGCTTAACAAATTAAAAAAAAAATAAAACATACCATATATCTTCTCAGACCACAGTGAAGTAAAACCAGATATCAACTCCAAGAGAAATATTCAATTCTACACAAAGTCATGGAAATTAAACATCCTGCTGCTGAATGATTATTTGATCAACAATGAAATGAATATGGAAATCAAAAGATTCCTCAACCTGAATGACAAAGTGGACACAAACTATCAAAATCTATGGGATGTAGCAAAAGCAGCCCTAAGGGGAAATGCACACCCTTAAACGCCTACATTAAAAAAAACCCAGAAAGATCACAAATCAACATTCCAATGAATCATCTCAAGGAACTAGAAAAGGAAAAGCAAACTAAACTCAAAACAAACAGAAAAAAAATAATTAAAGTCAGAGCAGAATTAAATGAAGTTGAAAATTAAAAAATGATATAAAATATTAATGAAACAAAAAGTTGTTTCTTTAAAAAGATAAACAAAATTAATAGAACTCTCCTTATATTAACTAGAAATAGAAAAGAAAGGACCCAAATAAGCTCAATCAGTTATGAAAAATGAGATATTCCAACTAATACCACAGAAATACAAAATATCATCTGTGAATACTATGAAAATCTCTATGCACATAAACTCAAAAATGAAGAGGAAATGGACAAGTCCTTGGAAATGGACAATCTCCCAATACTCAAGCAGAACAAAACAGAACTCTTGAGCAGAGCAATAACAAGCAACAAGATTGTGGCAGCAATACAAAATCTTCCAAAAAAAAAAAAAAATCCCCAGACCAGATGGATTCACAGGGGAATTTTACCAGACCTATAAAGAAGACTTGGTATCGATGTTGCACAAATTATTCCATAACAGGGAGAAAGAGGGACTCCTCCTCAACTCATTCTATGAAGCCAGTATCACCTTGATACCAAAGCCAGGAAAGGACACACGAAAGAAAGAAAGAAAGAAAGAAAGAAAGAAAGAAAGAAAGAAAGAAAGAAAGAAAGAAAGAAAAAGAAAAGAAAATGACAGAGCAATATGCCTTATGAATATAGATGCAAAAATCCTAAAGAAAATAATAGCAAACCAAATTCAATAGCACATCAAAAAAAAATAATAATCCACTATGACCAAGTGGGCTTCATCCCAGGGATGCAAGGATGGTTCAACATGTTAATCAATAAATGTGATTTGCCACATAAACAGAAGCAAAAACAAAGATCATATGATCATCTAAATATATGCAGTAAAAGCATTAGAAAAATTCAGCAGCTTTTCATGATTATAAGCCTTCAACAAACTTGGCATGGAAGGAATATATCTTGAAATTATAAAAGCCATTTATGAGATACTCATAGCCAGTATCACAGTGTATGGGGAAAAGTTGAAAGCATTCCCACTAAGAACTAGAACAAGACAAGGATGCCCACTGTCACCATTTTTATTCAATATAGTCCTACAAGTTGATAGAATCAACATGGCTAAAATGTCCATATTCCCCAAAGTGATTTACAGATTCAATGCCATTCACATCAAGTTACCAGTCATACTTCACAGATCCAGAAAACTTAATTCTATGCTTCTTTTGGAATCAAATACGAACCCAAATAGCCAAAGCAATCTTAAGCAAAAAGAACAAATCTAGAGGCATCACATTACCAGACTTCAAAATACACTACAAAGCTATAGTAACCAAAGCAGTGTGGTATTGGGTCAAAAATAGAGACATAGACCAATATAACCTAATGGAGAACCCAGATATAAAACCAACCACATACAGCCAAGTGACAAAGCAGACAACAATATACACTGAGAAAAAGAATCCTTATTCAATAAATGGTGCTGGGGCAACTGGACAGCCACATGCAGAAGAATGAAACAGGATCCATATTTTTCACCACTCACAAAAAAATAATTCAAGATGGATAAAAGACTTAACTGTAAAGGCATGATACCATAATGATACTAGAAGAAAATTTTGGAAACTCTTCTAGATATCATTCTAGGCAAAGAATTTATGAAGAAGACCCCAATGGCAATCATAGCAACAACAAAAATTAATAAATGGGACTTGATTAAATTTAAAAGCTTCTGCATAGCCAAGGAATAAAAAGAGCAAACAGAGAACCTACAGAATGAGAGAAAATATTCATATGCTATATATCTGATAAAGGGCTAATAACCAGAATCTACAAATAACTCAGCAAATCTTCAAGAAAAAAAAATCAAATAATCCCATTAAAAACTGGGCAAAATCATGAACAGAAGCTTTGCAAAAGAAGATAGACTAATGGCCAATAAACATGAAAAAATGTCCACCATCTCTAATCATCAGGGAAATGCAAAGGAAAACCAAAATGAGATATCACCTAACTCCAATGAGAATGGCTTTTATCAAAAAGTCCAAAAACAATAGATGTTGGCTGGATGTGGAAAGAAAGGAACACTTAAACACAGTTGACAGGACTGCAAACTAGTATAATCTCTATGAAAAATAGTTTGGAGATTCCTCAAAGAACAAAAATTAGAACTAACATTTGATCCAGCAATCCCACTACTGAGTATTTACTCAAAGGAAAAAAAATCATTTTATCAAAAAGATACTTGCACTTGAATATTGATTGCAGCGCAATTCACAATCACAAAGATGTGGAATCAACCCAAGTGCTCATCAATTCATGAGTGGACTAATAAAATATGGTATATGTATACCTGGAGTACTACTCAGTCATAAAAAATGAATTAATACCTTTTGCAACAATCTGGATGAAACTGGAGATCATTCTCCTAAGGGAAGTATAGCAAGAACGGAAACACAAACACCACATGTACTCACTATTAAATTGGAATTAACAGATCAGCACTCATGTGCACATATGGGAATAAAAGAGAGCAGAAATGAAGAACGTGGGAGAGGGGAGGAAAGCATGAGTGAAATCATATCTAATGGGTACAGTGTACACTATCTGGGTGATGGGAACAATTATAACTTTGACTCAGGCAGTATAAAAGCAATCCATGTAACCAAAACATTTGTACCCCTGTAATATTCTAAAATTAAAAAAAAGACAAAATCTCATGTCATGAAATTAATGTACAAAAATCATTTCTATACACCAAAAATGACCAACCTTAGAACCAAATCAAGAACTCAATCCCATTTACAATAGCTTAAAAAAATACCTAGGAATAGATTTAACCAAGGATGTAAAAAATCTCTACAAGGAGAATTGCAAATCACTGATGAAAGAAATCATAGACAACACAAATCAACAGAAAAATATCCCATGCTCATGGATTGGAAGAATCATTAGTGTTAAAATCACCATATGGCCCAAAGTAATCTACAGATTCAATGAAATTTCTATAAAAATACCAATATCATTTCTCACAGAATTAGAAAAAAGAATCCAAAATTTCATGTGGAATCATAAAAGAGCCCAAATAACCAAAGCAATCCTAAGCAAAAAGAATAAATCTGGAGGTATCACATTACCTGAATTCAAATTATACTAAAAGGCTGTAGTAACAAAAATAGCGTGGTACTGGTATCAAAATAGACATATAGATCAATGGAACAGGATAGAAAGCCAATGGGCAATGTACGTAACCATAATATTTGTACTCCCTTAATATGCTGAAAAAAAAAAACCAAACACCCACAATCAACTGATTTTTGACAAAGCAGACAAAAACATACACTGGGAAAAGGACTCCTTATTCAATAAATGGTGCTGGAAAAATTGGAGAGTCACATGCAGAAAAATGAAATTGGATCCCTATCACTCACCATATATAAAAATAACTCAAGATGGGATAAATACTTAAATGTAATATGTGACACAATAACAGTTCTAGAAGAAAACTTAGGAAAAACTCTTCTGCACATTGGCCTGGACAAAGAATTTATGACTAAGACTCTAAGAATAAATATAACAAAAACAAAAATAAATAAATTGCTCTTAATTGAACTAAACTGTCTCTTTATCTCAAAAGAAATAATAAACAGAGCCAATTGACAACCTACAGAATCGGAGAAAATATTAACAGACTATACATCCAACAAAGACTAATATCCATAATACACAAGGAACTCAAACAAATCAGCAAGAAAAAAACAATCCCATCAAGAAGAGGGCAAAAGATCTGAACAGATATTTTTCAGAAGAAAATATAAAAATGTTCAAAAAACATGAAAAAATGCTCAACATCACTAATCATCAGGGAAATGCAAATGAAAACCACAATGAGATATCACCTTACCTCATCAGAACCAACATTACTAAAAAGGCTACAAACAATAGATGTTGTTACAGATGCAAGGGAAAGGGAACCATTGTACACTGTTCATGGGGATGTAAATTAGTACAACCTCTATGGAAAACACTATAGAGATTCCTCAAAGAACTAAAAGTAGACCTACCTTTTAATTGAAAAATCCCACCATTGGGTGTCCACCAAAGGAAAGGAAATAATTATATCAAAAAGACATTTGCACTTGTATGTTTATTTCAGCACAATTCACAATTGCAAAGATAAGGAATCAACTTAAGTGCCCATCAGCTGAGGACTGGATAAAGAAAATATGGTACACACACACACACATACACATACACACACACACACACACACACACACCCATGGACTATTATTCAGCCATAAAAAAGAATAAAATAATTTCTTCCAGCAACTTGGATGAAACTGGAAGCCATAATCCTAAGTGAAGTATTTCAGGAATGTGAAAACAGATACCACATGTATTCACTTATAAGTGGGAGCTAAACGATGGGTATATATGGTCACATAGACTGTGTATAAGGGACTTTGGAGACTTGGAAAGGGGGTGTGAGAGCAGGGGCGGGGATGAAAAACTACCTATTGGTTACAATGTATGCTATTAAGTTGAGAGATGCACTAAAATCTCTGACTTCACCACCATATAATTCATCCATGTAATGATAAACCACTTGTAGCCCCTAAATCTAAATGAAAAAAATAAAAATTCAGATATCCCTTGGATAGCCTGATTTATTTTCTTTTAAATCTATATCCAGCATTGGATTGCTGGGTGATATGGTGATTCTATTTTTAGTTTTTTTCTTGAGGAACTTCCATACTGTTTTCCATAGTGGTTGCACTAATTTACATTCCCATCAACAGTGTATGAGGGTTCTCTTTTCTCCTACATATTTGCCAGTATTTGTTATTTTTTGTCTTTTTTATAATAGCCATTCTAACCGAGGTGAGGTAATTATCTCATTGAGGTTTTCATTTGCCTTTCTCTGATGATTAGTGATATTGAGTGTTATTTCTTATACATGTTGGCCATTTGTATGTCTTCTTTTGAAAAATGTCCATTCAGATTTTTTTCCATTTTTAATGAATTATTTGGAGGGTTGTTGTTGAGTTGTTTGAGTTCCTTATAAATTCTGAATATTAATCTTTTGTCAGATGCATAGCTTGTAAATATTTTCTCCCATTCTGTAGGTTGTCTCTTCACTTTATTGTTTTCTTTGATGTGCAGAAGCCTTTTATCTTGAAGTAATACCATTTGTCTAGTTTTGCTTTTATTGATTATACTTTTGAGGTCTCCTCAAAATATATTTCCCATACCAATGTCCTATAGTGTTTCCCCAGGGTTTTCTTCTAGTAGTTTCATAGTTTCAGGTCTTACGTTTAAGTCTTTCATCCATTTTGTGTTGATTTTTGCATATGTGAAAGATGAGAATCTAGTTTCCTTCTTCTGCATATGGATATCCAGTTTTCTGAGCACCATTTGTTAAAGAGGCTTCCCTTTTCTTAATGTATGTTCTTGGTGTCTTGGTAGAAAATAAATTCTTAATTATGTGTTCTTAGGGTAATCAAAGAACAACATATACTAAGGTTACAAATGTAGATGTCATTTTTATAAAATAAGTACAGTAGCAGAAAAAATCTTGATTACATGAAAACTGAGGAAAAGACTCAAATCCTCCATGTTGCCCCCAGTTGTCAAGCCTAGATGTGATACTGATTTTTGCACCTTGTTAAACTTAAAGTTACTGCCAGACACTATTTTTATTTTAGGAGACCTTTTAAGATAAGATAATTTGGCTTCATTTTATCTTAATTCACCTGATGGAAGCTTTCTCATTCTCTCTTTCATTCTAGGCTCTCAGCAACCTCCCTTTATTCCTTAATAGACAAAGCTTTACTTCAGACACAGAAGAATCAATACAGAACTAAATACAGTGTGCTGCTCCCCATCAAAGACTAAATGAAGAAGTATATGAAAAGTCTTGCACATTGAGTAAAATCAGTGAAATCTGCCCGTTTGCTACTTAACCTTTTAGCTAGTCAAAAGTTTATAGAACTAGAAATAAGAAAAAGAGTATTGGATTCATTTTCTCAGATGCTGAGTTAGTTATAAAACTAACATAGACTCCCCAACGCAGTGGCTTAAATATTATTAGAATTTGTTTCTGAAGTGAAAGAAGCATGTAAGTTGGCTGCCTGGACTTGTTTGGTGTCTCCATGAAGACATCAGGGACAAGGTTAGCTTCCAGTTTCTCTCTCTGCAAACCCTAGGGTGTGGCTTTGATTCCTAAGGCATAAAATGCCCGCTAAAGCTCTAGCTATCTCCAGGGTCCCTCAAAAGTCTTACATAGTATTAATATTTTCATTCACATATAAATGACAGTAACTTAGTCAACCAATATTACAAAGGAAGTTAGAAAAATTTCTTTTTAAATGAAGGACATATGTCCATGAAAATTTGTAATTTTATGAATTTTAGGGAAGGCAACATATAATGGCTCTTAGAAAGTAAATTAAAGTTCTACCATAGGTACTATGTTAGGGTTCTCCATAGAAATTGAACCAATAATATACATATAATCCATCTCTACCTCTATCTATACGACAAATAGATAGATTTATTGTAAGAATGGGCACACATAATTCTAAAAGCTGAGAAGGCCTGGGATCTGCATTCAGCAATCTGGAAACCCAGGAGAGCTGATGACATAGATCCATTCCAAGAATCAAGGTCTGAACCTCTACGGAAAACACTATAGAGATTCCTCAAAGAATTAAAGTAGACCTACCATTTAATTGAGCAATCTCACCATTGGGTGTCCCCCAAAGGAAAGGAAATAATTATATCAAAAAGACACTTGCACTTGTATGTTTATTTCAGCACAATTCACAATTGCAAAGATAAGGAATTTTCTTCCTGGATTAGGCTATTGTAGTTGTCCATAGACCTTAATCACAGAATATTGTAATGCTAAGAGACACCCTAAGAGATCTGTATTTCAGACACACTGTCCTTTACCTCCATTGTAGAGTAGCAACCCAGTTTCCTCTCAGTAGTCAGGATCAATCATGCCATGCAGTTCAGTAACTTCATTCTTTGTTGATTCAGAGGCATGAGGAGTCCACAGTGGTTCGGTGGCAGTCTGAACTTCCAGTTCAATGGAATCACTGTTGTGCCCTCTATTGGAAGCATTCTTCTTTTTGGAACTAAGACCTCTAGGCCAGCAGAGCATAAGTTTAAAGGAATATAAATAACAAATTTTGCTAATGGGTCACTAGAGGTTATAGTGAGTGATTTCACCCTGATTTCCACCCTTTGATTTGTGGACCTGTGAATGCTGGATACAGAAGCAGCAGCACCATAAATTGGATGCTGATTAAGAGCATATGCAGCCTTCTGGAGGATCTTGCCACAGCCTGGAAGGTATTGTCACCTAGCTGGTACTGTAACTGAGTGTTCAAAAGGCCATTCTACCATCCTGTCAAGCCTGTTGCGTTAGGATGGTGTGGAACATGATAAGACTAGTGACTTCCTTGAGCATGATCCCATTGCGGCACTTCTTTGGCTGTGAAGTGAGTTCCTTGACAAAAAGCAATACTGTGTGCAATATCATGATTGCGGATGGGACATTCTGTAAGTCCATTGATGGCAGTTTTGGCAGGAGCATTGCATGAATGGAAAAAAAAAATCCACACCCAGAGTGTCTATTCCAATAAGAACAAAATGCTGCCCATTCCATGACGGAAGCAGTCCAATATAAACAACCTAATCAACCTGCTACTAGATAGCAGGCTGATCACCCCAGAGAGGCCTCAGTGTTGGTCTCTGTGGTTGGCAGATTGGGCATTTAGCAGTAGTTGTAGCCAGGTCTGCCTTGGTGAGTGGGAGTTTGTGCTGCTGAGCCCAGGCATAACCCCCATCCATGCCACCATGCCTACTTTATTCATGAGCACTTTGGGTGATGACAGGTATGACTGGGAAAAGAGGCTGAGTGGTATCCATTGACTGGGTCATTCTATCCATGTGATTATTAAAATTCTCCTCTGATGAGATCACCCTTTGGTAAGCATTCACATGGGAAAAAATATTTTTTTTACCTATTCAAAGAAATATATTAATATACATCTTCCCCAGACTTCCTTGTCACCAATTTTCCATCCATATTTCTTCCAAGTCCCTGATCATCCAGACAAACCATTAGCCACAGCCCATGAATTGGTATATAATTAAGTATCTGGTCATTTCTCTTTCTAAGCAAAATGGACAGCCTGATGCACTGCTTGATGTTTTGCCCACTGGGAGGATATCCCTTCACTACCGTACTTCAGAGGTAGCCCAGAAATAGGCTGTAGAGCTGCCTTTTGTCCCACTTTTAGGTGGTACCTGCATGTTGTTCAGAACCATCTATAAACCAAGTCCAAGTCTTCTTTTCCTATATAAACTGATTATTTATCATGAGGGAGCTCCCTCTGAAGTCATAGGTACAGGCTGGGAGAGAGAAGGTAGTGTAACAGGAGTAGTGGGTATAGGCATTTGGGCCCCTTTTTCATATAACCTACATGTCCCTTCATGGCCTGCTCAGAACTGTTCTCCCATATATGACTTCCATATAACAACGAGGTATTCCTGTTCTTGCCAAACTTTATGATTTGGGGGGTCAGATAACATGCAATTCATGATAGGTAGCTCAGGCCTTATAGTAACTTGGTGCCCATGGTTAAGTTTCCAGTCTCTGCTATAGCCCAGTAGCAGGCCAAGAGCTGTTTCTCAAAAAGGGAGTAGTTATCTTCCGAGGATGGCAAAGTGTTGCTCAAAAATCCTAAGGACCTGCACTACAAATCACCTATAAAGGCCTACCAAAGGTTCTAAATAGTATCTCTTTCTGCCACTGACACATCAAGCACCATTGGATAGGCTGGATCATATGGCTCAAGTAAGAGAACAGTTTGCACAGCAGCTTGGATCTGTTGCAGAGCCCTCTCTTGCTCCAGGCCTCACTAAAAACTAGCAGCTTTTTGAGTCACTTGGTAAATGAACTCGAGTTACACACCCAAATAAGGAATATGCTGCCTACAAAATCCAAAGAAACCCACTAAGTGTTGTTCCTCTTTTATGGCTGTAGTAAGGGCCAGATGCAACAACTTATCCTCCACATTAAAAAGGACATCACAACATGGCCCACACCAATGGATGCCTAGAAATTTCACTGAGGTAGAAGGCCCTGGAATTTTTGTTGGACAAAAAATTTTCCCAACCTCTAACATACAAATGTCTTATGGATAATGTAAAGTTGTTGCAACTTCTTGCTCCATAGGCCCAACCAGCATAATGTCATTGATGTAATGGACCAGTGTGATATCTTGAGGAAGGGAAAGGTGATTAAACACCTGTGAACTAAATTATGACATAGGGCTGGAGAGCTGTTATGCCACTATGGTAGGACTTTGACGGTATATTGCTGCCCTGGCCAGCTGAAAGATAACTGCTTCTGGATGTCCTTATCAACAGAGATGGGGGAAAAGGCATTAGCCATATCAATAGCTGCATACCAGGCACAAGAGAACATGTTAATTTGTTCAAGCAATGAAACCAGATTTGGTATAACAGCTGCAATTGGAGTCACAACCTAGTTAAGCTTTTGATAATTCAATGTCCTTCTTCAAGATCTATCTGTCTTCTACATACTCCAAATACAAGAGTTGAATGGGAATGTTGTGGGAATCAACACCCCTGCATATTTCAAGTCCTTGAACATGGATGGCACTAATCTCTGCAATCCACCCAGGGCTGAAACTTTGCTTCTGATTGACTATTTTTCTAGGTAGATGAAGTTCTAATGGCTCTCACTTGGCCTTCTCCACCATAATAGCCCTCAATCAACAGTCTGGGAAACCAATGCGGGGATTCTGTCAGCTGCTAAGTATGTTTATTTCAATTATGCCTTTGGAGAAGGCATAATTGGAGAAATAATCACAGATGCATTCAGGGATCCACTGGACCCACTGTGAGATGGACCTGAGCTAAAATTCTGTTGATGATCACTTGATCCCCACAAAGCCCTACTCTAACTGGAGGGCCATAGTGTTGTTTTGGGTCTTCTGGAATCAATGTTTATTTAGAGACAGTGACCAGTAATCCCCGAAAGGTGTGATTATTTTATTTTCCCCAGTGTACAGTTACCCTGGTAAAGGTGATGGGTACCCTTGGGAAAGGTTGGGAGAAAGATTAAAAGTATAAATTTTAGGTACTATACCAGGGTTTTTTATTGAGAGGATCTAGCCACTATTTAATTCAAAGGGTTCTGGGTCTATAATAAGGCTCATTGAGAAGCCATGACTCTCTCTGTGTTTGTGATCCAGGTTAGACTTTTATTCACTTGATCTAGAACTTTTCTACTTCTACAGATCAAGTAAGATTTTAGTAGGCTTCCAATGTGTTTAACTTCTAGAAATGCCATGATCAACTAGCAAATACTATAGGTCTAAATAATTCAGATTATTCTGATTGGTATCTTGACTTTGCTATCCATTACTGTAACTATATCCATCTTGCCTTTGATGGCTGAGTGTTGCCATTTAGGCCTGCCGCTCCAAAATTCAATTATTCTCACTGCATTTATGTTTCCTAATTTACTGACTGAAGTTCTCACTGTGAGGTCTGGCCTACAGAGAAGAGCAATCACAGAACTCTTCAAAGGTGCCAGGCCTCTACTTACAAATTTATTTCTCACAGTTATGGTAAAATATGTGTTCTAGATCCTCCCAGTGTGGAGAAGTATCTCTTATATAATAAATCCATTCTAATATTCCAGTTTCCCTAATCCTTTAAATTCCTTCCTCTGTGTTAAACCAAGGCATATCCAGCATTTCTAACACATTTATTGCAGGCCACCAATTTGTCCATGTTTCAGCCAACCAACTAATCTGGTAGAGCCCTTTATAACTGGTCAAGCTATAACATTAAGTGCAGAATCTCTGCTCAGTGAACCTCTACTGATAAATCAGCCTGATCCAACTTTATACTCCTCCCACCATTATTGCACACTCTTAATATCCATTCCCATACATGTTCTCTGGATTTCTTTCTGTATAAATTAGAAAATTCAAACAATTCTTTTGGAAGGTAGCCTATCTTCTCATGGTTCACAGTTTGTACCTCACCTATTGGGGGAACTGGCTGGAATTTGAGTCTAATTATACATCTAGAAGCAAGGAGGTGTGGTAGTGATGAATCCTAAAGAGACTCAGCATGGTCCTGCATTGCATCAGAAGAGGTCATTACAGTTTCCTCAATCAGTGTGGGGTTAATCTCCAAGACAGGGGTGGAGAGGGTACTCCACTTGGTGTGGGGGGACTTCGCTAACTTGCAAAGATGATTTATCAGGATTTAGGAATTCAATGTCCCAAGCTTCTTCAGGGTCTCCCCACACCTCCCTATTCCAACTTTCAGGATCTCATTCCTTTCCAATCAATGCCCTTGCTTTAACAATAAACATAGTATGAGACTGGGAGTTCAATTTGCATTGTATTTCAGCCAGTTGCAGGATGAGAGTCTCAATTTGATTTTCAGCAGTCTCAGCTCTGCAGATATAGGAGATAAGTCTCCTTTAGGAAACATATAGAAGCTTTCGGCTCATTTATACAGCACTTGATCTGGGATTTGAATCCCTAACTTTGTCTTTTCCTTTCTCCACTTTATCCAGTAATATTAGGAGTAACCAGCGAATCTTTTTATATTTGAGGGTTTACCAAAAGTATTCAAAAGTATCATATACACAGTCACCCAATTACTAATGAAAGGTTGATAAGGAGTTTTCAAAGGTGATATTTTGTGTGTGTCTATTGCCAGATTATGCCATGGACTATCAGGGCTCTTTTTGTAGTTATTAGAATCTTTAAATCTAATCAGATGAGAGAGCCAATTCCAGAAATTCCAAAACCAATTTATAAATCTCATTCTTAAAATTTCTTTCCTCTAGACCCCACTTTCAGTACCCAAATCTGTATTACACACAGTTCTCTGGACAAACAGAATGAATTAGAGATGGGTAGGTAGGTAGGTGGGTAGATAGATTAATTATAAGAAATTGACTCACATCATGATTATGGAGTCTGAGAAGTCCTCTGGTTAGCAAGATGGAAATCCAGGAGAACTGGTGGTGTAAATTCTAGTCTGAGAGCAGGAAAAGACTGATTCATTAGCTCAGGCAGTGGCACAGGTGAAGTGTTTTTTTTGCTCAGCTTTACTTTAAGTCTTCAAGTAATTGGATTAGTTTCACCCACATTAGGAAGGGCAATCTGCTTTACTCAGGAAAAGACTGATCCATCAGCTCAAGCAGTGGCACAGGTGAAGTGTTTTTCTTACTTAGCTTTACTTTAAGTCTTCAAGTAATTGGATTAGTCCCACCCACATTAGGAAGGGCAATTCTGCTTTACTCAGTCGATATACTGATTCAAATAATTCTCATCTAGAAACACTCAAACAGATACACCAAAAATAATGTTTGATCAAATATCTAGACACCCTATGTCCCAGTGAAGTTGACACATGAAATCAGCCATCACAGGAGCCATGGAGCTTACAATGACATTGTGAATTCCTTTCTGAATAGGGAATGCACCAAATATCAATTCAACAAACGATATTAGAGTTTTGCTAGGGGCATGTGGCCAAATGCTTAGGGGAATCCACAAATGTGGAAAAAATACTTTCAAATCAAATATTTGATAAGGGACATGATCCAGAATAAAGAACTCCTACAACTGATCATTAAAAGAAAAATAAACCAATTTAAAAATGGTCAAAGGATCTGAATAATCATTTCTCCAAAGAAGATATACAAATGGAAAGATACACCAATAAGCATACGAGAAGAGGCATAACAATATTAGCCATCAGGGAAATGGAAATCAAAAGCACAATAAGATCTTACTTCACACAAACCAGGATGGCAATGATCAAAAAGATAAACAGTAGTGTTGATGAAGATGTAGGGAAATTGGAACCTTATATGTTGATTAATTGTAGAACTCTAACATATTGATGCAGCTGCTTTGGAAACCAGTCTGGTAGTTCCTCAAAATGTTAAGCATTGAGTATGATATGACCCAAGAATTGCTCTCTTATATGTATACCCACAAGAAATGAGAACATATTTCCACACAAAAACTTGTACATGAATATTCATATCAGCATTATTCATCATTGGCAAAAAGTAGAAACAACCCAAATGTTCATCAGCTAATGAATGGATAAACCAAATATGGTATATCCATGTAATGGAACATTATTTGGCCATAAAAACGAATGCAGTATTACTATATGCTACAATATGCATGAAACTTGAAAACATGATAAGTGAACAAGTTGTAGAAAATACATATTGTATTTAATATTATTCCAATTACATGACATGAGCAGTATGCAAACCTATGGATATATAAAGGAGATTAGGAGGAGGAGGAAATAAGGAGTGACTGCTAGGGCATATGGGATTTCCTTTGGGGTGATGAGAATATTCTGGAGTTAGATAGTAGGAATAGTTGCACATTGTGAATTGTCAAGCAAATGGCATCCATTACCACCTTCAGAGCTAAAGAATCCCAGTGCATGGAGGGCAGTGGAAATCATAACATAACCACCAGGAACAGTGGTCCTAAGACGTCAATCTACTGCATGGTTTGCAGGTTTGTGGTTACCAATCAAGACACAGCTCACACAGGCACTGGAAGGAACAGTGCTTTACTCACATACAGAAGAACAAAACCAGCTTCAATAATTAGCATTGGTCTCCAGTACCCAGTGGGAGTCTTTCATAGCAATCACAGGGAAATTATTTGCAAATACCTGTCTTGTGCTAGAGCTGAAGGACTCCATTTCATTTGCACCAGGAACAGATAGCAGTGGGGTTGGCCCAGTGTCATATGACACTCACACTTAAGCAGAACAAAAAAGTACACATCAAACCTGTAAAAGTGAAAGATATTGCTAAACAAGGTTATATGCCTATCTCCTGTTGCAAGCTCTGATAAGGAAATATTTCAAGCCTGAGACACATTCTTATGCAATTATGCAAGAGTCTGCAGGCTGCCCATGAATGCCTTTCCCATCATGAATATACAGTACTAAAAACCACTCAATTGCACAATATAAATGGTTAGATTTTATGGCAGGTAAATTATGTCTTACTAAATCTGGTATTAAAAATAATAAAAATGCTTGTGGCCAAATAAAGGAAGTAAGACGTAGCATCATTCCCCGTCCTCAAAGACACTGGAATCCAATATGGATTATGTAGGCCAGTAAACAGTTATATGTTTCTTGCTCTAAAACTATTATGTGCAATTGTTAGGGGATCATAATATCACATGCAAATATTTTGTAGAAAAATATGAAAACAATGTTGGTGACACATTTAATTGTTAATAGCTTAATTTATTAGAGTATACTAACAGAAAAACATCCTAATAAATACACAGTCAAATAAATAAATATGTGGTTTTAGGTGCTTTCCTGTCACCATATCCTCAAATAGAGTATTGTAGGTCCATTTTAATTTATAATGTATCTCCTTATCTTAAAGATTTTCTTTGACTCCCCAGTAAATTTTTCACCTAGTGCTTTTATCCAATATACATTCATACTAGTTTCTAAGAGAATAGACTTCCCCTCTTGCTTAGATTAAACTTGAAGAAATGAAGAAGAAAAAATTTAAAGATTAAAGATTTTAGATCTTATGTTTTTTTAAAAAAAACCTTTAAGGAGAGCTAAATCCAAGGTCAATCTGTCAAAATATTTTACATTTATTAAAATAAAATAGCCTAAGGTATATTATTATTATTTTAATTATTATTAATGCTTGCAAAAGCTAAGCACTTTGCTAAATACTTTGGTTGGATTATGTCATTAAATCAGGTAAGTACTACCAATATTATTGTTCCCACTTTAAGTTGAGGAAAACAAGATTAAGAGACATCTAATAATCTATCCAAAGTCATAGCCAGGATTCAGATATAAGGGAGTCAGGACCCTAGGCTTTCATTCATTGCCTATTCCAATTTTTCATAAATCATATATACTATATTAAATCTTATTTTACTATACTATTCAAAAAAGACCAAAATAGTAAAAAACAATAGCTATAATAGGAGCTAATATTTATATTAAATCCACATAGTATTAAATAATATGCTAATAAGTTTATGGTACCATTTAATTGGATTGCATAAGGAGGATATCATATTTAATAGGACTTATATTAATATTAATGAGTATTATAAAATTAAATTATATCATTAATGATGGCATGATGATGGTGGTAACAAAGTTGAAGGAAAAGGATATGTAGATCATTATGGAAGGAGGGCTCTAGGCCTGATTTCAAAAGTTCAATTGTTAATTTAAGTGCTTAGCAGGAAGCTTACTGTCTATCAAGTATGTTTTAATGGAAATACAACATAAGTTTTTTCCTTTGTTTGAAGAAAGAAGATGAAGGGCAGCCTGCATAGTCTTTTTTAAAAGGTTTCTCCTTACCACTTTATATCTTGTAGTTATAAAGCCTTGTCTGAAGACCAAGCTTTATTCCAAGGAGGGATCAATTTCCATTTTTTCTAGGTTATCAAAGAGGTTTAAGAGTAGATTAAGACCTTACTCAAGTAGTTTAAAGACACTTTCATTGTGGGCCTTATATTTTCCTGTTTCACCTTGTCATTACTCAAAGTAATAAGCAAATATTTGAGATCCATTTCAGACATCTTATTAGGGTAAAATTAATGACTTTACTTAGGTCAATGATATTGGACTACTCTCAAATATTTTACAGTTGTTACAGTTTTGTTTGCTTATTCCTTTGTTTCTTTAATTTCTACACCTATAATAAGAAAATTATCTGTGGTTTAATTCTGTGGTTAGTTCCATATTGCATATCATCTATTTACTATTTCTTTACAGTTCAATCATGAGCAAAGATAAGCCTTTCTATGCTTCATTTAATGTAACCTTAAGAATGATTTGATAAAATTTACAATATAATTTGACATACATCTGGTATAATTGCTCTTGAAAGCTTTGATTATATTTTGACCCACATTGGCAAGTAAATAAAGTAAATAAACTTGGTGTGTGAGGAGGGGCTATAAACTAACATTAGAATAAATACAGATTAATTGCTCCAAATGATCAGTTTTAGAATCAGCAACACTTTGTTTGAGATATTATCTTTTTACTGGTAAATATTATTCAACTTCACAAGGAAAATATATAAAATTGGAGTGGCCATTATCCCCAATATTTTTTATATAGTCAGAACCAAGAAAGAGTATCCAGTGGAAAGTGGGTATAAGCCCAGGCCACCTGAGTTTAAGCATTTAAAATGCTGTAGTACATCAAGATGTCTCCATGAAAGCCATCTGTATTGGTTCAGTTGCTTCCTTTTAGAAGGAACAGCAGCTCTGCTCAAAATGGCTTAACCGAAGAAGTAAGTATTTAGCTTACATTTTCTTACTTCAGGCATAGAGGGATCTTGCTATTCATACAATGTTAGTCCATAAACTGAATCTCATTGGTTCCAAATTACATGATGGTTTCTCTCACCTATCTTTGATTCAATCAGTTTGGCTAAAAGAATTACATGCTCTGATTAGCCAGCTCTAGATCCGTGATCATCACTGGAACCAATGCTACACAGACTCCATGGACTAACAGTTAATGACATTTGGGTCCTCAAGAAAAACTGGATTCTTAAAGAGGAAGATGAATGAATGGCAGATAGACAAAATAGCAGGTGTCTACTAAGCTATCTGAAAAATAAAAGCACTAAACATTATACATGATTTTATGATTGGTAGAAAAAATGAGACAAGACATGTTATTGCAAATCTGGCTACCATCATTTTAGTTAAAAATGTATTCAGGTAAGTGAACCTCTCTTAATCAACTTCTAAGATAATCTAGAACAGCAGCATGGCTTGATTACTCTTCTTTCCTGTCATGTATCATATTGCACAACATTCTGTTCTTCATCAATTGATTATATTATTTTTTGGATCTTACTGTTGCAAAATATTTTGTTAGATATTGTGTATTAAAATAACCTTGTCAATTTATTGCTTTTCTGTTAGTTTTGTAATAGACTTTGGGAAGTAATATACTTTGGAAGCAGAAAAGGAACAAAACAGTTGTACTTAAACATGTGGTTTTAATACAGTGTTACCTAATTCTTCCATGTAGTCAATTATTTTGATTTCAAATGGAATATAATTTAAAAGATGCTTTCAGAAGCCTTATTAAAAGGAATTACTAAATAGCAGTGCAGACCTTGGTAACAGAGCATTAACAAAAGGAGAAATAATTAAGCATAAAAAAAAAGCTATTCATGAAGCTTTGTTGCACATCACACAACCTTACATGTTTACCTGTTCTGACACCATTTAACAGTTGAAAAATCACTTGCTAATTCCCTTCTATTCAAAGTCTCATCAGGGCCCTGCTGGCTGAAACCCTATGCTAACATTCAGTGTGTAATCTCCTCTCAGCATATCATTTTCTTAATTTGTTCCATTTGCAAAGCAAATCACAAACTGACCTTTTAAATGAATAACTACTCTAAAATGGCCTTAAATAATATAGCTGATGAATTACTTCCCTTTAATTCACATCTTTAGACTGATCATTTTTGTTCTGACATCTCCCAATGTTCCCTGTTACTGAAATATTCATGCTGTTCATCCAGTCTTCTCTGGATCTATATAAATTTACTTTACTCATATGGATAGCTGGAAGGTCAAAGATAATATTGACCTTTGTAAAAGGTGTTTATGGTGAAAACATCAAGTTAAATTTGCTCTATTTGTTTCCAACCTACCTTTCTGCCTTCTTGTCCTACCAGATGGTACCATGTGAATTATACTCAAGTCATGCTTAATTTCTTGTCATTTTCCTGTTCACCATATTCTTCTGAAGCATTTTGCACAGGCCAGCATTTCCTCAGATAAATGTTCTTGAATTCTGGTGGAATCCCTTTTCTAAGGTTTCTAGCTTTAGAAAATTAAGTAATCTTTACTCCTGAAGATATCAATATTATTCATAAACTTGTATACCAGGCCATGCCAAGAGAGAGAATTATAGAGTGATAAATAAAGAGACTTTGATCTTGAGAAGGTTTGGAATAAATATTTTGGATAGTGAAAAAGAAAGCTGGCTAAAATCTCAGAAAATGTTTGATTGCCCAGGGCTAGTGATGGATAAGCTAAGTTAGAGACCATGAATTGTTGCTGTCACAAGTTCATAAGCTATTATGATTTCCTGGAGCAGTATTCAGCAGCAATATGATCTGAAAAATCAGCTGGAGAAATATATCTATTCTCAAATTGGAGATTATGAAAGAAAAATTGGAAGAGTCCCAGTGCATCTAAGTTCCAGTGTATGTCCATGAAGTAAGCTATTGAAATGGAGTCTTTGGTACAACCTTGAGATTGAATAGGTCTTTAGAACTATGTTTTTGAACATGTTTCCCACATGAATGTTCGACTGTTTTCCTGATAGTAGGAATTGTCACAGAGAAGACTGTAAGTGGGGACTCACTTCCACTCCCAATATATGGGAAAAAATAATAATCAGAAGATTAGACATGACCATAAAGGATGTTTTAGAATTCACTAAAGCTATATTTCTTGCACCTGAATAAAGAAGTGTTCTTTAAATGAAGAAACAAAAATGGCATTGATTTAATGCCAATAGTATCAGTCATTCTCCCCAGCCCTGTGATATATTAGAGTGGGAAACTGAGCCATTTCCACCCTAGAAGGTCACAGGGCTGATGGCACTCTGAGGGAGAACTGGGTCTTAGTGGAAGCAAAAGATGAAGGAAATAGTTAAGAATCTTATGATATAGAAGAATTTTGGAGCACGGTGGTGGGGAAATATAATCAGAGGGAAGAAGTACTGGTAGTAAAATGATGTGAATGCATAGAAGGATAATTGAAAGTTTGCATTTTCAGCATCTTGGAGGGAAGAGGTAGAAAATATAGATGGCCTGATAAAAATAATGATTTGTGCTCAGTTTCCAAGTACATGTTGCTAAGAATTTTTTTTTCTTGTATCTCTGAAGTCATCTCTTCCAAAAAGTTAGTTGGGAAGATTGCTTAGATTCCAATATACCTGCTTTCTGTTGGAAAAAGTTAGTTGAAATTCTCAGGAGAACCCAGGCTTCAGAAGGTGGTAAAAGTAAAGATGGCTATACTGGATTGAGAGAAAAGTCCTTTGATCAGAATTTTCCAGGGGATTTCTATTCTCATACACTCACTTCCCAATGGAAATGCAGTATCTGTATGTGGCTATAAAGACCAAACATTACAGGAAAAGCTATAGAGCCACTGGGGAATTGGCCCTCAGTTAGAATTGCTACCACACCACATGGAAGAGATTGGATGGTTAACCAGTGGTTCTACTGCCAAGAGAATCACAGTGGGTGGCATTTGACCCTTACAGGGTAGTTTATTTATTGCATTTTCTCACCATGCTCTACATACAACAGAATTTAATTTGCTGAATTTGGAGAGCTAGTTTATAAAATGCTTCCTTGGATTGTTGAAGACTTTATTTACAGTGAAATTTTGCTTCAGAGTACTCCCTATATCATCTAGTCCACAAAATGGCAGGTCACAATAGGCCCATTGTATAATACTTAACAGTCTTATATTATTCTGGTTCTCTAACACAATGTTTTAATGAGATACTGTTTTGTTTTCTGTGTCTAGAATAGCAACTTCTTAATAATTCCAAAAATACTATTTATATTTTACATTTAAAGCTATTATATTCTTGAATTTAAGTCTTGTGATAAAGTGCAGTATTCCTCATGCTTCAAACACTAGTTTTAAAGTTGGAGTTTTCCAAAATGTAGCTGTTAGACATCATTCAAGTCACAATTAATCTGAGTTTCAGTTCAATATTAAAAGAAGGTAACAATAACTGGTATACTCTCTTCACATAACCTTGTAACAATCACAATATATGATGTATTTGAAAAAGAACTATGTAAGACATGAAGAGACTTTGCTCAGTCTCCAGTCTGTGTTGAATGTTAGTAACTGAGCAGCCTGCTCTCAGAGCACAAGAATTGTGGCTATAAATTCTGCTTGGACCCAGCCAGTTCTGAAATTTTTCCTTAACAATACTCAGTAATTTACTTTTTATTTTATTTTCCATCATTTCATGAGGACAATATAAGTTATTAGTTGAAAAGAATATAACTGCTACTAGGAATTAATTATGTACAGAATACTAAATATTTAATTTAAGTATAAATATCTTCATAGAAGTAGGCAAGATGGCAGACTAGATGTGGCCCTCACATGCTGCTCTCAAGGAGAGGGTTGAAAGTTGCAGGCGAATGCCTGCCTATGGATGTGCCTTCTTGGAGATAGCATTGGGAATCATCGGAGAAGAAATGGAGGACATTCAGAGTGAAGAAGAAGGTGACAAAGTGATTCATTCAACAAGATTGGAAGGTACCTGGAGGAGGCATCCTCATGTGGGGAACAACAGGAGGCCTGGGGTTATACACTCCCCCCAACAGACACTGTGTCCCAAATTGTTAGGGGGCCCTGCCACCACCACAGACCTCTGGACTGATCAAGGAGCTGCTCCCAGTCTATGCAGCAACATTGCACTGGAGAGCTAGCACAGCAGGGACCCGGTAGCTTTCATTCCTGGGTCTCTGCAACTGACACCATCCTGAGCTCTCAGGTCAAGAGTGACTGGTCTATACAGACTTGGCTTTTCTACAGATGCCTCCATATTGCCCTGACTAGAGAGGCAGCAGGGAAAGCAGACTTTCTTGCACACCTCATAACTGGGTGCCAAGCATCCCTCTCTCCCACAGTGGATTTAAGTAGAATGGGTACCACAGATGCCATCTAAGAAGCCTGCAGTAACTATCTATAGGACCTGAGCAAGGGGAGAGAACTGACCACCTGGTAGCCTAGCCCCATGGCCATGCACATGACCCCCATGCTGCTACCCAGCCCTGTGGCTCTGCTCACGTGGTGCCTGCACTGTAATCTGATCCCACAGACCCACCCATGTCACTCCAACACTGCCTCTAGGCCCTGTGGCCCCACCTATATGGCTCCCACACTGCTATTTGGCCCTGTGGACCCAGCTTCGAGGCTCCCACGCTCTTGCCAAGTCCTGTGGATCCACACACAAGGCTCCTGCCTTGCTGCCCAGACCCATGGATTTGCCCCTGAGGTTCCCATGCTGCCATCAGAGAAAGCAGCCCCACCCATGTGTCCCACACTGCCTCTAGTTCCCATGACCTCACCCACCTGGCTCCTGCCCTGATGCCTAGCCCAGTGGCCCTAGTTCTAAGGCTCCAGTGCTGTCAATCAGACCCAAGGCCTTGTCCCTGCAGCTCCTAACCACCACCTGGTGGGAACTATGCCTGTGGACCAAGGCTCCACCAGAGATCCACTGGACTTGAGCCACTGTCATACCTGGACCTGGTTAGAGCAAACACCTGGAACCCTGACAACACAATTACTGCTTAAATAGCCTCACCAAGCTGCCACTGTCACTGCCATGGGGAGACTTGGTCAGAGGAATTGCCCACAATGCAAGCTGCCATGGAGAAGGCTTTGCCTATACACCTACCCAAGCTTCCAGCCGTGGCCTGGGGAACAATCCAAAACTCAACACTAAGATCATCCAGCACTGATTCAGACTCTGACAATCACAGGGAAACAGGTCAACACAGAACAGCCCCATTACAGGCTCTCAGTGCATTTGCTTCTCTCCTGCCAGGTCAATTTTCTGGAGTAGGTGACAAAATCACCATCAAGTCACTTCTCTTTCTTCTAAGTAGGAGAGTTCCCAGCAAAGGAAAATAAGTGCACCACAAACCTATCAGCCCTGAGCTAAGAGAAAAAAATTCAGATGAGAATAAACCAGCAAAATAACTCTGGGAACATGAAAAAACAAGCTCATTCAATACCTCCAATGGACAGCCAAACCAACCAATTTCCTTTCCAACCAAAAGGAAATTATTGAAATGTCAGAAATGGAATTTGGAATAAGATGGCAAACAAGATGAATGGGCCTGAAGAGAAGGTTGAAAACAAAAACAAAGAAGCCAAAAAAATATTTCAAGACTTCAACAACAACAGCAATAACAAAAAAAAAAAAAAGGAAAAGTCTATAAATACCAAGACAACATAAGAAATGATATAACTGAACTTAACAAAATGAAGGAGTCATTTAGAGAATTTCAAAATGAAGCAGAAAGTTTCAACAACAGGCTAGAAGAAACAACAACAAGCAGAAGAAAGAATCTCAGAGATTGAAGACACGGCTCTTGAACTAACCCAGTCATTCAAAGATGCAGAAAAAAGAATGAAGAATAGTGAACAATCACTTAGAAAAGTGTAGTACTATGTGAAGTGAATCAATATAAAATGTATAGGTATCCCTGAAGGAGAGGAAGATAAAACAAAAAGCATGGAAACCTATTTCAGGGAATTACTAAAGAAAACTTCCTTGGTATTTCTAGAGATTCAGATATCCAGATACAAGATGGTCATCAAATACCAGGAATATTCATAGCAAATAGGACATTTCCAAGTCACATAGTCATTATTTTGGCCAAAGTCAAAATAAATTAGAAAATTCTACAAGCTACATGATGAAAGTAATTACTAACCTAACAAAGCAACCTAAGAAAGTAAAGCAAAATCCATCAGGCTAACAGCAAGCTTCTCAGCAGAGTCCTTGTAAGCCAAAAAGGATTAGGGCCCCTTTTTAGTTTTCCTAAACAGAACATCTGCCAGTAAAGAATTTTGCATCCTGTCAGATTAAGTTGGATAAATGATGGAGAAATAAAGACTTTTGCAGACAAGCAAACACTAAGGGAATTTGTCACTACTAGACCTGTAAATACTCAGAACTCCATTATACATGCAACAAGACAATAGATACCCCCAGTGTAAAAACACCTGTAAGTTAAAGCTCACAGCTGTTATAAAACAATAGCACAACATGGAAAACAAAACATGGTATCATTCAACATCATGAAGAGAGCAGAATCCCACATATCATTGAATGTGAATGGTCTTAATGCTCCATTTAAAAGATTGGCTGAATGTATAAAATGTATAAAAAAACCACACCCCAAATATAAGCTGTCTCCAAAAAACACACCTAACAAGGACTCACACAGACTCAAGGTAAAGGGATGGAAAATATATTCCATGCAAATGGAAACCAAAAGCAAGCAAGTGTAGCCATTCTCACATCAAAGAAAATAGACTTTAAATCAACAATGATTAAAAAAATGATAAAGATGCTCATTCTATAATGATAAAGGGAGAAATTAGGCAAGAAGTCATAATAATCCTAAATATATATGCACCTAACACAGGAGCTCCCAGATTCATAAATCAAATTCTAGTAGATCTAAGCAATAAAATAAACAGTAGCATATTAACTACCAGGTACTTCAACATCCCACTGACAGAGCTGGACTGATCACCGAAGCAGAAAATCAATAAGGAAACACTGGACTTGAATGGAAATCTATAACAAATGGACCTAACAGATATTTATAGAACATTCTACCCAAAATTACTGAACATTTATTCTTCTCCTCAGCACAGGGGACATTTTCCAAGACTGACCATATCTTAGAACACCAAACAAGTCTCAGCAAATTCAAAAAAGTCAAAATCATATCATGTATCTTTTCAGGCACAGTGGAATAAAACTAGAAATCAATTCCAAGGAAACACTTAAACACTTAAATCTACACAAAGTCATGGAAATTTAAAAACCTGCTACTAAGTGATCCTTGAGTCAATTATAAAATTAAGACGGAAAGCAAAAAATTTCTTGAACTGATTGACAAGAGGGCACAGGCTTCCAAATCTATGAGATACAGGCAAAACAGTCCTATGGGGAAAGTTCATAGCCCTAAATGCCTACATTAAAAGGTACAAAGATCATAAATTAACAATCTAATGTCACATCTCAAGAACTGTGACAAAGAAGAACAAACCAAACCCAAAGCCGGCAGAAGAAAAGAAATAACAATCTCAGAGCTGAACTGAATGAAATGAAACCAAATTAAATGGACACTACAAAACACTAATGAAAGAAATCATAGATGACACAAAAAAATGGAGAAACATCCCATGCTCATGAATTGGTATCCTCAATATTGTTAAAATGTCCATACTGCCCAAAGTAGCTTACAGTCTCAACACAATTCCCATCAAAATATTAACATCATATTTCACAAATGTAGAAAAAATAATTATATGTTTCATTTGGAACCAAAAAAAGGAGAAAATACCCAAAGAAATCTTAAGCAAAAAGAACCAATCTGGAAGCATTATATTACCTAACTTCAAATCATATTAATATTATTAGGCTATAGTAACCACACAGCATGGTGTGTTTATAAAATTAGAGACATAGACCAATGGAACAGAATAGGGAAAACAGAAATAAGACCATCTACCTACAACTACAATAACTGTTTATCAACATAGCAGACAAGAACATACACTGGAGAAAAGGAGCCCTATTCAATAAATGGTGCTGAAAAAACTGGATAGCAACATGCAGAAGAATCTAATAGAGCCTCTATATCTTTCTATATACAAAAATTAATTCAAGAAGGATAAAAGACATAAATCTAAGGCATTAAACCAAAATTCTGTAAGAAAATGTAAGAAAAATTCCTCTAGATATCCACCTAAGCAAAGAATTTATGACTAAAACATCAAAGGCAATTATAACAATGACAAAAATAAATTAATGGAATTTGATTAAATTAAAAGCTTCTGAACAGCAAAGGAAATAATCAACAGAACAAATAGACAACCTACAGAATGGGAGAAAATATTCACAATCTATAAATCTGATAAAGGGCTAATATCCAGAATCTACAAAGAACTCAAATCAGCAAGAAAACAAACAACCTCATTAAAAAGCTGGCAAAAGACATGGACAGAATTTTTTCAAAAGAAGATAGACAAATGGCCAACACACATGAAAAAATGTTCAACATCACTAATCATCAGGGAATGCAAATTAAAATGACAATGAAATGAGATACCACCTTACCCCTGTCAGAATGGCTATTATTAAAAAGTCCAAAAACAATAGATACTGGCTTGGATGTACAGAGATAGGAACACTTATACACTGTTGGTGGGACTGAAATTTCATATAACCTTTATGGAAAACAGTATGGAGATTCCTCAAAGAAATAAATGTAGACTAACCATTTGATCCAGCAATCTCACTATTGACTATCTAAGCAAAGGAGAAGTCATTTGATCAATAAGACACTTGCACTCAAATGTTTATTGCAGCAGAATTCACAATTGCAAAGATGTGGAGTAAACCTAAGTTCCCATCAATTCATGAGAGGATAAAGAAAATCTCTCTCTCTCTCTCTCTCTCTCTCTCTCACACACACACACACACCCACAAAATGAGTACTACTCAGCCATAAGAAAGCATGAAATAATATCTTTTTCAGCAACTTGGATGGAACTGGAGACCATTATCCTAAGCAAATTATCTCAGAAATGGAAAAACAATCATCACATGTATTCTCTAATAATTGGAGCTAAATGAGGGGCACACATGGGCACAAAGAGGTATAAAAGACATTGGAAACCAAGAAGAGGGGAGAGTAGGAGGGGGTAAGGGGTAAAAACTTCCCTATCAGGTACAATGAACACTATTCTGGTGATGGGCACACTAAAAGACCAACCTTAAGCATTATACAAGGTATGCATATAACAAAAACATTTGTACCACCTTAACATTTTGAAATAATAAAAAATAAATTAATTAAAAGAGAAACAATTATAAAGATAAGGATGATAATGGTATTAAATAACATTAAGCAACAATACCTATCAACCATTAAACACTCTGACAAAATACTGCTATAGATTATTATTTTTTTTATTCTAGCATATTATGGGGGTCAAATGTTAAGGTTACGTATATTGCCCATGCTCCCCTCCCTCCTGGAGTCAGAGCTTCAAGAGTTACCATCCCTCAAACATTGCACATCTCACTCATTATGTTTGTATATACCCATCCCCCCTCCCACCTGCCCGACACCCAATAAATGTTATTTCTATATGTCCACTTAGGTGTTGATCCGTTAATACCAATTTGCTGGTGAGCACATGTGGTGCTTGTTTTTCTATTCTTGAGATACTTCACTTAGAATATTCTCTACAACATATGCTTAAGGCATTCCAATAGCCATTTTATTCATTAAAATGAAATAAAACAAATCAAAAAAAGCACTGTATTTCAGAAATGTTAAGTAGCACTCTCAAAATGCAACAATTAGGAATTGAACTTAGGCTAACCTGTTTTTAAACCATTAATAGCCACTATGTGTGAGTAGGATGGGTAGGTAAGCATATTTCTGTGTAAACTGTCATATATCATATAAAGCTTCAAAAATAATAGTTTGTACTCTGGGATGCTGAGGTGGGAGAACTGCTTAAGCTCAGTAGTTTGAGACCAGCCTGAGCAAGATCAAGACCCCATCTCTACTAAAAATAGAATATTTAGCTGGGCACAGTGGTGCATGCCTGTAGTTCTAGCTACTTGAGAGGCTGAGGAAGGAGGATTGCTTGAGCCCAGGAGTTTGAGATTGTAGTGAGCTATGATGATATCACTGCACTCTAGCCAAAGTGAAAGAGTGAGACATTCTCAAAAAAAAAAAAATGGTAAGAAATATGAGTTGTTCATACCTGGCACAGTGCTTGCTGTATTATTGAATCTTATTTCAATATCAAAGATCATTCTGCTTTCAATAAGATCTTTAGGTAAACCCGAGACAAATACAGTTAAGGGAATGTCTTTGTGCCAGCCTTATATTAATCCTATCAATTCATAATACAGATTAAATGCTCATATTTTTCATAGATAGTATCCAATAAAATGAGGATCTAACTAAGAATATATTGTGTACTTTAGACAAACTACACTTTTGGTGTAATATTCTTGTACCTTCGTGATTTTCATTATGCCTTTTTCCTTACTTATATTTCTTCCACAACATCCATTTATATAATGCCAGTGTAAGTTTTGTGCTGATTCACATTTATTTTAGTAAAACTTTTCTCTATTACCACTCCAGGTTTCTCAAAAATTATACTTGCATTGGACACAGATCTTGTGCTCCTTCCCAAACCCCCTCAACTGCCTTGTTAATTTTTCTTGGTTGAAGCCTCATTTTTGCTGGGTTGCTTCTTCACTTCTAGACTTGGAAGAAATTCCCCACTATGGGCAGGAGAACTGAAATTCTGAATGGCCACCAAGAGACCAGATGATGCAACCTGGAGGCACAGTGAGTAAGCTCCCTCGGGAATGACATTTAATCAGGACAATGTGCGCAGAAAGAGCGGTGGAAGGCAAATTCTCCTGCCTTTTGCTCTTCCAGAAATCTTCCAGAAGTCCCACTAAACAAGTGATCATCCCTGCTGAATTATATGCTTTGTCTCTTTGTGGCTCCTTGTGAAGCAGGTGTCATGCTTCCAATGCTTTAAAACTTTCCTAGCTTGACTTTTCTTTTACTGTTCTTTACCCTCAACATTCTCTCAAGTAAAGCTTCATCACTTTCCTCTTTGCTTTCTAGAAAGCTGTGATAACATTTAAATTTCTTAAGAATTTGTTAATTTTATTTTTATTGCTCTTAGATCAGTGTTTTTCAAAATTGTATTTTTTAGTCAAGGAACTATTTCTTTGAATATATTCTAAAAAGAAGATCAACATGCTTAAATAGAGGTAGAGCTGTCAAATTTGAATTAAACATAGAAGAGTGTGTGTTTGTGTTTGTGTGTGAGAGAGAGAGAGATAGAGAGACAGACAGACACATCTGGAATCCTACCCTTTCATATCTCTTTGCCTTGGAAAATGCTGAAGTACATCTTAGGAATCCACAGAGCTTCCTGCTCAGAGGATTATTTGGAAATAAGCGCTCTATTTCTGCTGCTCTTTGTTACTTCACACCTCTGTAAAAATGCAGGGACTTCTGAGATATGATTCTCCTCTGATGTAAACTCAGCAGAAAGGCTTGCTAAGGTTGATGGGAAGAGAAATACTGTCTCCTCTTTGCTATTGTGGAGAGAATTCATATTCTTTTTTTTTTGATCCCTCTATAGATTTTATTTATTTATTTTTTATTTCAGCATATTATGAAGGTACAAATATTATCGTTACGTATACTGCCCATGCTCCCCATCCCTGCTCGAGGCAGAGCCTCAAGCATGACCATCCCCCAAACGTTGCACATCTCTCTCA
>VBSM01001124.1:34072439-34109143 GCA_008086735.1 Cheirogaleus medius | reverse complement strand
CTCTACAGGGAGAACTATGAAACACTGAAGAAGGAAATAACAGAGGATGTAAACGGGTGGAAGAATATACCATGCTCATGGCTCAGCAGAATCAACATTGTTAAAATGTCTACACTACCCAAAGTGACCTACAGAGTCAATGCAATCCCTATTAAAATACCATCATCATTTTTCACAGACATAGAAAAAATAATTTTACACTTCGTATGGAACCAGAGAACACCCCGTATAGCAAAATCAATCCTAGGCAATAAAAACAAAATAGGAGGCATCAATTTACCAGACTTCAAACTATACTACAAGGCTATAGTAATTAAAACAGCTTGGGATTGGCACAAGAACAGGGACATTGACCAGTGGAACAAAACAGAGAACCCTGATATAAAAGCATCCTCATATAGCCAAATAATCTTCAACAAAGCAGACAAAAATATACACTGGGGAAAAGAATCCTTATTCAATAAATGGTGCTGGGAAAACTGGATAGCCACATGTAGAAGACTGAAACAGGATCCACACCTTTCACCTCTCACAAAAATCAACTCACGCTGGGTAACAGACTTGAACCTTAGGAGTGAAACTATTAGAATTCTAGAGGAAAACGTTGGAAATACCCTTCTAGACATTGGCCTAGGCAAAGAATTTATGAAGAAGACCCCAAAGGCAATCACAGCAGCAACAAAAATAAATGAGACCTGATCAAATTAAAAAGCTTCTGCACAGCCAAAGAAACTGTCAAGAGAGCAAACAGACAACCCACAGAATGGGAGAAAATTTTTGCAAGGTACACATCCGACAAAGGGCTGATAACTAGAATCTATTTAGAACTCGAGAATTCATATTCTCTCTCTCTTTCTCTCTCTCATATTAGATTTTCTAAATATTTTACAGGACGAGAACAATTTATATTCTAAATATTCCTTGAAAAATAATATTTTCCCATATCCTAGAAGATTTTAACCGTTTGTTTTCTTCCCAAGTCGCACTGGATGTTACTCACTTGTCAACCATCCTAGTCTTAGCAGCTTGGTTTATCTTGCTGGACTTACATTTGCATATTACATGTTTATTATAGGAGTATCTTCAAACTATAAAGAGGCAAGTAAATATAAAGTATTATAATAATTATGAGAGCTCTACTAGTTTAAGGTGAACTATTGGGATACAACTTTACAGTGGCTTTACTAGAACTTGCATTTTATGAATATCTAAAATTCAACCCAATAAGCATTTATTGAGAGTACACTTTCTTTAAGATTCTTTACTAAGAAACAGAGTCACAGAAATATAAAGATGTCAGAATCAACTAGAAAATATAAAGTATACAACAATGACTGAATTCAGATTTTGCTGTATGATATCAACAGATGGAAACAAATCACTATGGCAATACAGAGGCATTAAGTGATTAATATTGATTGAAAGGATCAAGGAGGGATTCATAGAGTGTATGACATTTGAGCTGGTACTTGAACTATTCAAACAGCCTAAGAAGATAATAGGTACAGAGAGAACAACACAAGTAGAGATCTGGAGGTGTGATATGCTTGGATTACAAGAATTCTGAGAACTGAGAAGGCTAGTTTTCACTTATAAAGCAATTATCACTAGCAGTCAAAACATTTTAGAAGGAAGAATGCACTATTATAAATCACTGGAGTACTGCTCCACAATTGCAGATTGTTTAAATGCTTGACACATGTTCAGTATATTTTGCACTTGTAAATGTTGTGCAATATCCAGCATAGCTTGTAGGGTGTATTGATTAAGATCTAGAGGAGAAGTATGAATGAAGTCCAATGTCTGACTTATGGCTGAGATATTTAAAATATCATTCCATTTGTGTAAATAAGTCAGGAGTCCAAAAACATCATAGAAAAGTAGCTAGGATATCACAGGCATTTTAGAAGTGTCTATCATAGTTTATGGGAACAAAAGAGGCCCTAATACCTTTGTACCTTTAGGAAATGTCAGAGCATTTAGAGTCCATGTTAAACCGACAGACTCTTCCCAGGGTTTTCACCTCCCATCAATGCTGCCCGGAGAACTTACAAAGGACGCCAGCTGCTCACCCCTTCCAGAGATATCCCTGCTTCTTGACAGCCCTTGCTTGTCTCCTTAACACACCTCCAGCCTTCTTCAAGCAGCATCGGGTCTGCTCTGAATCTAGGTCTCGTTAGACTTAGTAGTCTCTGCTACTATGCTATTCTGAAAGTCAAAGAAAGATTTCCCAATTAAACCAGAACATGTGCAGCTATGCTTGCAAATGTGTCACATTAGCTTGGATTCAAGTATAAGTCAGAAAACCTGTAGTCAACCTCCTACTTACATCTGTGAATAAGCACATAAGCAACTGCAGGGTTGTTCAGGCTAAGCAGATGGATGGTCCTGTCATGAACAGATTGCAGTAGAGCTACGATGTAGGATGAAATGCCACCCCCTCTGAACTGAGAAACATATTCAGCAACAGGAAAGACATCCTTTTTAATGCAGATATTCTTTTTTAATTCCTCACATTTAACTGTTTCTAAGGAAAGGTTAAATCCTTTTCCTCCATAATTTTTTTGTTGTTAGTTTCATTTTATTTCTTTATTTCATTCTAACAGATTCAGATCATATTACATCCACCTTAATAATTACCATCATTTGTGACTTTCTGCTGTTGTATATACAATCATCAAACATCATTAGCTAAGTTTATTAAAATAAATATTATAAAGAATATACAATGATTTTACTTTGAGCAAACCAAGTGAATGAAGCTTCTGATACTTTCATAACTAATTTGAAACTTATTTTTATTCAAAATTAATTGAATTTTATATATCTGAGAAATCTTAAAAATGTAATTATTTTATGTGGGCATATATATAAAATACTCAAAAAAATATACTCTTTTTTTTGTTTTAACATATTATGGGGGTACAAATATTACGGATACGTATATTGCCCACGCCCTCCTCCCCCCTCGAGGCAGAGCTTCAAGCATGACCATCCCCCAAACGTTGCACATCTCTCTCATTATGTTTGTATATACCCATCCCCTCCTCCTCCCTCCCACCCACCCGACACCCGATAAATGTTATTCCTATATGTCCACTTAGGTGTTGATCCATTAATACCAATTTGCTGGTGAGTACATGTGGTGCTTGTTTTTCCATTCTTGAGATACTTCACTAAGTAGAATGGGTTCCAGCTGTAACCAGGAAAATACAAGAGGTGCTATATCACCATTGTTTCTTAAAGCTGAATAGTACTCCATGGTATACATATACCACATTTTATTAATCCACTCATGTATTGATGGGCACCTGGGTTGTTTCCACAACTTTGCAATTGTGAACTGTGGTGCTATAAACATTCGAGTTAATAGTCAATATAAAGTCATTATAATCATGGAATGTATGTGAAATTAACGTTAATGTGCTTGAAAAATACTGTATTACTAAAAATAAAGTCTCTATTATAGTTCATTTTGACAGTTTTCTCAAATTACAATTGTATTTTAAGGAAAAGAAAATTTATTTTAAATTAACTTTGTATTCCATAACTTCATTTCTAACAGCTTTATTTTACCACATGAATTCATATGAAAGAAAACTTTTAAATGTAAACAAAATCTGATTGCATTATTTGCTCTTGGGCACATATGTGGTAAATTATCTAACACATTACACAAGTTATTAATTTCATTGAGTAAGATGCTCTTCTGTCCAGATATTCAGCATTTCAGTAGCATAAAGAAGTTTGAAAGAGATTTATGTTTATAAGATTTTGTGCCTTAACACTCCAGTAAATAAATATCAACTTTGGTCTGTTTCTGAATGATTATGTCTTACATATAAAAGTTCTACATATATTACTAAATATATTTAATGCCAGTCTATGAAAAGTTACATTATTAAAAATGGCACAAGTGCCTTTAACAACATGACCTCATTCTACATTTAATATAGAATTTTTCATTTAAGGGACAAGAGGGCCTCAAAGAATTATTATAAAGTTTTATTTTATAGCAAACAAAAAGATAACTCAACTGAAAAAGGCCACCTATTTGTTCATTTTTCCTACTCTATTTTGAATACTGAAATTCTTTTGAAGATGATATTAAGAGAAAAGAGAATAAACCTACTTAGAAATCCATTACTTATTCTGAGAAGTACCACTAATATGATTATATTGATATGAAGATTTCATTTAAGTAAGGATGTAGCATTTTCAATGAAAAGAATTTGAATGTTTTTACACTTTCACATTGATTGAGTAAAAAATCATATAGACTGGATTGTAACTTCAAATATGAGATTTATAATTACCTCTTAAATTAGAAAGATCATTTTAAAACTATACTCAGTTGAAATATTTGCCTAATATTATAGCCAATGGGGGAATAGAAGTAGGAAAGAGGTTGGTGAATAAATTATTTGTATTTAATTATTAAGTGTTTATTAAGCAATGATACATGCTGGGGATACAAAAATTTCTAGGACCTATTGTCTGCTTACAGGGAGCTCACTGTCTAATGGAAGATGTAGATGTTCAAATAAAAATAATAATGAGATATAATAAATGCCAGAGTGAAGGAAAATTCTAAGCAAAGTATTGAAGATGTGGCCTGGTTTCTTCTTGCTGCTTAAAATAAATGTGAGAGGAGAAAGATAAGTTAGAAACTATTAAACATAAAGAAAATAGGATTTGACGATTTGGGAAATTTTCTATCCAGAAGCAAAAGACTCCATATTTAAGAGATTTGATGTCCAGTTAGTATGCCTTAGAGCAAAGATAGAGAGTGTAGCTGTACACTCTTTTGCTAGTTCCTCATAAAGGGCAAAAACTCAGAGTATTCAGTAACACAAAAGGTTTTTGAACATACTGAGGATATGACTCAGAGATCTCGTCAGTCAAACAAGAGAATAACTAGGAAGCTTAAGAGCATTGTCTCAATACTCTCAGCAAAAGCCAAAAACAGGGGATTAACTAGGGAAGATCTGTGAACTAGAATCTTGACTAATTGACAGACGGCATGTGATACACAAAGGCAACTCACAAAGTTCTTGAAAGGTAATATGGGCAGAAGCACTGCTAGATTGGACCAAAGAGATGGAGAGAGAGAATATGAAATGAAAGGCTATCAGAACCCCAAACATTCTACAAGCATGAAACAAAATAATAGATACTTAGCAGAAAACACATACTATATTTCATAATAAAGGAAGGATGGTTCAAAGAGTGGAGCTGTTAGCTCAGAAAGCAGTCATAGCCACAGTAAATGATTTTTTGGCCTTGAAATCCAATGGAGTTTGTATGACTAGCTTTTGGAATTTCTTGGGACCATAAGCTCCTTTTTTATTCCATTTTCTCTCTTTTAGAACTGGGATGTCTATAAATGTTAGCCTATGCCTGTTCCACCATTTCGGTACAGATAATTTGTTTCCTTAGTTTCACAAGTCCATAGATAAATAATTGTGACCAGGATGGATTATATCCAGAACCTCACCCATACCTAATTCAGATGACATATGTGATGAGATTTGGGACTTTAGAGCTGATGATATTTAAAGAAGATTTTGAATTTTGAGTTGATGTAATAGGTTGAGACTTTGAGTGACTTGGGGATGAAGCAAATATATTGGGGTGGATGTTAAACCTTGGGGCCAGAGAGCAGACAGTGGTAGGCAGAATAATGCCCCCCTAAGAATATCCTTCTACTGATCTCTGACATCTGTGAACATCTTATTTTACAAGCCAGAAGATACCTTGCAAATGTGATTGAGGGTAGGCCTTGGGATCTGGAGATTTTCCTGATTGTTAGGGTGGGCTTCATTTGATCACATGAATCCTTAAAAGCAAATCTTTTTTTTTTTTAACTGAAGCAGAGAAATGACAGTATGAGAAGTATGTGATGCTTCATTGCTATTTCTAAGATGTAGGGGCCACATGCAAGAAATTCAAAGAGATTCCTGAGAGCTAAAAGTAGCCTCGAGCTGACAGCCAGCAAGGAAATGGAGAGCTCAGTCTCACAACTGCATGGAAGTGAATTCTACTAACAACCTGAATGAGGAAGAAAACAGGTCCTGCCTAGAATCTCCAAAAAGAGCCACCAACCCTTTGATTTTAACCCAGTGAAACCAGTCAGATTTCTGACCTACAGAACTGTCCGATGATAAATTTGTGTTACTTAAGCCACTAAGTCTGTGATAATTTGTTATGGTAGCAGTAGATAACTAACAAAGGTGTTATGAAACAGGTAAAAGTCAAGCATAGTCTTAAAAGGAATAAGTAAAAATCTCTCAGGAAAGAGCAAGGTGTAAAGATGCAGGATTTGGCATGATTTTCCATGTGGAAATGTAGGTGCTACACTAAGATTGAAAAATGGGTGACTGATGTTGCCAAGGGTACAGTAATTAAAATAACTTTCGGAGAATACATTCCTATAGTGCATCAAGCACAGTACTAGGTAAGTTTTCTTTTATTAATATGGAAAGTAAAACAATATAATATTAAGAAAGTAACATATAAAGGTATTCTAAATATTTAAAGTGTTTTGGCATAGCCAGGTTCAGATATCTAAAGTAGGTTGGACAGATAAATTTTTATCTCAGAAAAAAATTGAGAATAATCAGCATATGGACTTAGATGATATCATGGATATAAATGAACTTATCCAAGGAGATTGCTTTGAGTGAGAAGAGAGATTTAAGGAGGAAACCAGGGAAATGCTGTGTGTTAAGAGTAGACTAAAGGCCAGGCGCAGTGGCTCACGCCTGTAATCCTAGCACTCTGGGAGGCTGAGGCGGGTGGATAGCTCAAGGTCAGGAGTTCGAAACCAGCCTGACCAAGAGCAAGACTCCGTCTCTACTAAAAATAGAAATACATTAATTGGCCAACTAAAAATATATAGAAAAAAATTAGCCGGGCATGGTGGCGCATGCCTGTAGTCCCAGCTACTCGCGAGGCTGAGGCAGAAGGATTGCTTGAGCCCAGGAGCTTGAGGTTGCTGTGAGCTAGGCTGACGCCACGGCACTCACCCTAGCCTGGGCAACAAAGTAAGACTCTGTCTCAAAAAAAAAAAGAGTAGACTAAAGAGGAGAAGCTAGTGATATAATCTAATGAGATGTTTCAAAAATATGAATATTATGCTTATGTTGGCCAAGAAAAAAGAAAAGAATTTCAAGAATAGATTTCTCAATATACAAATGCAACAGACATATCAGGTAGAAAAAATAAAAAGCAACCAGTAGATTTAGCAATTAGAAGATAGTATCAATCTTAAGAATAGCAGTTCCTACAAAATGTTGAAGTCCGAAGCCAAATTGTCAATATATTAAAAGGCTTATGGGAGGCAAATATGTGGAATGAGTAAATAGTTCACAATTTCAAGATGCTTGTTGATATGTGATAGAGTGGGAAGTTTTTTTATATATATATAATTTAATAGGCCTATTGGCAAGAAAGAAAATGATAGCAGGGAGGGAGATTTTGAATAGGACTGAAGAGAGAGGTGAATTAACAAAATTGAGATCATGAGGAAGGGAATGGGTTCAAGGAAACAGTTTGAAAGCTTAGTCATGGTTGAGGAAGAAGGTTGCCCCTTCCTATGAGACCAGATATAAAAATGAGTAACGATAAAGTTCAGTTTATTAAAGAGCAGAAGGGAGGAGAGGCCATACTCGATAGTTTTTGCTGTATCTGTGAAACAACACATGTTTATGTACGAGAGGACCATGAGGATAGGGTAGGAATACTGAGGAAACAGAAAAGTTTGTAGTACCTTCTGTGTTAGTCAGTTGGAGCCACTATAACAGATGAGGAAACTGAAACACAGATTAATCGTATTACTTACCACATTTGCACATTGAATAAGCTTATTTAATGAGCAACATATCTATTTAAAGTTCACACGATTATAATTTCAGGAAATGTAGCTTTAAAACCTATGCTCTACCTTATACAATACTGCTAATTCAAAGTACCAAAATCATGGAGACTCCAAATTTTATAAGACATATGATAATATTAATGAGAGTGAAGTTGAAGTTAAAATCATAAAATCTAGAACATATAGTAAAGACAGGGAATCCAGCAGGAAGCTAATATGACTGAAAAAGTGAGGTGTCAAAGATGATGCATTTGGAATATTGTCATTGTTATTATAAAACATATACAGATTCCTAAAAGTACATGGACTATCATAGAAATTACATATCAAACACCACAATGATTTGACACCGACTTCTCAATTTTGCAGTAATAGTGCTGGCCTTTTAAAATTGAATGTGGGATGTAGGGAAGGGTGAAAAGATGTTCTAAGTCTAAGAATGATGATACTGCGAACACTTCCATTTATTCCTTAATTGACTCATAGATACCATTTTCTGTTTGGATAATGGAGGTAGTGAAACTTCACAATTAGCTCAAGTCAGCAGCTCTCCCTTGAAATAATCGTTTGACTAAACTTATTCTCCCCATAACTTACTGTAACTCCTGAAATGGCTTTATTGGGTCTACTGCTACTGGAGGTCATGATTGAAAGCACAACAGCTGGAAGTCCTTTAAAACTAAATGAGATAATGAGAGACATATAATAAAGAAGGAGGTAACCTAGATGGTATCAATTAGGAGAAGTATCAATCTAACATGTGATCCTGAACATGGAGTAACACTAATAACTGTAGCTGCCTAAAAGGCTGGTCCAGTAACCTATCTATTTAATGAGCACTTAGTGACTACTCTATGTCAGTCCCTTTCATGTGCTCTTGATAAAAAGGCCAAATAAATACCTGCTCCCAAAAATTGAAAAATCACTTTGATCTTATCACCAGAAAGGGTCCTCCCAAGAGACTGGAGGAAGTCATCCTGTGGTCAACAAATTGAGCAGGGAAATATTTAACTCTATTCAACTCTAGAAATCTATTAGCTAAATTGGAGACAATGAGAGGAGAAACAGGGATTGTAATTTCCTCCAGGACATTAAAGTTTAATACAAATGAGAAATATTATAGAGCTGTGAACTTCTTGGAGAAAGAGTATGTTGAGTACACTACCTGAAACAGAAGCCAGTTTTAAGAAAGTTTTTTTAGTAAACCTAAGTTTTAACAGAGAAATCTAAAGGAAACTGTTCCATCTTTTCTGCTGAAATGAGCCTCATGTTATATCTACTTTTGTTCTTTCTTCCATCTCCCCAGGGTTCTTGGTCATTATTCATGTTATAATAAAAATCCTCATATTGTTTTTCATTCCATAGTATTAAAATAAAAAAATATCATTTTAGTAGGCCTTCTTTGATAACTCTAAATATATATTTTTAAATAATGCATTATATGTATAATATATGTATATTTATATAGAAAGATTATCATTCCATTGTCTTTCTTCTCAATTTTGTGATGTTACATGCCAATGCTTACTAACTTTTTGTTTTGATTATTCCTCTTTCTCACACAGAAAAACTTTTAATAAAGAAAATAGGTCACCTTAGGAACAATGTGTAATACTTTTGTTTCTCCCTGATAAAAGTTTGGACCAATATATTACTCTTATATAGCATAAAAACAATGTCAGAATTGAATGTTCAAGGTATACTGATATATTAAAAGGCAAGGATATATATTAGCTTTAATCTGTTCATAAATGCATTTAGTTCTCTTTTCTAGAATTTTTTTTCTCTATACCTGTCTCTTACAACAAATCCTGAGGGGGGAGTGTAGAAGGAGATGATCTAGTAAATAAGCTCATAAGAGCACAGGAAAATATTAGGTCAATAGATAATATAATCTCTAAAATGAATCTAATACTTTTTGCTACTGTATTATAATAGCTGATTAGAAAATTTAAACACATGAAGCTTAATATTAATAATATATAATGTTTTCTAGACATCAGCACCAACTAAAATTTTACAATAAGCTTTTCTTTTCTTATGTTCTAATCCTGTTTACTTCTAGATATAAGTGTATGAAAAAAACTATAGATTTATAAGCTAAGTTTATCTGCTACTTTAAGAAAATTATCAATTTTGTCTGACTGTCCTGTATCTTTTGATTACAGTTATGTAGGAAAAAAATAGCTTTCACAAAGTAGAAATATTAGCTTTTACTTCTGGCCATTTTCACAGCATTCTAGTAAAAACAGGCTAGGGGTTATTTCAGTAACCATATTTTTCAAATAATTTATGTACAGATAAACAATGCTTTCTTCAAAAACTTCAAGCAAATACTATGCATTTATAAATCTACTTACTAGAAATTTTTGTTTTAGGTTTTTCTCCTCCTAACATATTTCCTTTGTCCTTGGCAGTTTCCAAACTTCATATTTTAACCCAAAGAAGTCAAGATGAAACTAGGAACTTCATTAAATCATATCTATTTCAGGACTCTAAGGAAAAAATCAAGCACTGAAGAGCCAATGTTTGAGGCTAACCAGCTACAAAAATGGCCATAAGTCAGACTTTGAATAAGTTAGGGGCAGGAGATATTAGCAAAGTGGAAAGAAAGAGTTGATTAACCAATTATGATTTTGAATTGGAAAGAATATCACCCTTATTCCCTGGTTTTGAGCAAATTCTTTAAACTCCGGAAAAGCAAAATAGCAAAAAAAGAGTTTACCCTATACTTCTACCCTATACCTACTCTATACTTCTGATATTACTGTTAGATAATATAACTGCAATATTAATTTTTCAGACAATAGCCTCCTCATTGCCCTTGATCTTTTCAAAGGTCCTCTTAGGATGTCACTGAGGTCTAGATGTTGTATAACTGATTCTCATTAAAAAAATGACACTCATCTTGTTATATTATTTGCATTTTTGCAAAGCCATAATATTTTTCTATTATTCTCATGAGTTATAGTAAGTTGACAAACTAATCATAGTAAAATGTCAGCTTTTGGATGAAAAACTTGTATATATCCCAATGATATGCATGTTGCATAAAACCTCAGTGTCTTGCACTAATAGCATGACAGATGGTACCATCTTGCTGTGGGGAAACCATGGATCTAGTATTATATTTCAAATTAGAATAGGTTGATCTTATTATAGACTGTGAAATAGCACTGAAGCTCAGAGATACAACTGCAATTCTGTTCACTTATGATATTAAAAATGGAAATTTATAAGAGATGTCTCAGAAAACTTCTGAGGTTGAAGTGAGACTCTTCAATATCTCTATGGAGTTAGAGAGTGATTTAAACTTCAGCCACGACAAGAAAGGACAAGGACAGACATCTAAAGCCATAGATATGACAACCTAAGAACATAAGATTCAGAGGTAAGCTAAGAAAAATGGAGCAGGAACCAGGTGGATGACAACTCCTTAACAGGATTGTGTAGACATGTAGGGGCTGGAAACAGGCCAGTGAATAAGGAGTAAAGCATAGCAGGCTGGATCTTAAAAAGGAAGTGGGCCAGGCTCCTTGAATCCTCATAAGACAGGAGGATTCCAAAAATGCACATAAACTGACTTCCCAATTCACTTGCAATAAAAGCCAAAAACTATATAATTGCTCATTGGCCTATACTGCTTGGCTCCTGCCTGCTTCTCTGAACTCATCTACTACCTCCCAGTGCATCTTACCTCAGCAGGCCCACAGCCCCTGTGCTCTTATTCAAACATCCCATATGTATTCATTTCCTAGGGCTACTATAATAAGCTACCACAAACTTGGTGGCTTAAAACACAGAAACTTATTCTCACAGTTTTAATGGTCAGAAGTCCAAAATCACAATGTCAGCATGGTGGTGCTCCTCCTAGGATACTAAGGGAGAATCCTTGCTTATCTCTTTCAATTCCTGGTGTTTCAACTCCAGCTGTTTCTTGCCTTGTGGCTGCATAACTCCAATCTGTGTGTCTTCACATAGCGTTCTGTTCTCCTATGTGTCTGTGTCAAATCTCCCTCTGCATTTCTTTTATTAATATAAGGACACTTGTCATTGAATTTAGGCCCCACTGGGTGATCCAGAATTATCTCATCTCGATATCCTTAAATAAATCTTATCTACAAAGAATTTTTTTCCAAATAAGGTCCCATTCATATGTTCCAGGGTATAGGACATGGAGATTGTGTGTGTGTGTGTGTGTGTGTGTGTATTTGGGAGCCATAATTCAACCCACTTTACCATACATGCTTTCATGTCAGGGAAAGCATTGCTTTTCCTGCTTCCTCTGTATGGAACTCTGTCCCCATGAATGTGAATAGCTCACTCCCTCACCATGCTCAAATCTTTACTCTTATTTCATCTTCTCTGGAAAGACTTCCCAGAGTACCTTATTTAGAATCACAATGCCCTCCCTCCAATCCACTGACACTTGATAATTTATTTTTGCTACATAGAACTTATTTCCACTTATTACCATGTAACATATTATATGTTCATTATTTTTTTTTGTTTCTATCCATGAATTATCTAGGCTCCACAAGGACAAGGATTATTATCTGCTGTTCAATACTTTATTCCCACTACCTACAAGAGCTAACAGACTGGAACATAAATGGCACTCAATAAGTAATTTTTAATAAATTTAAAAACATGAGCATCAAAAATGTAAAGCAATGGTTGAGAAATGAGAGAACAGTTTAAGAGCAATGCTGGTTAAAAATAGTACAGTGGGTAAATGATGGCCTTTTCAAAAAGTGATAGTAGGTAAACTAAATATTCATTTAGATTTTTTAAAAAAATGAATCTTAAATCCTAACTCACACTATCCACAAATATCAATAACAGGTGGATGGAAGATCTAAACGAGAAAGATATAACAATAATGTTTTTAGAAGAAAACATAGGAGAATATCTTCATAAATTGGGGCAGGTAAAGATTTCTTAAATAAAAAGTAGTAATAAAGGGGAAAATTTGATAAAGTAGATTATATAATTAATTTAAAAATTTTTATATATTAATTAAAGTTCCTTAAAAAGACACTGATAATTGAGTTCAAAGGCAAGCTATGGACTTATAAATTTTATTTGTAGATTTATTTCTAATAAATGACCCATATCCAGAATATATGAGTATATAAAAATTAATATCAAAAACATAACTCAATAGAAAAAAATGAGTTTGAAAAGGCACATCAAAAAGAAGTATATTCAAATATCATTAGCGATATTAAAAAATGTTCATTTTTATGTTATCAGAATGATACAAATAAAAAACATAATACTAGTACATAACTCACCAGAAAGGCTAACATGAAAAAGACAGGCAATAATACGTTTTATCAAGAATATGAAACAACCAAAACCATGATACAGTAATGGTCAGAATGTAAATTGAGACAAGAATTTTGGAAAACTGGTAGTTTGTACTAGAGCTTAAAATATGCATGCCCAGTAATTCCAGTAATTAAAATTCCAATGTCCAGTAATATATGGGTGGACCCTTATATTCCCATAACCAATAGAAATATATATATATTTTACAAAAAGACATGTACAGTAATGCTCAAAGCAGAAGTATTTGTAATAGAAGGTCTAAATTAGAAACGACTCAAATGCCCATTAATAGAATGCTGCACAATGAGAATAAAAAAACTACTAATGTGTACAACACTGATGAACCTCACAAATATATTATGAAGTGAAAGAGGCCAGACATAAATAGTACATTCTGTATGAACTCATTTATATAAAGTTCATAAACAGGCAAGCTAGCATATGATGTTAGAAGTCAGAATGATGGTTCCCTATGGGAGAGTAGTGACTAAAAAGGACACATGAAGGGGTTTCTGGGTAATATTCAATTTCTTGAGTTCAAGTTACACAGGTATGTTAACTTTATAATCACACATCAAGCTGTGCCCAAATGATTTTTAAACTTTTATGTATGAATATTATGTTATACTTTTAAAAGTCTTTTTAAATATCCACCAATCTTGTCACTACTATTACAGAAGACTTTTATCTGTCACCCTACCATATGTGTGATAGAGAGTCCCTCTTCCAGTAGGTGCCATATGTCCTCTAAACTGTTAGCAGAAAAAATTCACAAATTCAGAGAAACCATGGATCAATCGAGGTCTCATCAAATTTTTACTGCATGTCTAGCAGTGCTCTAACTGTCCACAAGCATCTCTCTGCACTCTGAACACATGGATGGATAGGGAAGGGATTTAATAATCTGTTTTTTTAAAAAAAATACTGAAGCAACTGAGTAGGACTTGTCCTGTGAACAGGAAGTATATGTTGAGAGGCCAAATGGGGTAATTGACACCTTGTTATTTGTTTACGTCCCACAGTGCCTTTCTACGCCAAAAGCATTACAAATCTGAAGCACTCCACATTCAAGTTCTGTTGTTTTACTATTATATAATTAGCTTTCTCTTCTCCATATTGGCAGCAGATTGCAAATATTCTTTCTCCTTTTCAAAGACTACTTCTTCTGTCATCTACTTTTGCCATGCTTGAGACGATTACATAATGATTGTACTATTATTTTATTATTTCCCTAAACAGAGGATACTTCAGGATGGTGCTTGGAAAAGCCAGTGTTGAAGTTCTTTTTCCATAATCACTTCCCCATTTAGTGTACCAGTCAGCATAGTTGAGTAAGTTTTTTCTAGTTTTCATGGCTCCAAAGAGGAATTGAACGTCCCTCTTCTCCTCTCTTTGTTTCATTGGAAAAGAAATGCTGCTTTTAATGAAATTGCATATTAACTACATTTGCAATAAGTGGTGGGTAGGAGTTTTTGTGAATTCTTTGATTATAATTAACCTCCTTGAATTATAAAGATTTCTAGACCAAAAGTCAGGATGCAGGTAAAAGCCATAATCTGAGGGGAAAAAAAATCTTAAAAGTTCTGAGATATTTTTATTTTATTCAGAAATCAGTGCTATTTCCACAGCATACTGTGAACTCTCAGCAAGGTATAAATAAATAATAATGATGGCCATGGTGGTAATAATAATAATAATGTTACCTGACTCCAAGTGAAGATTTTTCCAAGTTCTTAGTCATTGATGGTGGAAAAGAATTTCAGGATGCCAAGTAAGTGACAGTTTTTTATTGAAAGCTAAAGTACACTCTCAGGATAGAGAGTGGAAAAGCTTGAAAAAAAGCAGCTGCACTAGGAGGAAGTGGTTTTAGATCTTTTGTAGTTTTACTAATTGAGGGGAGGAATATTTAAGACCAAATGGTTGGCTTTTACTAAGAATTTAGGTAGTAATTCCCAGAATTGGATTCCCTCCCACTTTCACACTTCATATGGTTGTCTCGGAACTGTCATGGTGATTTCAATGGTGCAAAAAATTTAAAACCACTACGTAAATTATATTGTACTTAGCCAAAGTTCATATAAGGTGATAGAGATAGCTGACAAGCCAGTTGAAGCCTTTTCTTGCCTACAGTTATCAGCCCCTCTGCTGATATTTAGCTTCTGCTTGAGGGTTTGCTTTAATACCCGCACCCACTCCGCAAGCCCCTGCATCCAGTCTCAGCCTTGCATCTTAGTCCCCTACTCTAACAATAATAGTTAGGTCTTTATATTGTTAGTACTTTGATGCACTGAAAAACACAATCATCACATTAGCCCTGTGAAGTAGATATATAATTATTCCTATTTTCTTGGTAAGAACACTGAGGGACAGAGATTTAAAGTAACTTCCTTCAAGGTCAGATAGTAATGTTGGAGTCAATACTTAAATAAATGATAGAGCAAATCATAATACTCTGAGTGTTTAAAGAAAACAAGTAGCTGTCCAGGAAAACAAATTATAATTGAAATTCATAGTATAAAATTGTGATAAAAAACCTTATAATAAGATTCAACTTTACCTTCAACATGGTAGATGTATTTTCAAGGAAATGTAGGATGTAAAACTACAAGACTTTTGTGAGAATTTTGGGAAATAACACTAAATATTTCAATAATAAAGGATTTATTTTGTAACCTTTGATTAGACAGGAGAAAGCTTTAGTGATCTATTACACAGAATGATGATTATATTATATATTCCAAAATTACTGAAAGAGTGGAGTTTAAATGTTTTCACCACAAAAAAATAAGTATATGAAGTGATCATTATCTAATCATTAGACAATGTAAACATATATTAAAACATCACATTGTACATCATAAAGACATAATATGTAATTATATGTCAATTAAAATAAAATTTTAAAAAGATTTATTTTTCTCTTAATCAAAAAGATATACCATAATAATTATTTAAATTAGTGCTAAGTATCCACATGAATCAGACAGACTAGTTTAGGATATTGAGAGGAATCAAAATATGGACACGAAAAGAGAAATGATTAGTTCTTTGTGTTTTGTGGTAGAAAACACCTAATACATACTGACATAAGCCTAACTAGACTTCGTAAGAAATTTATAGAATGGTCTAAGTAATCTTATGACAAGAGCTTTCCATTAAACATGACTAATGTGATGACTCAGGAACTACTGGTAAGAATATTGGAAAATGAAGATACATCAGTGCCTGGCACTTACCAATACAGTTTTAAGGCTGGAAATATGTTGGTCAGCAGTTTGCATAATGTATTAGTCACAAAAGTGTGTCAGAGAAGGGCAGAAAATTTTGGAGTTCAGTATCACAATAAGAAAAATTACTAAACATTTCCACGTGCAAAAGGAAATATTTTGTAGGTTCAGGTATGAGCAAAATATTTGAAAAAATTAGAAAATATATGTATATATTCTATAATATAATCCAAGAGAAATGTTTTAACAATACCTCACAATTGTTCCAAAGACATTGACAGTTCCTGTTGAATTCCTTTTTACTAAACTAACACCACCAAAAAAAAAAAAAAAACCTTTACCATTTGTGAAGTTATTCCACATCTGTAAAAATTCTTCTCCTCCTCCTCCTCATTGTCATCATGTGTCAGACATTGTTCTAACCAATATAGCTATCAATGAATCAATGGGCAAAAGCATCATCTTCATTTAAGTGTGTACTGGAGAAAAGATAAGCAATAATTTGATTAATAATAATATGTATGATATATTACATAGCTATAAGTGGCAAGGAGAAAATATAAAGTTTATAAAAGTTCAGGAATATTTATCATTTTCAATAGGAGGGCCAGAGAAGGGTTCTCTGAGATTGTTACATTGAGAATAACAGTCTGTTGTTGGGAGAGAATGAGCCATGTATATATTTAGGAGTTTCTCAGGCAGAATGAAAAGAATTACAAAGGTACAGAAATGCTGAAGCCTCCCTTTCTAGAGAAATAGCAAGGAGGCTGGCTAGTGTCATTGGAACAGAGTGAGCAAGCAAAAGAGTCAGAGATAAGGTCAGAGAATGTGACAATTGCTTTGACATAGGCACACTGGAGGGTCTCTCGAACAGAGAGCAGAGTTGATGCACTCCAGTGAATTAGACTCTGTGATCTATCTTTTCATTTCAAGTAACAGAAAACCCAACTCCAACAAATCAGAACAAAAAGAAATACATTAGCCTATGTACATGAAACATACACAGAAGAGGCAGGATTCAGTGATGGCTGATACTAGACTCAGTTGCATGTGATGGCCCCAGTGTCTTCACCAGGAGTCTTTTCAGACAGCTCCAGCAAAGCACTGAGATATCCTCTGATTGGATTGGCTTGGGTCATGTGTCCATCATAAACACATAAACAATCAAGAGGGCCAGGGGAGTGGGATATTCTGGGTGAGGCAGGGCTGAGTCACATGCTCCACCCTAATAGCACATGAACTGAGTGGGAGAATCATATTTGTCTTATCAAAGAAGGGTAAATGGATGCGGAAAAGCTAATAAACAATAAATACACTCAACAGGCTCCCAAGGGAAATTATATTTACACTAAGAACCATACAAAAATGACACTAGACATGTATATGGAAACAGGGAATAAAGGAAGGGCTTTATGAAGGAGTTTTGACTTTATTAAAAAGACAATATGGAAGCATTGAGGGTTTTTAACAGCATAGACATATTATTTCAATTTTTGGCAAAGGTCACTCAGCAATATTGAGAATGGGTTAGGATGGAACCATGGCAGATGTGGAAAGACCAGGATTTAGATTACTGACACAGAAAATGATTGAAACCTGGAGTGAGTAATAGTAGTGGGAATAAAAATAAGTGGATAGACTCGAGATATATTTTGAAACCGAAATCAACAGGCTTGAAGCTCAGGAGAAAGAGAGGAAAAAAGCAAGTAGGATTGTGGATGATAACACAAGGGACTTCACAAATTCTGGCAATATTCCATTTCTGAAACTGGTTGCTCCGTAGTTGGGTGTCATTTATTATTCCTTATGACATATATTATATAACGTTCATTTTATTATTTTATATTATGTATTACTTTATGCATAGCCCTGAGGTTTAGGTTTCCACTGTGGGTCCAGGGATACTATTACAGGGACAGATTTTCATCTCAAAAGTTCTAACTTACTGGAATTTGAATTTAACTTCAAGGTAGTATTATTTTCTTCCCTTGGCTATTGCTATCATTTCAGATCAGTCTTTATTTTTGTTTTATTTTTCTTGGGTAGCGGTACAGGCTTGAGGGTAATCCTTACTTTCTTAAATGCTCAGCAGCTCTTAAAAGTATGTTTATGTTAATCCACATATTGTAGATGATTCAGAATTCCTGGCCCAACATTCTGCTGGAGATTCATTACTATGCCCAGTTTTCAAAGATGGCTGTAACAACACGCATGGTTGACTGAACAGTCATGCTGTAGCAGTGTCTGACCAGCAGAAGTAATATTTGGGTCTTTATAGGATGGTTCTTCAGCATGACTTTGAGCAGTTTTTATGGCCAATAATTCAGGTCATCCTGCAGATTATGTGAGACACACAATACCTTTTAGTATGTATACTCCTAAATTAAATTAGTCAGAGTTAGTTTCTCATATTTTCAATTAAAAATACAATTGATACAAATACCAATATGCACATTTTATCATTTTTTTCATTCCCACTCAACAACTCAAGCCTAGGTATAGAGAAGGCTACATTGATCTTGGAGTGATAGAGGGTTAGGTACACTAAAAAGACAAAGAGTACAGAATCAAAGTCACACATGGAAGAAAATTGAGATAGAAAGGAATGAATATAGGGAAAGAACGAGTGTCTAGACAGATGTAGTAGGACAATGAAAAGAAGAAGCAAGCAAGATAAGATGTTTTACTCAGATTTTTAAAAATCTGATTTCAGAGATGAAGTAATGATGTTATCATGACTCAAGAGTGTTGTCAGGAGAGGGCATTTCAGTAAAGTAAAAGGTAGTTTATGGAAATGTGGACATAGAGAAACTGAGAGGCTAGTAAATTCAACAAATGATCCATATATTGAGTCACAAAGATAATGAGATGGTGAGTCTGGTGCCAAAGTTTTTGATTAGTGAAACTAAGAAACTAGAATTCCTATGATGCTGAGGATAGTGAGGAGGCAACAGCTGAAAGGTATTGGCATCAAAGTAAAACACATTTTTAATATAAGTATAGAGGCCAGGCTTGGTAGCTCATGCCTATAATCCTAGCACTTCAGGAAGCCGAGACAGGAGGATCAATTGAGGCCAGGAGGTCAAGACCAGCCTGAGCAACATCCCCATCTCTACAAAAATTTAAAAACAAATTAACTGGGCATTGTGATGCTTGTCTGTAATCCCAGCTACTCAGAAGGCTAAGGCAGGAGGATCCCTTGAACCCAGGAGTTTGAGTTTGAGGTTGTAATGAGGTATGACGATGCTACTGCACTCTAGTCAGGACAACAGAATGAGACCCTCAAAAAAAAAAAAAGGAAAGGAGAGAAGAGGAGAGGAGAGGGGAGGAGAGGGGAAGGAAGGGGTGGGAAGGGGATGGGAGGAGGAAAATAAAAGAAAAAGGAAAAGAGAAAAAAAAGAAAAGGAAACAAAAGAGTAGAGGAGCACTGGTCTGGGGAGTCACAGCAGAGAAGATGCTGCTGCCACATTTGACCCTGCAGACAGGTCTAGATTTACCCTACTAGCCACTCCTGCCCTTTTGTGTAATGCAATTCAAATTACTGTTTGCAAAACTAAAGTGCACATGTATTATTTTGAGTATAACCAGAAAGAGCCAAAATAAGCAAGGCACTGAAATCTCCACATACATTGTAGCAAAACGCTTCCATATTAACCGGAATATGGAAAGGTTAAGGTCCTTTTACGTTAATAAAAACAGGATTCTGCTTGATTTTTATTTTGGCAAAAATTTTGGCAAGATAATCATTAATTTAAAAAAACACTTACTTTCTGGTAAAATTATGAAATATAAGCCATTTTTCTGCAGCACGCTTTTGGGGTTTTGTTCCATGAGAACATTCTCTATCTTTTGTCCTGAATCATATGATCATTAAAAGGGACATAATTCAGAGATTGGTGAAGGCATTGGTACCCTTAAAGACAAGCTTTAGACCTTTTAGTACTTTCTACTTGTAATGTAATTTTAGGGGGAAAAATCTATAAGTTACTTAGAGGAAAATCATCATGAGTTCCCAAATTTGGATTTCCATATAAAAGAAAAATAGAATAATCAAGTGAAACAAGGTCTATGCATTGAAACAAGGTTCAATGCATTGATGCATTGAATGAATTGGTTTGGTTTTTAATAGGATGAACACTATTTTTCAAAGTAATGGAAAATTGTATTTTTCTACTAATGTGTTGTCCATTTGTGGTTTTTGATCATTTTTCCATGTTTGGTGTTAGGGTAGGTAAGCTTTTATCTCACATACATAATCAAATTATTTGCATCAATACTTATTTTCCCACTATCTTTTATACTGATATTTGACAAATGATAATTTTTTAAAAATTCTATATAGCATCTAAGTGTCCCTATAATGTTGTCTGTTATTTAAAATTTGTATTGTAATGTTTAAAAGGCTTTATTCACCCCAAGATCAGATACTCATCTATACATATTTCTGGAGTTCTTAAGAAAGAATTTGTTATAACTAGTTGTAAACCTTCTGGAAATTATGTTGGTATGTGATATGAGATCCTGTTCTAAAGTTTATGTATTTATTTATTTACTTAACTTATATATTTTTTTAAGTACTAAGCCATAACACTATTTAGTCAATGCACCCAATTGTGCATTGACTTGAAATGGCGATTTAAGTAAGATAAACTAACATTTTCATATGTTTTACAATTATTTTCTGGAATTCTTCCACTGTTCCAATTATTTGTTTCTGTGCTAGGGCCACAATATCTCATTCTTTTAGTTTTATATCAATTTTGATATTTGGAAGAGCATGTTTATAGTTCAGTTATTCTCACATATATGTTATTCTAGAAGAACATTTTAAATCACTTTGCTAATTAAAATGTGATTTCATTTTTATTGTAATTGAATTAAAAATAGAAACTAGATAAAAGGTAACTTCTTTGCATTATTGAATCTTCCCTTTGAGAAATATAAATAGTAGAAAAATATGCCAATTCCTCACTTATGCCAGTCAGTGCAATTTTGAGTGTTTATATAGACACTGAATATTTATTAATAAAATATAGTATGTGCAATCTTTTTATCCCTCATGTTTTCTAAATTGTTTTAGGCAGTGCTATGAGAAGCTGTTTTCAATAATTATTCATGTCACCCAATATTTTTAGAAGTCCTTATATTTTCTCTAATTTTAAACATATCACATTTAAATAACATCAGTTTTTAAAAAATATCCTTCATCACGTTGTTGCATTAGGGCATGATTTCAGGGTACTGTTAATCACTGTGCAAACCATAATCATCTTTATGGCATTCACAAGTTTAATAGTAACACTCATAGTGTTTTGCTAGTAATCCGAAATAAATATATTTTACCTTAATAAAGAAGTGACTTTTTACTATTTTACTTTTTTTAATTTAGGGAAGAATTTGTGTTTATTCAATGCCTTCATGGCATCTATTGAGGTGATCTTGATTTTATCATCCCACTGTCTCCTGGCCTGCCAGGTTTCTGCTAAGTAATCTGCTAATGGCCTTAATGTTACTCCCCTTTCATGTGATGATGAGTCACTTTTCTCTTTCTGCTTTCAAAATTCTGACTTTTGAGAATTTGATTATAATATTTATATGTTTTGGTGAAGATCTCTTTATTTTTAATCTGTTTGATGTTCTTGGGCTTCATGGAACTGGATGTTCATTTCCCTGTCCAAATTTCAGAATTTTTCTGTCATTATTTCTTTAAATAAGCTTTTGCCCCTTCCTTTTCCTCTTCCCCTTTTGGATCTTCCATAATGCAGATATTGTTTTGCTTGATGGTGTTTCATAAGTCACAGAGGCTCTCTTCACTCTTTTTCACTATTCTTTTTGCTCCTGTGACTAATTTCATACGACTTGTCTTTGAGCTAGCCAATTCTTTCTTCCGCTTGATCAAGTCTACTTTTAAAGCCCTCTCTATTTTTTTTTTCAAGTTCATCATTGTGTTCTTCATCTCTAAAATTTCTGTTTGGTGCTTTTTTATAGTTTCTTTTTTTTGAACTTATTTTGTTCATGTATTATTTTTCTGATTTTGTTTAGATTTCCTGTTGTAAGTCACTAAAAGACTATTATTTTGAATTTTTATAGGCAGTTCAAAGATATTAATTTATTTAAGGTCAGTTACTAATGTTTTTTTTTTCTTTTTTCCCCTGTGGTCTTGTCATGTTTCTCCAATGGTATGTGATCCTTGTGGCCTTGTGTTCATGTCTGTACATTTGAAAAGTAGGAACCTCTTCCAGTCTGTATAACTGGTTTTAGCAAAGAAATCCAGAGATTCTGGGCAGTTTGACTGGCACAGTTTACAAGCCTCCTTGCTGCTGAAGTTCTTGAGTGGGTTGACCAGGAGCCTGGTCATTGAATAGATGGGCCTGGTGCTGAGGCGATCCTGGAACTTGCATCTGCAGGGATCTGGCCTGATAACTGGTGCCATAGAGTCTTGCCTGGTACTGGTACAGACCTAGAACCAGAGGTTGGCTTGGAGCCTGGGGTATGGAGTGCCAGTATGACACTGGGACTGGCCTGGACCCCACACTGTGGGGGCCAGCCTGGCACTGAAAAAGGCATGGAGCCTGGGTCTGCAGTGGCCAGGCTGGCACCAAGGTTTACCAGAGTAGGTCTGGTACTGGGGTCCATGGCAAAGTTGGGTCCTCTTTTCATTCTCTTTTCCTTATATAGCAAGTATCTGTCTTCACAACATGTTGCATGGGCTTGGGGAAGAAGTGGCATAGGTAATATCAAACTGTTCTTTTTACCCTCTTCAATGAGTTTTTTCTCATTCTATGTTTGTAATCTCTCCTTTGGATTTCTTAGCTCTTGTGAAGGTATTTTCATGCATGAATGGTTATTCAAATTGATTTTTCTTTGAGAAGACAAGCACTGGAAACTCCTGTTTTGCCATTTTGCTGATGTCACTCTGTATGTTTTGTTTTGTTTTAATTGAAATCTACATCATTTGTCTAGACATAGAAAACTATATCTGAGTTTTCAATTAAACCTAGAATTTTAAGAGCAATTTAGAATATATGGCACTTCATTTGCCCTGCAGTTGAGTTGATCCACTTTATAACTACTTAAAGACTCAAATATATCTTCTACTTTCCATAATTAAGAAAAGGATGTGGAGTGCCACTGTAAGAATGGCAACAAAACCAAAAGAATGTAGCTTCTTTTACATGACCTTACTGAATATCTCAGTGACATGACACCCACAAGCAATGATGAATATGTCTATTCTCAAAAAAAGTCTCTGTTTCAAGAAATTAATTTGTTTAACACTGAAAGACATGTGGAGACCAACTCTATGTGGCAAAGACACTGATGAAAAGAGATGTGTCAGATTTGCTGACAGATCCTAAATGTCAGATTTCTCATATTTCCCACATAATGTTATTCATATGGTAACCTTTATTTAGCAGTTGTTATTAATCTATCACCTACTAATTACAATAGTCTTCATTCATACTTTTTATCTACAACCAGTATAGTCAACTTCACTGAAACAGTCATGGGCATCTGCATGTCCTGTTTTCAGTAAGGCCATTATCTCACTCTTGAGGCTTCTCCACCTCTTTCCGTAACTCAAGAAACCCAATCTGAGGGACTCAGTTCTCCCATGAGTGCACACAAACTCCTCAGTCAAATATAAACACTGCTTCCTACTGCTACATTAAGTTCTTACTGAAGACTCACCTTGTGCTCTGGTTTATCACTCTTTCCAGTCTTCCTCAATGAATTCAATCATTTTTCTCAAAGAACATACTCTATACCAAATTGGCTAGATCCAGAGGCATTTTTAAGATCAGTCACTTACCATGAATAAAGAAGACTACCACCATCATCACATTCCCCCCCCCACACACACACACACACTCCTGTGCTCTTAGACCCTTTTCAGGATCTTTAGGACTTACTTTATTTCAAAGGATTCATTGTAATTCTCTTCCACTCTGATCTGCCTCAATGATCTCTCATATAGAAGAGGGGAGAGGATTGGGCCCCTCCCTCTCAGATTTATACATTCCTCTCTTGTGACCATATCAAGTACTGAGATGGCTTGCAGTATGTAACTGAAATACACACACATATACACATGCACACATGCATGCACGTATGCATACACACAAAAAAACCCTAGGTTATTGTGCTCTTATTCTGAGAAATGGATGTTTTTCAACTTACCTTTGTATAATTAGGGAAGGCCATTCAAATGACAATACTAAACAAATTGGTCCATTCCAGTGATCTCTGTACTTGGTGGTCATCTAGATTTGGGGGCCTCAGCCAAAACAGAGTATCCATCTCATGGGGTTTCTATTTAATCTCTCAGAAAATATAGGAATCCTTCTTTGCTTCTAATGCTTCATTCATATGTATATGTATACATGTGTATATATATATATACACATATATACATACACACACACATATATATTATATATATTCTTGTCCTGTTTTTGATGAGGTAAAAAATGTGGTTAACTATATTTTCTCACAATTGAAGACTCTCTTCTTGCTTTTCAAAATTCGTCAATCACAATGTGTTAAAGTGACGAGAATATAACTCATTTTCTCTGATTCTCATCGTAGTCACTTTTCTAAATCAATAGGGCAATTTTATTCTAGGTTATAGCTCTGATGATAGAACAAAAGAGTAGACTTGCAAGGTTGGATGTAAAAGATAGTATTTTCCTTATGTTTAAATATTTTATACTTTAAAACTATTAAAACTAATATAGAGTTTTTTACATGTGGCTAATAAAAATTGTTTTTTATCTGATGGATAGTTAATACATCATATTTGTTATATAAAATGTCCTTCATATGTTCACTGTGACCTACAGGTAATAAACAACTAGGCAAACGTGGAACCAAATACAACAGTGTTACTGATTTAATGCTACCAGCTTAAAGAAGTTAAGCCACAGTTAACAGGAAGTGACAAATCTTCACTGATGAAAATTCAGACACAGTGATAACTAGGTAGAATGTTTTCCATATATTAATATTTAGGTCAAGACCTATAAAAATACCTTTGTTCCCATCAGAGACGTTCTTCAGTACTTTGTCCAAAGAAAGCTTAAGAATTCTTACTACAACAATGTAGTTTGCCAACTTGAATTTTAAAAGGTACAACTCCAAATCTACAAATGTTTTCATACCTAGAATTATTAAAATAGAAATATAATTAAGTGGTAGAAAGGAATTACTTTTTGGAGTGGCATTTTTTTCTACCATACATATACCACAATGCTTTTTCCATTTATATTTTTCAGTTAGCAACAAGGCTGACATCCAATTAAAAATAACACTGTTCTGCATTGCAGGTAACAAAGCACAACAAAAGAAATAAAAGTGATGTCAATTAAATACTATAAAATATATTAACATTTCATTTTAAAAAGTCACTCTAAATCTATCAGGGTAGTTTTTATCCAAATAACCTATCTATAAAATATGAAAAATCATTTACCCTTAAAAAGGATTCTCCTTCCAATGTAGTGCTATTTAAGGACAATCAGCTTTTCAACCCAAGGATTTATTTTTACTAAATTCTGGTCAGTCAACATACACAGGAACATTTTAAACCATACTTGTGGTATTATTACCCTTTTTCAATTGAGAATCCAAGCCTACCTTCAATATTATTCATTGCTGGTGAAAGTGCAAATTGGTACAAACTTTCTGGGATGCAATCAACAAGGTATACCAAAAATTATAAAATATATGCATACCTCTTAACCATATGATTCCATCCTAAGAAATGTCTTTTAATGTAATATTTATAAACATATATAAAATGTATGAGTATAAAATCAGTATTTATAACAGTGAAATAATGGGAGCAATCTGAATTTCAAATATGATATAAACACCCAAATAAATCCAGGCACATCAATACAATGGAAGATAATGCAGCCTGTAAAAATAATGTGCTGAATAAAACTTGATTGACATAAAAAGATATTTATGCTAAATGGAAAAGTATGTCTTAAAGGAGACATGACATTTTGTTTAGTGAGGATGGTATGCTTATTTAAAATATATATAAATAAAAATATCTTTTATAAAATGTACATGCAGAAGATACATTATTTCCTATGAAATAGAATAGGAAATGAATAAAATATATTTTATGAAGTACATGCACACAATTAAAAATTATACATTTGTACAAATATCAAAAGTATGGAAGGATTATTATAAAGGATTTAACTCTTATATCTGTGGTAAGATTAGCTTATTATCAGCATTTTTCTAAAATTTTTAAAAAAAGATCATTATTTTGCTACAAGGAAAAACATTACTATAATTCTAAAAAAATTACAAAAGAAAATTTACAGAGAGAGAGAGAATCTGCATGTGCAATCTTTAATGATATATGAAAAAGCATCTCTGAAGATCCTGACACACTGCTAATAGTCATAACCATGTCTGGGCAGTTGTGATTGCCATGGTAATTTTAATGCACTTGTTCTGATTCAGAGATGTGCAGACTAGTGATTGAACCAAATATGCCTAGAAATATTAAATGTAATGGTGCACTCTGCTCAGATAAAGTTTGCTAGTGCCAATTCAAAGTAATGAACATATTTTCTGTCTTCTGAAAGAATAGCATTTACAGATTTAAAAGTAAAATGTGGTGGCTTTCCACTGGTTTTCAAATGTTTTCTCTTTAATAGCAGAACTCTGTTTCCAAAAGAATTATTCTAGAGAATACAAACACACAAGAAGTACCTAAATGTATAAAATAGATCAGAATAGAATTGCTTTCCTTGAGTAAGGGTTATAGGATATGGAGTACTAGCTTCGTGCCTTTCCCTCAGTTGCCTGCCCCCTCCTCCCAGTGGCGGCCCATTGGGCACCTCCACAGAACTTCCAGGATCTGAAGAATTATGTTTGGAATTATTGATTTACAACACTGTTCTAAAAAGAAAGTAGAACTATGATTACGTTTCTGCAGCAATACATAAGCAAATGATATATGAAATCATCCCCAAATGGTATCAAACTCACTGCAGAAATATAACTAATAACATCATGATTTTATATATATAATGATGAAAACATTAATTGCATTGGTGTTCAAATACTATTGTGCAAAATACTTGTTTGTATTTCGTGTTGAAAATGAAGACTCCTGGACCTCACTCTCAAAGATTTTAATTTCTGGTGATTCTGATACAGATGGACCATAATTTGAAGAATACACAGACTAAATTTTATAAAATCAGCTTACCTCTGCCTCACCTGCATACCCAGCTCAATCTTTAAATCTCTAGACTAAAATGTTAAATGTCTTACTTGTGCCAAGAGAAGTTTATTATAACATGGCTCTCCTCAACTGGTTGTTGAGGAACAATAAGTAAAACTAGGGGCAACCCTCAGAAAGGAGAAGAGAATAAATGATTCAAAGACCAGAGGAATAAAAATATGTATTTTTAATATATAATTTTTTACATATAATGCTGAGAATCAAGTAGATAGACATTTAGTAAAAATTTAGTGCACTTGAGATTAGAGCATAGAAGCCAATGGCATTGAGAAATATGCTGTCATTAAAATAAGTTAGAATGTAAGGCAAAACCCATTAAACTTAGTATTCAACATGAATTAGTATGACTAAATTTCCATTAACTACCACTGACCAGAAAATGGTGTCCTATTGTATGATTTAAGCTTAAAAGTAAATAACTGCAGACTTTAATATCATAGATTTAAAACACTTTAATGTTTAGTATATTTTTCTTATAGTTAAAATGTTGATTTAACTGAGTAATCAAAATTGAGATGTAAAATTGAAGGAACACTTATAGAAGCAATGTAGCTGAACATATACATAAGTAGAATTAGGCAATGTGATAAAGTTTTTCAACTTTAAAATTGGAATAAATATATATGTATATATACACACATATGAATATATACACACACAAATATATATATATATATATACAAATATAGACACAGACATGAACACATGCATATATTTATACTTAGGCATGAGTATTGGAAAATAGTTCCTTTTAAACTCTTCAATTTGGTATAATAATTGGCACTCTCTTGACAAGAATGGAACAATATATTTTAATACCTTACATACATGCATAAAATTAAGGATATTATGAGTTCAAAGATATGTTTTTTAGGACATGTCATTTCTCCTGCTTTTCTTCAGTATTATACCACATTTCAAAGCTAGTGATCACAATAGACTGAAACTCACATGACTGTAGGGAGATGTGCTTACCCTTTCTTTCCTGATAGTTATTATGCAAGATATTGACCACTCTGTTCCTGCCACTACCATATAGTGAGAGTCTTCAAGGACATGAACATTAACAGGACCCAAAGTTACTATAGAACAGTGGTCAGCACTCATTTTAGGAAATGGCCTGATAGTAAATATTTTCAGCTTTGCAGACCAGAAGTTCACTGTGGCAACTACTCAACTCCAGCACTCTAGTGAAAAATCAGCCATTGACAGTACATAAATGAATGAGTGTGGCTGTGTTCCATTAACACTTTACTTATGGACATTTAAATTTAATGTAATTACATTTTATATAATTTTCTATTTCATGAAATATTACTGTTCTTTGTATTTTCTTTCAAACCTCTTAAAGATTATTCTTAATTCAGGAGGTCTACAAAAACAGGCAGTAGGTTGGGACTGGCCCATAGCTACAGCTGTGAACCCCTGCTGAAGATTAAGCTAATTTAATAATCCTAATGGTGGCAATCAGTAAGGATGCCAGGCCTGATGCTATGTAGCTATAAGAATAACCATGTCTCAGTTCTCAGAAGTATGAAAGTGAGAATTTATATTTTTCTTTATTTTTTTTTTACTTATGGGAATAAATAAAACTTCTGATGACTTCTGACCTAAACTTAAAAACAAACAAGAAAAAGAACTCATTTAGGACAATGATAAATAAAAATTTCCCTATTTTTTCTATAAATAAAATAGATGAGCACACATGCATCAATAATTCAAGCAAAGATGATTCATAAGTAACAGAGTCATATTATAAGTTCTCCTCTCTCATTGCAATTATGCAACCTATTACTTGAAAATGGCACACAGATCCTGGCATACTTCCTCTAAAAATAGTGGTAACACTCTGTTAATTGTATCTATTTTCATGAGAAGAAAAATATCTTCTCAGGTTGATTTCTAGGTAGTCTCAGATTTTACACAGGAAATGTTCTTAGTAGTTTGCAATATCCAGTGATGTTTATCATAGCCTTTTTCATAACACTTATAAGCTGGAAACATTCTAAATTTTCAAAAATAAGGAATTAAAATAACCAAACATTAAAAATTGAATTGAAACAGGTACTCAACTGATTATAAAAATTATATTTCTCAATTTTAAAAATATTCACTGGCTTCTGGTTATAATAATATGGCAGATTTAATAAAACCTGAAAACTTTCCCCTAGAGACAGCTAGAAATTCTGAATGAACTACGTGTTTTTCCGATTATTCAAGGACAGAATCAAGTTTACAGGAAAAAAAAATTTGCTTCAAAATTAAAGAAAGTATTGAAAACCAGAGCAATTAACATGCATGCTGACGTTGTATGTGCCTGGGAGGAGGTTTATATTGACATTGGCATCTTTGGCCTTGGCTGTTAATACTGAGTACAGGGAAAAGAAAAGATAAATATGAAAGAACCACATGTTTTACATCAACTTAAATTTTTTTTTTAACAGTGATGCAAGTTAACACGATTCCACATTAAGAGTCATTCTATCATACTGTATGGATTCCAACTCTCCATCAACAATACTCTAGTAATTCTAAAGTGTTTTCAATCCTTCTTCTGCACTTTGCACACTATACTCATTGCCCTGGCATTAATAAACAAATAAATTCCCCTTCCCAAATCTTAAAATTTATTTTATAGCCTACTAATGGCTATTATTGCCCCTCACAAAAAATGTTTTCAAAATGAAGTTCATAGTTTTTAGAAATCTTTGACTCAGGATATTCCAAGCTGATTTAGAAATATTCCATAAACTTTTCAGAACTATCCCAAACTATACTGGGTGAAGTTTATTAAACTTCATAGCATCCACTACTGATTTATTCTTCAGTATTGAATACCCCCAAACATTATCACCACTTTATAGTTCTAAAAAAGGCTTTTCATCTCACCTTTGCATGTTTTTTAAGCAAAATATACTAGTATTGACCTGACTTACAAAAATGGACTAATTAATGATTAATTTGGAAATGTTCACAAAGCATTAAATACTTGATAATTATCAAGATGAAAAGGGCCTAATAGCCTCAAATTATCAGGCATGATTTGTCCTTATAAAATGCCTATAATCATAGGCTTTCACAAAGCTTTTCTTTGTTATTGCCAAAAGCTAGAGCACAGAATTGTGGAGCAATTCTAACCAGATAAAAAAAAATGTTTCCCTCCATTCAAAGTAGAGTCTATAAAGAAATAAATATGTGTTTTGCTAGTTATTTGTCTAAATGAAATATTATGTATCATTAGACAATCAGCCTAATAATTGACTGAAATTTCCTAATCAGAAAATATTCACAGAATTCGAATGTATTGGCTGAAATTTAAATATGTAGTGTATATATGGAAAAACAGAAATTATTTATGTAACAATTGTTTCTATTCCATCTTTGTTTTTTTGTTAGTTTAATTAGTATGATGATTATGTATGCACAATTGCCTAGAGTTCATAATAGACTGGTTAAAAATATTGATTGACATACCAATGGAAGAGTCATCCATCACAAATATCTTCCTGCTGTCTCCAAGCCTGCTATTTCAGATCAGTCCATTTGATTTCTACACTTTCTCATCTCATATTCAGTTATAGTTTCTGCCTCTACTCTGATCCCCACTCTACTGAAAATTTCCTTGATAAGAGTAACGATGAGTGCCTAGCCACTAAGTTCAATCAATACTATATGGCCTCTATATTAATTGGTTTCTCTGTAGCATTTGATACTTTTGAGCCTTTGTCATTACTTATATATTGTCCCCAAATTACGATGGTTTGACTTACAATTTCTTGAATTTATTAAAACAATGGTGTAAAAGCAGTACACATTCAGTAGAAACCAAACCTTGAGTACCCATACAATCGTTCTATTTTTCACTTTTGGTATAGGATTTAATAAATTACATGAGATGTTCAACACTTTATTATAAAATAGGCTTTGTGTTGGATGATTTTGCCCATCTGTAGGGTAATGTAAATGTTCTGAGCATGTTTAAAGTAGGCTAGACTAAGCTATTATGTTTGCCAGGTTAGATGTGTTAAATTCATTTTTGACTTAGGATATTTTCAACTTATGTTAGGTTTATTGAGACATAACCCCACTGTAAGTCAAGGAGCATCTCTGCTTACTTCTCCCTTATTTGGAAACCATGTTTACATTTTTCTCGTATTTCTATCCTTTGTCTTGGTAGTCATGGAAGATTACTTCCCTTCCCCTAGCTTCTTACATGTTAGTGTCCCCATAGGATTCTCTCTTTGGTCTTCTTCTTTTATCTCTCTGCATATTATCTCTGGGAAATCCTCATCTATTGTAATGGTTTCAAGTGCCAACTATATGCCAATAACTTCGAAAACTTTACCTGTCCTCTCCTCACCTCCAGATACCAAAATCCAACTGCTTTATTATACTCACAGTAAAGATAAAAGACACTTTTTCATTATTAATTTGGACCATTCAAAAAATATATATATTTAATTATAACATTGAAAAATTAGTAAATATTGATGTCTTTTAAAAATTCAAATATATATATAAGAAGATGAAAAGACACTGCAATTTAACAATGGCTGTCTATGAAGTTACAGATTTTTAATTTTATTCTTTAAGATTTTTGCAACCTCAACTCTGTCTCTGGATCTAAGGAAAATAAATTTAAAAAGTAAGATTTTCAGCAATTTTCTAAACTTTCTACAATGGACATTGATGTTACAAAGACTTGCTTGATATCAGTTTTGTTTACTGAATAAAATATAGCACTAATTTGAGAGCATAAAATTCATATAGCATGAGTTTATAATTAGGCTTGAGAACCCTCTATGATCACTATCCTTACAAAGCAGATTGCTACTTTGGCATCCAAGAAAGATGCAACTTTGAGTTTTTAATTTTCTATTCTAAGAGTTTATTCTCTCTGTATTTTGTCAGTAGATGCTATCATTTTAAAACATTCATTTTTGTGACACTATTTATATAACCTATCTGCTCTACCAATTCCTACCTATGTGACCTTGACAAATTTCTTAGCCTCCTTCTGCCTCAATTACCTTATTTGCAAAATGAGGATAATATCACCTACCTCATAGGAGTGTGGTAAACACTAAATGGATCATTTGCAAAACAAATATTTTCTAGCATTATTACTTATTATTATTACAATATCTTAAGCAGCTGATGTACCAATTAAATTTTTAAATCTACTATCTAAAATATATTATTATAATTATATATATTCCCCTACTCAATCTAGTATTTATATTCTTGTATATTTTTTTATTTCATTAGATTTAAGGGGTACAAGTGTTCTTTTGTTACATGGATGAATTGTATATTGGTGAAGTCAGGGCTTTAAGGATACCTGTCACACGAACAGTGTACACTGTACCTAATAGGTAGTTTTTGATCCCTCACTGCACTCCCACCCTCTCCCCTTCTGAGTCTCCAAAGTCCATTATACCAGAAGTCCCCAACCTTTTTGGCACCAGGACCAGCTTCATAGAAGACAATTTTTCCATGGGGGTGGGGGGGGCAGAGGTGGAGTTCCGGCAGTGATGTGAGTGATGGGGAGCAGCTGTTAAATACAGATGAGCACCTGTTGCTCACTTCCTGCTGTGCAGCCTGCTTCCTAAGTTTCATGGAAGACAATTTTTCCATGGACCATGAGGAGGGGCATGGGCAAGGGGAGGCAGAGCTCAGGCAGTGATGTGCGGCCCGGTTCCTAATATGCCACAGAGCTGTACTAGGCTGCAGCTCGGGTGTTGAGAACTGCAGCATTATACTACTTTGTATGACCATGTATACTCACCGTTTAGCTCCCACTTATAATTGTATATATATGGTATTTGTTTTTCCATTCCTGAGATGCTTCACTTAGGATAATGACTTCCAGTTCCATCTAAGTTTCTATGAAAGACATTGTTTTATTCTTCTTTATGGCTAAGCAGTATTCCACGGTTTTGTGTGTGTGTGTGTGTGTGTGTATCTCGCATTTTCTTTATCCACTCATCAGTTGATGGACACTTAAATTGATTCTGTATCTTTGCACTTGTGAATTGTGCTGTGGTAAACATACAAGTGTATGTGTCTTTTTGATATAATGACATCTTTTCCTTTGGCAGAAACCAGTAGTGGGACTGCTGGATGTAACTGTAGGTCTACTTCTAGTTCTTTGAGGAACTCCATATTATTTTCCACAGAGGTTGTACTAACTTACATTCCCACTAAGAGTGTATAAGCATTCTTTTTTTCCATGCATTCATGCTAGTATTTCCTGTTTTTTGACTTTTTAAAAATGGCCATTCTGACATGGGTAAGGTAGTACCTCATTGTGGTTTTAATTTGCATTTCCCTGATGGTTAGTGATGCTGAGCATTTTTTCATATGTTTGTTGGCATTTGCCTATCTTCTTTTGAAAAAATTCTGTTCATGTCTTATGCTTAATGGGGTTATTTCTTTGTTTGTTTGTTTTTTCTTGCTGATTTGAGTTTCTTGTATACTCTGGATATTAGTCCTTTGTCAGATGTATAGTTTGTCGGTATTTTCTCCCATCCAGTAGGTTGTTGATTTACTTTGTTGATTATTTTTTTCCTGTGCAGATACATTCTACTTTAAGTCCCATTTATTTATTTTTGGTGTTGTTGTGTTAATATTTACCTTTGGGATCTTAGTCATAAATTCTCAATGAAACAGAACAGAGAACCCAGAAGTCAAACCATAAACCTACAACCAATTAATCTTCAACAAAGCAGACAAAAACATACACTGAGGAAAGGTTACCCTATTCGATAAATGGCGCCAGCAATACTGGAGAGCCATATGCAGAATTAAACTGGATCCCTCTCATCATACACAAAAATTAACTCAAGATAGATTAACACATTGACTGCCACACAAAAACAACAGAAATTTTTCCTTAGGGCCACAGTGTTTTAATACGAAAATAGAATAAAAACTTCAAGTGTTATTTTAAAGGTAACCATAAATAAAAAATAACATTTATTGACTTCTAGTCATTTAATCTACAGTTTTAGAATTGTCAATATTAATTGTAACAATAAGAACATCAACAAATAAGATTTTATTTATGTTTTACGTGGCCCTGGGGTCAAAACTATAATGAGTTAAATACAAATCTCATGGCAGTTAATGTGTTAAAGACTTAAATGTAAGACCTGACATTGCAAAAATTCTAGAAAAAAACTTAGGAAAAAATCTTCTGGACATTGGCCTATATTCTTACTTTTCATCTTAAATTGTCTATAATCTTCATCAATGCAACTAATCAATATTTTAGATTTTACTACTTTTTCATTCAGTAAACATATATTGAAGATTTAGTCAACCACTATCATGGGCTACATTAAGTAAATATTCCAATATATATATGAGTAATGTAAAATATAAATATTCCAACTCATTTTATTTTCCACAAATAATGCCCATGACTTTATGTATATCAGCTTTCCTCTGTAACACTTAATAAATATGTGTTGCATTTATATTGAATAAAAGAATCACAAGACCATTTTTAAAATCTAAAAAATTAAACATTGTTTTTAAATTTAGAAGAACCAGTGGGGTGTTTCTATGATTGAAATAGGCAGTAAAAGATTCAACAGGTATTCAATGTGAAAAATAAAAGAACTTAAAACAGTACATTCTATTTTTTAATTAGAAAGTTATTAATGGCCTTGGTGAAAAGAGTTTCAATAGAATATGAAAAGTAGAAAGGTGACCAGATTTCTCTGATGAGGAAGTATAAACAATTCTATTAAGAAACAAATTTCCAAAGGCTTGGTTATTAAAAATAAGGAGGGACTTAGAGAAAGACACACTGTGAACATTTTTATGATAATGCAGTGATGAGTGTGTGTGTGTGTTAGAAGAGAATATGTGTGTTTGAGTGTGTAAAGGACAGCAACAGATACATTGTGTATTTATGTTTTTAATATGGAGGAGACTTAAGTCTATTCACCTTCTGAGGGGAAGCAGCTCCTGAAGAGAGCATGTTTACCGATATTACAGTATCAGTATTGAAGTTTCAAAGTCGCTGAAGGGTCAGAAGAGTACATGGCTAATAAACAGAGAGCTTATTCTCTGATATTTTATCTTTGAAGAAGATAAGGGGTTAAGGGCTTAAGAATAATTTAAAATATAGATATATTGATATGAATAGTTGGGTGCTGGGGTGGGCAAGAACTTAATAGAATTCCTAATGTTTTCTAAGTTCTCCTTGAAGAAGAAAGTAAAGTTTTTATTGATCCTTGAGCAGATGATTATTGCAATGGTCAGTAAAGATTTTATAGATGATTTTTGAGTAAAGTTAGAAAAAACTTTGAACATGACATTACTCAGGTTTCTGAGTAGCACTGAATGTGTACCTGGAGCTGGAGACCACACATTTGAAATTGTATAAACTGGCACACTGATGAAATTTTCTTATTGGAGTTACTTGGCATAATAGAGAAGTTGGGGAAGAGGAAAAGAGTTATAAAGGTGGATGCAGTAGAAAGAGCATCTCAAAGCACCTTCAAATTGACCTGAGGTGGTGGCAACAGAGATTGCAAGAATTGGGATAAATTCAAAACAAATATATTGAAATATAATAGACTCAGGAAAGCAGAGTTTTCTGGCTGTTATGACTACTCATTTATTTAATTAAAGAAGACAGGAATTGTAATATGTCTAGGGGCAAAATATTAAAAAATCTGTTTTGGACTTAATATAGAGATTTATGACTATGATGCAGAAAATACATGAGAAGGAAAGAAAATAGGAAACTACTGAATAGGCAGTAAAATAGTACAGGAAAATATTAACTGTATGTTAAGGCAGGGTAGAGGCAATGAAGGAGAGGAATGACTCTGAGATATATTTAAGAAGAAAACAGTACAGAATTTGGTTATTTATTGGGTGGGGTATATTAAAAAGTGAAAGGACTCAAAATTTAAAGATTATTTATTTATTTATTTATTTTTTATTTCAGCATATTATGGGGGTACAAATA
>VBSM01001124.1:34012394-34071125 GCA_008086735.1 Cheirogaleus medius | reverse complement strand
GGAAGAATATACCATGCTCATGGGTCAGCAGAGTCAACATTGTTAAAATGTCTACACTACCCAAAGTGACCTGCAGATCAATGCAATCCCTATTAAAATACCATCATCATTTTTACAGACATAGAAAAAATAATTTTATACTTTGTATGGAACCAGAGAAGACCCTGTATAGCAAAGTTTAAAGATTGATAGTGAGTATTGTATATTGAGATAAGAACCAGAAAAATCAGCACATTTGATGGATAATAGTCTACTAGTTGCTCCAATGTTGGTCTTTCTAGGGTTTTTTCCTTTAGCTTACTGCTGTTATAATTATGCATTCTCTATCTGGAATAAATTGTCCAGTCACACGATTTTTTTCTGATAATAATTTGTTTAAAAAATTATGTTATACACCTTCAAGAATATAAATAATACATACTCTTTGAAACGTATCTGTCAGCTGTGCCTAATTTTAATAATTTGGTGTGCATCCTTCAGTAACTTTCTCTCTGTTTACATATGAATTGACATAATCACAAATACATGATTATAATATTATACTGTAAAAATTGCTGTGCAGATAATATATATGCACTTAATTGTACATGGCTGTTGCTCCTATTCCAATAAAAAGGTATATTTTTTCAATTAATAAATGTATATTGAGAGCCGGGCGTGGTGGCTCACGCCTGTAATCCTAGCACTCTGGGAGGCTGAGGCGGGAGGATCGCTCTAGGTCAGGAGTTCAAAACCAGCCTGAGCCAGACCCCGTCTCTACTAAAAATAGAAAGAAATTAATTGGCTAACTAAAAAAATATATACAGAAAAAATTAGCTGGGCATGGTGGCTTATGCCTGTAGTCCCAGCTACTCGGGAGGCTGAGGCAGTAGGATTGCTTGAGCCCAGGATATTGAGGTTGCTGTGAGCTAGGCTGACGCCACGGCACTCACTCTAGCCTGGACAACAGAGTGAGACTCTGTCTCAAAAAAAAAACAAAACAAAAAAAACCAAAACAAAACAAAAAAAAATGTATATTGAGTATTTAATGTGTGCCAAACACTGAGTACCAGAAGTAGCACTCAGACTACCCCATTGGATTTAATTTGTTAATATTTAAATTTCTCCTACCTAATAAATTAATCTATACTTTTTTATTATATTAAATAAGAATTTTAGATTAATCAACACAAAATAACTGTTCATTTTCTACCTTTTCTACAGTCTACAATAGTTTTAAAATGTTGCTATAACAGTTTTTAAAGCCTTGTTATGTCTCACTAAAAAGTCATATGGTTTTGGTCCTTTTAAAATAATATACCTTTTAATAACTTTCTAATTTCCTTTTTTTATGTGGGGAATTAGAGAGATTGAAAAACAATGCTGCTGCTGTCATCTTCCCCAAATCCTCTCACATTCACTTTTATAGGATATTTTCACCAGGTACAGAATTCTAATCTGTTAGAATTTTTTTTCCCAACACATTAAATAAATCATTTTTTTAAATTCTTACTTCCAATTTGTCTGTTAAAAGTCAGTTGCCAATATTAAGATTATGAAGTATGAAATGTCTGATTTCCTTAAGTACTAAGTTTGGCAGTTGATATTTCTAACATTTCACTTTGATGCTTCTTGTTTTGTTTTTATTGTGAAGGTATATCCTCAGTCTAGCAAACACATGTTTCGGCTTATGATTATCTCTCACATTTTTTTAGAGCAGTTTTTGTGCAACCATGGAGAAGTCAAAAATTCATGTTATTTTCAGTGGGTTCTGCATGATTTCAATGAGCATCAGAAGAGAAACCATCTCAAAGCTTGCCTTTCTTTGCTGTCACGGCATAAAGGCGAACCATTTCTATACTGCATTGTTATGTGTGAGGAAAAATGTATTCTTTTTGACAATTGAAAGCATTCTACATAATGGTTGGATAAAGATGAAGTGATGAAACATAGTCCAAAACTAAACATTCATCAAAAAAAGCGAATGGTGTCTGTTTGGTGATCCAGCACTGGTATTATCCACTACAGCTTTATGAAACCTGGTCAGTCGATTACAGCAGATGTCTACTGCAACCAACTGGACAAAATGATGAGGATGCTTGTGATTAAGCAGCCAAGATTGGTCAGCAGAGATGCTTGACCACATGTCTCACAAACAATGCTGCTCAATCTATGGAAGCTGTAGTTGGAAACTCTGTCATCCACCATATTCACCAGACCTTGCACCAGTTGACTACCACTTCTTCCAAGCTTTGGACCACTTCTTGCAAGGAAGAATATTCAATTCTCAACATGCTATGGAAAATGCTTTCCAGGATTTGATACCACTCACTCTCCAGGCTTCTTCCCTGCTGACATAAGCAAGCTACCTTTAAGATGGCAAAACTGTGTGGACAGTTTAGGAACATACTTTGATTAGTTGTACTGTTTCTTATTTGAAATATAATAAACTAAACTTTTGATTCAAAATCAGACATTTCACATTTAATGACTTAATATAACTTCTTATTTTAAAACAAAGAACATTAAGAAAATTATACAAGACGGGAAAGAACATAAAAATTGTTAAAACTCAGAAAAGAATTAAAATTTATTTAAGAAAGAAAGGCTTATTTACAAGAAACACAAAACAAGTAAACACAGCAGAAAAATGTGCTAGGCAAAAAAAAAAAAAAAACAAAAAAAAAAACCAAAGGAAATGAGCTTTAAAATGCAAAATACATTTTTTAAACATTTTAAAATTTGGGGGAAATTTAGGAATATTAATACTGACTGAAAATTCTGACCGTATGAATATTTGTAGAGTGCATGGAGAAGAAAATAAAAGCCAAAAACAAGACAATATTAAATATATAATTCAAGAAAATTTTTCTCGAATAAAATTTAATACTGTATTTTGAAAGAAGCCTGTAAAACTAAGAATATTAACCTAAATGGTCAATACCCAAGTATATTCTGATAAAATTATTGAATATTTTTTAAAAATCTTTTGAGGATCTAGAACAAAAAAGGAATACTCTTAGAAGGAAAAGAAAATTAGATTACCATCAGATGCATTGAGAAGTCTTTATGCAAGCAGGCAGTGGAATATTTAAATATTGAAAGAAAGAAGGTAAAAGCAGAGATTTTGTGTTCAACAAAACTTAATCTTAAGTATAAATGTAACAAACTTTTCAACATCAGGGAATTGTGTTTGCCTGAAAGCTTTATGAGATGTCTACCAGAGAATGAGCTTCAGAACATCAAAATGACTGGAGGGACATTACATAAGCATGGTTGGTGAGCATTAATTAATTATGACTTGTAGAACCATTTGAGATTAAATAAATTTTGAAAGGAAGGGTGTGTAATAAATAATGTTATGGCAATGTAGATATAGCCCAAGTAGTTTAAAATGAGAGAAATAGGAAAAGTATATGAAAATATTTTAACACATTTTATAACCATTGTTGATAGCATTAGTATTGTTATCCCAAGTGTATAAAAAATGGGATAAAATTTAGAATTAATGGAGATATTCTATTTCTATCAATGTCTATGTTCTTGAGAACCAATATTCTTTTTCTTTTTTTCTCTTTTTATTAATTTTTTTTCCTGTCCTGTAAATAGGAGTCTAAGAGAAACAATATTCTCAATATGTAAATACAATGTAATAGAGATGAGGTTAATTAAAGTTCTGTGGCTTGAGTTAAAATTAGAATTTTAATATGAACTCATGAATATATATGTTCATACTTTAGTTCTGTCCACTGAAATGGCCTAGAACAATGACTAAATCAGTAGGAAGGGCCATTTTTACCACACAGATTTTTTTCTTGAAATAATATTTCTTTAAAAAAAAAAAAATAAATAAAACCAAGAACTTCTTGGAGAGATGGCTATTTCCAGGTCTAGGGCAGGAAATGTACAAGATGAACCTGGAAAATTTTTTAATTTCACATAGAATGGAAGCTATCACATACTACTATCATTAGGAAGCTACTATAGAGAATCTGAGTGTCTAACTATGGAATAATTTAAGCTTTAATAAGGATAATAATAAAAATATATGTTTAACTTCATGAAATCATAATATTTATTTTAAAAAAGTGGTTATCCTTGAAAGATGAAAAGGAAACAACTTATTACATTAAAAACTTCTGAGTATAGCAGGAGAAGCAAATATTTACCTTGCCTTTCCTATAACACTGGTTTAACATCCAGTAGATGAATAAAAAAGTATCTTTATAATTGTATTCTAAATAATAAATTAAAAAGAAATTTTAAAATTAAAGCATCACCAACTTGCAACTCCCTCTGAATAAACAGATGCAAGATTAAACATCAATGCCTCCTAAGATTATAAAAAAAAGAGAGATGATCATATACTACATTAACTTACAATCTTTTGCCTCCTATAAATATTTGCTTCCTATGGTCTTTTCAAACACCACCAACAGACTTGGCAACTATATGAAAAATGAGTCTGATAAAACTTCTGGATCCAGCTGCCAGTGTACAGAAAATGAAGAAGATAGAGCAGCAGTTCACAACCTTTTTGGCACCAGGGACCGGTTTCATGGAAGACAATTTTCCCACGGACTGAGAGTGGCGGGGATGGTTTCAGGACGATTCAAGCACATTACATTTATTGTGCAGCCAAACCTCTCTGCTAATGATAATCTGAATTTGCAGCTGCTCCCTAGAGCTAACATTACCACCTCAGCTCCACCTAGAATCATTCATCAGGCATTAGATGCTCATAAGGAGCACGCAACCTAGATCCCTGGCATGTGCAGTTTAAAGTAGGGTTACACTCTTTTGAGAATCTAATGCTGCTACTGATCGGACAGGAGGTGGATCTCAGGCAGTGACCTGAGCAATGGGGGAGCAGCTGTAAATACAGATGAAGCTTTGCTCCTTGCCCGCTGCTCACCTCTTACTAACAAGCCAGGGACCCAAACCGGTTCACAGCACAGAGGTTGGGGACCGCAGAGGTAGAGTGACATATTAAGTATTAAGTTAACAACATGGGGACTGGGAAAATCTACAGGTCAAAAGGCCAAAATTCTTCAACAGAAAAAAAAATAATAATAAGGTACTAAAATTAATGGAGAAGGAACTATAGAAGAAAAAAACATTTAAAATATAGCAAATTTTAAAGATGGACAAGACTAAACTATAATGTGTAGAAGTAAAAGTTAGCATGGTAAACTATACAAACATGCAAGGAGGTGATTATGATAAAAGTCAGAATAATTATTATCTCCCGGGAGAAGAAGGAAGTTGGATAGGGATGGGTCCGTGGACAGGATGTGTAGGAATGGTGGCAAAGCTCTATTTTTTGACTTGGGTAAGGTCACAAAGATGTTTATGTTAGAATACTGTATTAACCCATTTATTTGATTTGGATGATTAAATCTGTTTTTAATTATACTTTAATTTTAAAAAACAGTGAACTTGAAATAAAAATATTCCTAGTCAAACAAAAATAGAAAATTTTCATCAACGTATCTGCACTAAACAAATTATTAGAAGAGGTTTTTAGGCATAAAAAAATTGTTCTCAAAACAAAAACCACGCAATAAAGAAAGAATTACAGACACATTGAACAAGTAAACATATCAAAAGTTAGTAGGATGGAACTCAATATAAACATTACTATTTATAAGGATAATAATAATGTATGGATTTAAATATATGTAAGGTCAAAATACATGCCAGCAATTAAAAAAAAAACTTATGAGAGTAGCTAAAGTTTTTATGTTTTTTGGCATTGTCCAAGAAGTGGTAAAATTATTAATATACACTAAACTGCAAAGCTACATGTTATAATCTCTCTAGGGAAAACATACTAAAGAACTAAAGAATGTAAACCTAAAAAGCTAATCAGAGGGAAAATGAAATAATAAATGTTTTGTTTTTTTTTTGAGACACAGTCTTCCTCTGTTGCCCAGTCTAGAATGCAATAGTGTCATCATAGCTCACTGCAACCTCAAACTCCTGGGTTAAAACAATCCTCCTGCCTCAGCCTCCCAAGTAGCTGGAACTACAGGTGCATGCCATTGCCCCAGGCTAATTTTTCTATTTTTAGTAAAGATGGGGTCTCACTCCTGCTCAGGCTGGCTGGTTTCAAACTCCTGAGCTCAAGTGATCCTCCCACCTCAGCCTTCCAGAGTGCTAGGATTACAGGCCTGAGCTATTGTGCCCAGCCATAAATTATCTTTAATCCAAAAGAAGATCAAAAAAGGAAGAGGGGAAATATAAAACAATGGAACAAATAAAAATATAGAAAGATGGAGGATATATCAATATGAATAACTGCATTAAATAAAACTTAACTAAAGATTCCAATTAAAAACTAAGCCTGTCAGACTACATGGGAAACAAACACAAACACAATTATATTCTACTTTCAAGAGACGAATCTTAAGTAGAAGAATATAGACACGTTATAAATGAAAGGGTAGAAAAGGTACATGATATAGTACTATAGCAGAGTTTCTAAAGAGTGGAATAAGGCAAAAAAAAATATAGAAGGATTGGAACTCATTATTCACAGATGAAATGGTCATGAATATAAAGAATTCAAATAAAATTTAAACTACAAACTATTAGGATTATTGAGTGATTTAGCAGGTTTAAAATCATAAATACATAAAAATCATTTGTTTTCTGTACATTATCAACAAAAAACTTGAAAATAAAATAGTATCTTTAGAGTAGTATTGTGACATAATAAGCGATATATATTTGGTCTCTTTGCCTGGTTCCCGGCACAGAGTTTCTAAAACCTTTTTAACTTCCTGAGTAATAGGAAGATAGAAGCATCTTCTGTTAATATATGGTCTTTGTCCCCAATTTATGACACAAGAACTTCTAAGACTCTTGCAATCTCTAGAGTGATAACTGTGACTTTGGTGTGCTAATGAGATGATTGGTGGTGGGGGTCCCTAGATAGCTTCAGATTGGGGGCTAGCCACCAGAAAGACCAAGGCACAATCAGAGGATTAGAAAATTCAACCCTATCCCCCTATCCTGCCCTGACCTCCTCGGAGGGAAAAGGAGCTAAAGATTGATCCAATCACCAGTGGCCAATGATTTAATTGATATGTCTACATATTGAAGCCTCCATAAAAACCCTAAACAATGGAGTTCAGAGAGCTTTTGGATTGGTAAACACATCCACTTGCAAGGGCGGTGATGTACCCCAAATGCACAGGGATAGAAGCTCCTGACCATGGGACTCTTAGGTTTTACCCAATCTATGTACCTACTCAGCTGGATGTCTGTTTGGATCATTATAATATATTTTATAATAAACTGGTAAGCATAATGTTACCCTGAGTTTTGGGAGCCATTATAGCAAATTATCAAACATGATGAGGGGTTGTCAGTCAAATGCACAAGTGACAACCTCGGATTTGGAAGTGGCGTCTGAATTGGGGACATTCTTGTGGGACTGAGCCCTTAACCTGTGGGGTCTTGACCAACTCCAGGTAGTTAGTGTTAGAAGTGAATTGTAGGATACCCAGTTGGTGTCCAGAGATTTGGAGAACTGATTGGTGAGGTGGGGAAAAAAACCAAATATCTGGTATCAGAAGTGTTGTGGATGTAGAAAAATAGTGTTTTTTCCCAGAATATTAAGAAAAGCCAAATACTAAAAATAAGTCTAATGAAAGGTAAGCAAGAAGTGTATACAAAGCACTATAAGATATTACAGAAAAAATACTGAAGACCTTAATAGAGAAGGAGTATACCGTGGTCACATAATGGGAAACTCAATATTTTAAAGCTGTTACTATTCCTTAACCACTTCGGAACCGCGCTCACCGGCCGTGAAACCTTGCCCACAGCCGGCACTCATAGTCCGCACCATAGTTTGTGCTGTGCACTGACCATGAATCCGTTTTGCTCTTGTGTGATGAGGAAAGCTTTAAAGCACTGAAAGCTTGTTTTACTTTACAGGAAGCTTTAGGAAAATAACTATAATAACTTCCACTAAGGACTTGTTAAAAGGTCACAGATTCATAGAAACTTATTAGCTGAACGTACACACTGCAACTGCAGAGATAAAAGTAAAAGCTTTTGGCTGTAGGCTAAAGTCGACGCTCGCGTTCATCTGTGGCTGTCGACTATAGTTGACGCTGGTACCAAAGTGGTTAAAATTGATCTATGGACTTGATGCAATCTCAAGGAAAAATCCACCAGGGGTATGTGTGCGCCTCTGTGTGTATGTGAATTAGCAAACTGAATCTATAATTTATTTGGAATGAAAAATTCAAGAATAGCCAAGATAATCTTAAAGAATAAGAATAAATTGGGAGGACATAACCTACCAATTATTAAGATTTTTCCTAAATTATAATTATTACGTGGTATAGTGCTAGCAAAAAAAAGAGAAATTTTTATATATAGTCACCTCATTTTATGACAAAGACAACACTGATTTCCAAATTGAAAAGGGCAATCTTTCTAATACATGATATTGGATATGTCTAAACTGAATTTTTTTATGGGGTAGGAGTTGGGGGAAGAATGACCCTTAATCCCTATCTAACAGAAATCTTAAAAATAAATTCCAGATGGTTTGCCAATGCAAACAAAGAAAGTTTGTGTAAAAGAGTATCTCCAAACCTAGGGTTAAGCAAGTATTTTTTTAAATGCCATGCATAAAGCAACAGTAAAACAATAAAAGAGCTAATAAATTTTTCTACATTAAAATAAGAACTTTTCTTTATCAAAGACCACATGGAAAAAATGCAAAGGCAAACCAAAGCATGAGCAAACATATTTTCAGTGCATTTATCAAATGATTATTTCAGACACATGAAGAAATTCCACAATCGATAAGACAAAAATAAAATCTCACAGTAAAATTGCTAAAAAAAAATGTCCAGGCACTTCATAAAAGAGGATATCCATATGATCGATAAACATATAGGAAGATATTCAATCTCTTTAGCCATTAGAGAAATGCAAAATAAAACCAAAGGTTATGTTACACTCACCAAAATGGTTATAATTAAAAAGGCAGATAAGTGTTGGGAAATGTGTGAAGTCAGAATAGTGGTTACTTTCTCTAAGGTTATGTGTTGAGAGATAGTAATTGCTGGAAATAAGCACAAGAAGTTTACAGAGTAGTAGTAATGTGTTTTTCAACGTGTATATAGGATTGTAGGAATGTGTTTACACTGTAGATTTCATTGAGCTGTACATGTAGGATAATTGAATTTTCTGTATGTTATATTTTAATAAAATTGTTAAATAAAAGACTATCTTTAAAAGTTTTTTTAAAGCTTTTAAAAGGCTTATTAAAAGTAAGCGTGTTCTATCTCTCCTATTATAATGTTGACACATTCTCAGAATAGAAAATTTGGTAAATAAAATAAGAAAACATTTTTTAAAAACCATTATTTTAAACTAATGTTAAAATTTATATGTTTCTTTCTAGTCTTATTTTTATGTACACACATTTGTAAAATTAGGATCCTATTGAATACATAGATTTGCATTCTCCTTTTTTCCACTTGATTTTTATCGTTAGCATAACATTCCTATATAGACTTTAAAACCCACTATTGAATGAATGCCTGGTATTTTCTCATATGAAAATACCCCCTTTAAATTCTAGTAAGTGTGAAGGTTAGTAGCTCTATATAAAAAATGTAGTTTTATATATAGTATATGATAATCACATATTAGCATATATTTATTTATATAAAAATATATATATAATTTACTTAGTACCTAAATAAGTAAATTCTTTATTATTTCCTTAAAATAAAATTCTAGGGGACATCTACTGTGTTAGAAAATGTGCTATAGTATAATGCAAAGCTAATTTCACATATTTTAGAATCAGTCCCATAAAATTGTGTCAATTTAACTGTACCAAAAGAAAAAAAGCATTTTAAATTTTTGCTAAGTTAATAGGCAGAAAATTATGCCTTTTTATAATTATCAGTTTTATGTTCATTCTTATTTTCTGTTTATTTGCATATTTATTCCTATTAGAATTTATTTTATGAATTAATTTCTAAAACTGTTCATTTTAAGTTAAATTGTTCATTTCTTTATTGCTTATTTGAATATAATTTGTCATACATATTACATCTATATATGCAATTTAATCTTTGTATATATATATGCAGTTTGCTATTTGATAAATATATTGTGTTTTCTTTTTATAAGAATAAAGTTCTTAATTTTTTTTGAACTGAAAAGTTTATTTTGGAATATAAATCAAACTTCACAATCTTTTGTTTGCCCAGCAAAACACATACACACATAAAACCTGTGATATTTGCAAGGCATAACGTTCCTAAAACAAACTGGCACTGCTGAAAATCATGTCTGATTCTTATCCTACCAAAGGAAAACAACTAGGATTAAAATGGTAAACAGAATGACTTCAGTAATTTTAAATCATTTGCCTGGAATGTTCCAATGAATGTTTATTATTGACATTGGATATACTCTAAGATAGCACTCTTTAAAAAACTAACTTAAAGATCTCAACTCATTAGCTACAGAATGTCAATTAAAGAAAAAAAAGGTAAAATCATTTACTGACTTTATGCTTAAATATGGAGTAAGATTTCCCACTATTCCCAGAAAACAAAAAACAACAACAACAAAACAGCCATAGGCCAGCCCTGGCTCCTAGATCCATTATACAACTGTAAATTCCTTCTCTCGTTGAAAAGATTCTTTTTATGGGTACAGTTAACAGATGCCAAGTTGCAGCTTTGCTGGTTTGACGTTTTCACAACGTAATAACAATATGATCTGGAATCTACGCACAGCATTAGACAGGCAGTAAGCCGATGCTCACTGCACACAGGACGACTGAAATAAGAGAAATTAAACTTTGTATTAATATTTGTGTATGGCAGGTATCCACTACCATGAAATCTAAAACAGGCCAACAGCAGATCTTCTAGTTAAAGTAATAAAAGTATTCCTATTGTTCAAATAACAAGACAAAAAACCGGCTTTTCCTGGAATAAGTTTTTCTCATTCTGGGAGTTTTCCTTGTGAAGGGTGCATAGAACCAAGCCTTCATCACGCCGCCGCCTGAGGACCTTTTAAAAAGGTCAAAGCGGTGCCTTTCTAGGCTTTCAAACTCTATTGCCATCATCTCCTCAGTTCAGAGTAACTCTCTTTCACTCATAGAATGTTCCAGAGACCTAGGGACGGGGACCAAACAAATATGGTAGAGACTGCTAAAAAGTTGTTTTCAATTTTCTTTTCAAAAACACTTACCACATTTCACCTTTCACCCTCCGCGGCCCCACATGTCCCTCGCGTCCCCCACGCGGGCCTGTCAGGCCTTGCTTCCCCCACCGCCAGCGCGCTCGCCAGGTCACTCTTCACCGCGCAGACTCCGCCTCGGCACCGCCGCCTGTGCGTCTCTCTTAGGAGGTCCATGTTGGACACTTTCCCTTTCCTCTGACCCTCAAGCCACGCCACACAAGCCTTCGGTTCTCCACCTTCAATTCCCCTCACTACGAGGTCTCACCTCCCACAGCTTCCTGAAGCGTCAGGAGCGCGCAGAGTGGAGCCTCATGGCTGCCTGACCCAGGAGAGTCACGAGGCTGTGGCGTGGACACTCCTGCTCTCTTCTGAGCAGGACAAGACTACCGAATCCACTCACCTCCATGAAAAGCAACAGTATTCCTCTGCTTGGCCCGGTGGTTACCAGAGCAGCGACTTGTGAGGAGAAAGCTCTGTGGCTAGCGCGTCCTCCAGCAGAGGCTTCAGAAATTAGAAGGCGAGTGGCAGCAGACAGGTGAGACGTGCTCTTTATTGGGGGGGAAGGTGAGATACAGCGGCTGATGAAACGCATGACCCAGAACATGGGGAGCGCTCTTCTATGGCTCTGAACAATAGTGGCAGCATGCCTTGGGAAAGCATGATCACACGGGTAGACATAGGAGATAACGCCTTGGTTACATGAGTGTGCTGACTCATGCCTCCCCAAAGGCCAGCTAGTGGGTCCCAGACGAGAGGCGGGAAAAAACGCTGCAGGCAGTCATCTTAGTTTGGCTCCAATTGGCTCGCAGGCCCGAACCCCAGTTGCTAGGATAAGGACACTCGCCTTGCTCCTACACCCAGCAGTCCTTAATTTTTATGTATTAAAATTTACAACAGGTCTATTTTTTGTTCCTTTCCATTATTATGTGCTTAAAAAAATCTTCCATGTTATGAGAACAGATACATTTTCACCAGTATGATTTCAACAGTTTTTTGATTTCCTAGTTTGTTTTTTATTTGGCATTGTATTAGTTATCTATTGCTGGATCTCCATTTGCTACAAGTTGAGTGGCATAGCACAACATATATTTCTTATTTCCGAGTTTCTATAGCTCAGGAGTCCAGGCACAACTTAACTGGGTCCACTGCCTTGAGTCTCACAAGGCTGCAATAAAGGTGTTAGATGGCCTGTGTTTTCATAAGGAAGTTTGACCACGGAAGAATCTATTAATACTTAAAAGCCTACTCAAAATTGGTAATATTAATTTCCATTTGACTGTGGGACTGAGCGTGCTGGCATCTTGCTAGCTGTCAGCTTGAGGTCACCCTCAGCTCCTACAAACCTCCTGCTATTCCTTGCCACATGGGCTTTCCCAGTATTCCTATTTTAATAAACCTGTAAGGAGAGCATCTAGAGTCAGTCTGCTAGCTGAATGGAGCCTTATATTTTATAAAATATTAATAACATAATCATGAGAGTTTCATCCCATCATCAGCAGCATATCCTGATAGTCATAAGGAAGTTATGAGAAGGGATTACACAAAGGCATGAATACCAGTAGTCTGGGATTGTGGCAGAAGGGTCACCTAGAGTCTGGACAACAGATTGATTTACCATGCATAGGATATTAAAGATCTGAGAACTTTCCACTGTAGTCTGTTTATGTTCTGGTTCCCCACAGCTATTCCTCCTCACCTGTCTTACACGTGATCTTACCCCCTAAATGCTCCTGCCCCACCTCTCTTGATAAAATGTAATTCAAATTGCAAAAACAATGCTGATTAATTTACAAATACAGTTTCTCTCTTGAGAGCACTTCCCTGAAACTGAGCTGAAAATCAGGTGGCCTCCTCATTTAAAAGAAAAAAAACAAAACAATTCTGCCCTTTTTTTCAAGCTATTAATAGGAATGCTTCTTTGAATCTTCTCAAGCCTAGCATTTTCCAGTAAAGGCTTATTCTTATTATGAACTGGTTGATTTTCTTCCACAGCTCGTGGTGAGTTAAGATAACTGTTTTTTCTGTTTTTGTTTTTTTTAACTTAGATTACCTGATATTTTTCTAACTTGTTCTTGAGATGACAACTCAGAACTTTTAATTTTATGTCACTATTTCTCAAAATAAAATAAAGAGTGTGCATTTTACCAATAAGTTTGACTTCAGTTACTTCTCCTAAGATTTGATACAATATTCATTATTCTATAAATAACTTAGAAATATATACTGTATGCCCTTTATCCAATATAAAGGCTCTATTTAACTTTTAATTGATATTTTTTCCAGAAATGTGTTACTTATTTCTTCTTTTAATTCTTAATGGTCAAAAATAAATCTCAAGAAGTTATGTCTTATTATGTCTTACTGGTGTTTACTTTGGTAACAAATACAATCAATATTTTTGTATAGATTTTAGAAGAGGATGGCTTGTTTCAAAATTAAGTGTAGGTTTATTAAGTCAATTTTGATAATTTAAGAATTTGAATCCTCTCTGGGTTTTCTTTGCTGTTAGTGGTGTTTAAAATCATTAATGTTCTATTTCTGTTTGTTCTTTCATTCTTAAACATAATAGAGATAGTTATTTTTAGGATATATTTTTGTTCCTTTGGATACATTTGTTTCCTAGTGTCTTGTTTTATACTTTCTTTATTTTCGCTTTTACTTTGCCACTTTTTAAAAGCTGCTTTCACTGTAATAGAAATTATGTATTTGTCTGGCTTGATGTTTATTCTTTTGTTTATATGTCTTTGATATTTCTTTTTTTTTCTAATTTTGTAGAGTGGAAATTGGACAGATGTGCTATATATTCTATTCTGCCAGAAGTCCTATGGACTGTTTTATTTCTGTGATAATTTGAAAGAAATATATCTGCTTTTACTTCTACTTATAGTCACATTTATGTATATTATGCTTTTCTACTTTTCAGTGCTGATAATAAAACAATTTCTACTTTCGTCTTGACAGAGAATCCGAACTTGATATTTTTTTCTTTCTTTACCTTTTCTTCTACTCCCAAGTATTTTAAAATTGAATGTAAATATATAATTCCTTCTTATGAACAAAGTATATCTATTTTTCCAATATATCTTAACTTTCATGAAAACTTTGGCATTTTCCTTTTATTATATACTAATTAAAAAGGTATTTAAGATTTCTGTTCTCAGCTCAGACATGTAAAGAGCTAGTAAGTTTTCACTCTGAATTTTACAACAAAAAAAGCTGCACTGAAAATCAATTACTTTTCTTGAACCCATCAGAAAATTGAGGTCACAGAGCAAACCACCACCCTGAAATGTGGAGAGACAGGCAAATACAGAAAATCGCAACTTAGATCAGCTTACTTGGAGAAGAAGTTGGAATTACAAACTAGTCACTTTATAACTTTAATGAATTGTAGGACATTGAATGTGGAGTAGCATAAAAGTGAGAAACTCCTGGGGCCACAGTCTTAGCCACCACCACCCTGCCCACACACATACATACACACAGACTTTTGTGGGTTTTACATCTAGAAAACCCACCAGGTTCTTATGGTGAAGAGCCAAGAAAATATCTTCATCTTTCTGGTGCTGGGCAAAAAGGTAACCAATTTAAAATATTCCCAGAGCATTCTTCAAAACAAAATCCAGTACTCAGAGGAGAAGACTTCACCAGCACTTTATCTGACCTGGGGAGAAGGACAATTACTCATTGCAATTCCTTGTAGACACATAAGGGAGCAAAAACGTAGAAGCATTATGAAGATCAGCTACCAAGGATATAGACTCATTAAAAGACTTATATTTAATTATAGGATTATAGAACCCTTTTTCTCCCCCACATCCTACACCACATCACCAGGACATCAGTATAACAGTGGATTGCAGCTGAAAGAACTGTTCTTTCACTCTTAAATATAAGGGAAATAATTATTTTTAGAATAGCTTTTTGTTCTTTTGGATGTAATATCTTTGTTTTCTATTGTCTTGTTTTATGCTTTCTTTAGGTACAAACTCTATTTAAAAAAGAAATTTTTAGGGAAAACTGAAGACAACAGAACAGAAAACGATGGATTTTAGGGGAAAGTGTAGCCTCTGACACCTATAATTATAGTAGCCCAAATCAAACACAGCCCAAATCATAGCTATATTAGCATAAATCTCACCTTAAAGAAGGCCCATTTACCTCAGCCTATTATCTGGTACATCAAGTCCATATTTCAACAAAAAAGTTCAAAGTATGCTAATAGGCAAGAAAAACCTCTCAGAAAACAAATGAACCATCAGAACTCAATTCAAATATCGTAGAGATTTTGGAATTACCACATGGTAATTAAAAATAACTAAAATTAGTAAGCTAAAGGCTCTAATGGAAAAAGTAGACATGCAGGAACAGATGGGTAATGTACACAGAGAGGAAAAAACTCTAAGAAAGACTCAAGAGAAAATTTTAGAAACCAAAAATGTTGTAACAAAAATTAAAAATCCCTTTAATAAACAATTCCTTCAACTCATCAGTAGATTGGAAATATCTGAGAAAAGAATCATCCAGCTTGGCCGGGCGAGGTGGCCTATGCCTGTTATCCTATCACTCTGGGAGGCCAAGGTGGGAGGATCACTTTAGGTCAAGAGTTTGAGACCAGCTTGAGAAAGAGTGAGACCCCATCTCTACTGAAAATAGAAAAAAAAACTAGCCAGTCAACAAAGAATAGAAACAAAAAATTAGTCAGGCATGGTGGCTCACGCCTATAGTCCCAGCTACTCAGGAGGCTCAGCCAGGAGGATCACTTGAGCCCAGGAGTTTGAGGTTGCTGTGAGCTAGGCTGAAACCACCACACTCACTCTAGCCCAGGCAACAAAACGGGAGTCTGTCTCAAAAAAAAAAAAAAAAAAAAAAAAGGAATCATTCAGCTTAAAGATAGGACAGAAGAAACTGCCAAAACTACAATTCAAAGAGAAAAAAAATTGAAAAGAGCAGAAGAGAATATTTAAAAACCACAAGATAATTCCAAAAGGTGCAACATACACATAATTGGAATACAAAAAGAAAAATAAAGATAGAAGGTACTAAAGGAAATATTTGAAGTAATAATGGTGAAGAATTTTCCAAAATTAATGACAAATACCAAACCACAAATCAAGGAAGTTCAGAAAACAGAAAATTGGTTATTACTAGATACATCTAAATGGCAGAAGAATGAAAACAAAGAGAACATCTTGAAAATAGCTGGGGCAGTGGGGGAAGCATTTCTTGTAAAGGAACAAAGTTAAAAATTAGTTCACACATCTAGCCAGAAACTCTCCAAGAAAGAAGAGAGTGGGGAGAAATATTTAAAGTCTTGGGAGAAAAACACCCACCAAACTAGAATTTTCTGTTCAATTGAAATAACCTTTCAAATGTGAAGGAGAAATACACTTTTTATAGAAAAAGAATCTGAATTTATCCCAAGCCTAAGTGTACTATACAAATACATTTCTTCAGGCAGAAGAAAAAATGGTATAATTAAAAACATATATTTATAATGAAAGAAAAATCTTTGCAGAAGAAATAAAGGCAAAATAAAATCATTTATTCTTATTCATAATCTAATATATAACTTCAAAGTAATAATAGTAACAATGTATCTTGTGATTATAATATAAGAATAAATGAAATTAATGATAATAATATTATTAGGTGAGAAAAATTGAGAATACTCCCTTAAAAAGCACTGTCCCATGAAGCAGTATAATGTTTTTTCAAATAGACTTACATTAGTTGTAAGTGTATATTGCAAACTCTAGGCTAATGACTAAAATTTTTAAAGAGTATAATTAATATGTTAAGGGGGAAAAAGGAAATCACATGCTGAATTATAACAAAAAAAGCAGAAAAAAAACAAAGAACAAATGAAACAAATAAAAAAGTTACATAGTATATTGTTTCAATATATCAATAATCTCTCAAATATTAATTAATGAAATATACCAATTAATGACAGAGATTATCACAATGGATTATAAAAATGAAACCTTAATATATCTTGGCTATGAGTAAGCCATTTTAAATATAGATTCTATGTATTTAAAAGTGGTAGAGAAATATATTCCATGCTAACATTGATCAAAATATAAGTGGATAGTTATGTTAATTTCAGACAAAGCAGACTCAGACCAAGGAAAATTCTCACAGATAAAGAGTGACATTACAGAATGATACAGGGGTTATTTTCCAAGAAGATACGACACTCCTAAATGCATGTGTACCTAACAACAGGCCAAAATATGTGAAGCAAAAACTGATAGGACTGAGCAAAAAATAGACAAATCCACTCTTATAGTTGGAGACTAAAATAAACCCCTGTCAACAATTTAAAAATCAAGTTAACAGAATAAATGAAGATATAATTGACCTAAACAGCACTATCAATCAACTAGATCTAATTGGCATTTACAGAAGATTTTATCCAATCACAACAGAATACACATTCTTCTCTAGTTCACATAGAACATGCATTAAGGTAAAGCATATACTTGGCCATGAATCCTATCTTAACAAACATGAAAGAATAGAAATTTAAGAAATTATATTTTCATATGACAATGGAATTAAACTAGAAATTAATAAAAGAAACATGGCTAGAGAATCCCAGAATAATTCGAGACAAAATGACATGCTTCTAAATAACACCATAGGTTAAACAAGAAATTGCAAGAGAAATTTTAAAGTATTTTTAACTGAATAAGAATGAAAGTACAACTTATTTAAATTTGTGGGAAGCAGTAAAAGCAGTTATCATCCAGTTCAGTTTCCTTGCAGTGAGCACAAGCCACTGGTACAAAATATTTATGAAACCAATCAGAAAGATGTCCCTGGGATCCATGACTTTTGTTAGCATAATAATGGACCAGTAAGAAATTCACTTTTTGAAAACTGCAAGGACACAAGCTTTTCCCTATCACAGCCAGTTTACACTTACGCATGCCTGCTGCATTAGTACATACTGACACAGTTATTCTGTTTTTGGCAATCTCAATTGCTATGGAGGCTGTCTGATCATTTGTGGGCAGTGTCTTTCTGGGGCAATAGTGCCAAGACAGTGATGTTTCATTGGCATTATTGACTTGTTCTAACATCAAATTTTTACCAACAATCAGCTTAGCAAACTTGTCAGTGAATTTCTGCACTGCTTCATTATCAGTAGACACTTTTTCACCACAAATCTTTAAAATTTTAAGATTGTGCCTTTTCTTAAATTTCTGCAAACAGCCTGTTGAATATTCATAGTTCCCTTCAATTTTCAGTTCATCATATTAGATCTTTGGGTGTTTCATGATCATCATATCATTAAGTGACATATATTCACTAAGACACTGACAGATTCACCCTTTGAATACAAATCAAGGTCTTTGTTTTTTAGTTCTATGCATTGTTTTTCTTTTTTTTTCCTCCAGTAGCTTGAGTTTATGTGCTCTAGATAAACATAAATAAATGTTTCCTCTTTTTCTTATCACTCTTACCCATAGGGGTATTTGCAGGGCTTTTTGACATCTTCAACAATATTATTACACAACAGAGCAGGTAATAAACAATAAAAAACAGGGAATAATGCACGCATGACTTGGCCTCATTCAGGGCATCATGGAGAACCCCCCATTGGCAAGTCCAGCCTACACAAATGACATTTGATTATCTTTAGTGGCATGCTTGTGTAGGGGAATCTGGGCATGTTCAGAAAAGATATATTGCAGTTGAAGGGGCCTGGGAGGATCTTTTTTCCCTTGGTGACACTAACTAAACTGTGTGTTATGCACTTGCATTTTGACTACAACCTGTCAGATGAGTTCAGGTGTAGGGTTTTTCACTTGTGGCATCATGTCAGTGCTCAGAAATTTTCAGATTTTTGAGCATTTTGGATTACAGATTTTTGAATTAGGGGTGCTTAACTTTTATTAGCCTTTTAAATAAATTAGTGGACTTTAATTTTTGAGCATTTTTAAGTTTACAAAAAAATTGGGTGGGAAGTACAGAAAGTTCTGATATGATCCCTCCCTCCATCCCCCATATCCTCTACCATTAACATCTTACATTAATGTGGTACATTTGTTATCATTGATAAGCCAATATTGATACATTATTATTAACTAAAGTTCATAGTTTACATAAGGATTTACTCTTTGTATTGTATAGTTTTATGGGTTTTGGCAAATATCTAATGACAAGTATACACTATATCATACAGAACAGCTTCACTGATCTAAAAATTATCTGTGTTCTACCTATTCATTTCTCCCTCTTCCCTCCTGAACTCTTGGCAGCCAGTGATCCTTTTAAAGTCTCCACAGGTTTGTCTTTTTCAGAATGTCATATAGTTGGAGCCAGAAAGTATGAAGCCTTTTTCGATTAGCTTCTTTCACTTAGCAATATGCATTTAAGATTCTTTCATGTCTTTTCATATAGCTTGATAATTCACTTCTTTTTATAGATGAATAATAGATGAATAATAGATGAATAATATTCCATTGTCTGGATATACCACAATATGTTTATCCCTACACCTATTAAATGATATATTGGCAATTATGAATAATGCTGTTATAAACATTTGTGCACAGGCCTTTACATGGATATAAATTTTCAAATTATTTGGGTAAATACTAACGAGTAGGATTGCTAGAATATGATATGAGTATGTTTAGTTTTGGAAGAAACTGCCAAACTGTCTTCCAAAAGGGCTGTACTATATTTTGCATTCCTACCAACAATGAATGATTGTTCTTTTGCTCCACCTCCTAGCCAGCATTTGTGTTGTCAGTGTTTGGGTTTTCAGCCATTCTAAGAGTTGTTCTGTGGTATCCTATTGTTTTAATTTGCATTTCCTTAATGATATACTATGTTGAGCATTTTTTCACATTTATTTGCCATCTATATATCTTCTTCGGTGAAGTGTATTTTTCATATCTTTTGTGCATTTTTAAAATTAGGTTATTTTTATTATATATTAGCCTATTTTAAAGAGTCAAAGTCAGTGTAAAGACACTTAAGCTGTCAGTTAAATAAAATATTATTGTTACATATTTTTAAATATAGTATATCAGGAACAATGTACACTATTCTGGAGATAGGTACATTGAAAGCCAAGACTCCAGTATGATACAATTCATCCATGTAACAAAAAACACTTGTACCCTCTAAATTTGTTGAAATAAAAAAAAGAATATCCTAGCTTTTAAAAATAAATAAATTAATTAATAAAATATAAAATAGATGAAATATGGTATTTTAACATAGTAACATTTTACCCTTCATGAACCCTTAAATCTAATTTTAGAAATCAGAAATATGGATAAATAATAGGGTTTTTATTTTATTATAATTGATTAACATTTTAATGAAGACTTTTTTCAAAAGTGAAAGCCAAGTTGTGTTTACATGGCTAAAACTCAGATGAGTTTTGCATCTGAGTTAAATAACCTCATAGCAGAATCTGGCAATCACTTAATGATTTACTGTAAAAATTCTATTTTATCATCATACTTTAGCTTGCACAGATATAGTATAAATTACAGTGGGAATTTCAAAGTTACCTTTTTGTTTTTATTTGGATAGTGAAACAAATTATTTTATATTGTAAGGTGACATTTTGACTAAATTATGCAGCTATATTCATATACAAAGTCATGTTGTACACAAGAGGCAAATCAATTTTGTAGTCTAAAATACCTTTTCTTTAGCTTGGATCATGTCTATGTAACTTTTAAAAAAATAAGTATTAGTCTGTTTCTTTACAGAGAAGTTATTAATGGAATCTTAAAATTCTATTTTCATCTATTCTGTGTAAAGTTGTCTCTCCCTTTACTGTACTTTGGTAACAGACATAGGTATATGTCTTGAGTCTAGTCTTTTTATGGAAGACATCGGTGGAACATGTGTTTGTATGAGGAACCAATGTCTAATAACATAATAATGGTTACTATAATTTATTCTTTATTATTTTTTATGGGTTATGCACTGTGTTTCACATATGGCCAGGCATGGTGGCTCATGTTTGTAATCCCAGCACTTTGGGAGGCCAAGGCAGATTTGAAACCAAGAGCTCAAAACCAGCCTGAGCACCATAGTGAGACCCTGTCTATACAAAAAATTAAAAGAAAAAAAATAGCAGGTATGATGCATGGTGTTGCACACCTGTAGTCCCAGCTACTTGGGAGGCTGAGGCGGGAGGATCACTTGACCCTGGGAATTGGAAGTTACAGTGAGCTCTGATTGTACACTGCATTCCAGCTTGGATAATAGAGCAAGACCCTGTCTCAAAAAGAAAAAAAAATACAGGCTTCACATAAATTATTTTATTTAACATGATGATAAAACAGTATCTTAGATTTGGTATCAGTACTAAAATTTCAAAGTATTTATTCAAGATATAAAATCTAAGCAGTTACTTAGAGTCTTTCATTTATATTATTTTTATTTGTGCCTTTATTTTATATATATACTAAATATAGATTTTTATGCACACACACATATACACATTCTTGTCTACAAGATTTAACTAACATAAGGTACAAAAGAAATAAATAATAAAATACTGTAAAAGCCTGAGCCACTATAAGAAATAATTGCCAGTTTCTTTTAAATCTGGATGCAGGAAAGGCTTTTTAGAGAAAGATAGAAGCTTGCATCTAACCAAGCCATACCCACTCACAATGATATGTACTATTTTATCACTGTTTTTTATTTTAGAAATACATAACTTTATAACATCCAACATTATACATTATACCATTACAAAAGTTTCTATTTTAATTTTACCTATCACATTACCTCTGCTTAATATTTTAAATTGACATATACAGTTCAAATTGCTATTTAAAAAGTATTTTTAAGATAATTTATGTGCATAAGTCTTAATGTAATTATTTCTAATAGAATTAAAGAAATGAGAATAGAATGAGTTCTAAAAATTTAACATAAAATTCTGAACCACCTACAACGGTAAATTGTAGAACACCAACAAAAGATATATTTCCATTCTAGAATCATAGTTATTTTTCAGGCCTAGTTTATTTTTCCCATATTGGATTGAATTTAAAAATTTTAAAATTTGTGCCAGTGTAATTTTTTGCTGTATTTCTGAAATGACATTAAACAAAGAGTATTTTATTCTTTGTAGGTTAAATATATGAAATTCAATATTTCGATTCAATTGCTGCTACAATATAAGAAATTTAAATGAAAGGAAGTAAACATTCATATTCTGATAACATAAGTATTTATTTTAAATTATGATATTTCAAAAAGCTAACTGTTAATTCATATTTCAAAATTGTCTTCAAAATATCTGAATTATTTCAGGATTCTGATTTTTTAAATATTGTACTTAGCTTATCAAAGCACTGAAGAATGTATGCATTGATGTACTTCCAACAGTAGATTTAGACACATTTATATTTCTTGTTTCCAGCTAAAGGAGTAAAACACAACAATTTTCTTCTATTGTATCTTCAATTACCAGAAAATTTAAAATAATCATTGCTAATTCATATGGAAAATACCTCAATTGTTTACTAAGAATCATATATGAAGCCTTTCATATATCTTCATGGCAATTGAAATATTTTTATTACTTCTGATCAACAACTTGGATTATCTTATTATAATTGATAACATCAATTTGGTATCTAGAAAGTTTTGTTATCCAGACCAGCTGCTCTGGATATTTTTTTTTTGCTCTGGATATTTAATTTTCTTATCTTGAAGAGAAAAGGAAAATAAAAGAGTTTAGTGTTCCTCAACATTTATATGATTTAAGTATGGTTCAATACTATCTCTTTCTTAAATTAGATTTTTATGCCAAATTAACTGAAGACTGAAGGTTTTTATACCCAATTTTATGTGCCAAAATAGCAAATTTTCTTTTAAAATTATCAAATTTTACCCCAGGGCAAACTGGTGAAACTACCGACATCTTAACCACCTACAATTTGTAATATGGCTCAAGAATAAGTCAAATCATTAGCAATGACTTCTATCTGTTTCCTATTTTCACTTACTATTTTTGCTAATTAGGTTACAAATCTTCAAAATGATTATTTAAATTGTTTACCTTTAAATTTCAATACCCATGGTCCTCCTGCCCTAGAATTATATGTCCCTTGGCTTCAGAAATATATATATATGTATACACTTAAGATGTCTTGCCTTCAGTTACCAAGATTCCATGTTTGTCAGTATTCTGAATAAAGGTCCTTATATATCATTTCTACTATATGTTTTCCATCTGATATAGATTAAAGATAAAATGTAACACATGACTAACCAATGTGAAATTTGACCTGCTATGTGAAGTAAGAAGAAATCCCTGAAGACAAAAAAAAAAAAAAAAAGAAAGGAAGAAAGAAAGAAAGAAAGAGCGAGCAACCAGTTTTTTAAAATAATTTAGCATAGGACCAGAACTGTATTTTCCAGGGAAGTATTTGTGAACCTCTCGTAGATATTCAAACTTTCAATTACTTGAATTCAATTCATATAGAAACCTATAAAATGTTTCCAATTTTGTCACTGAAATAATAAAATGTAGTAATTTGTCAGATAATTTGAAAAAATCGTGGTAATTAATAAATATTTTTCCTTCTCAGAATTTTGATTTTATTTCCTGAAGGAAAAATGAATAATCACATTATTCCACTTTATCTTGATTAACAACTCCCTCATCAAACAATGATCATCAAAACAGACATTATCTACAATAATAAGGAGTGAAATGGAGGTAAAATTTAACTCTTACAGTGACTAAGTCAATGGCTTCACTTCTCAATTACTTTTGAGTGTTTGAGTGTTGAGTTTTTGAAAACTCTACATTTAATTTAACTTTAAAGAGGAGTGTACTTCATCCCACTTTAGTAGAGAAAACTCTCCATTTTGCTAAAGGTATTGGCCTTAATTTGCTGCTAATTAGATGTTGGTGAAATGTAAATACAGCACTTATTTTTCATAAGTTCTAAAATGTACTTTTTCAACCAGTATTTGCAAAAATTACTTTTTTGAAAGATTTTTTTATTTTACCTAATCACAATATGAGAGAAAATTTATTTTCATGCAGAGATTAAATATGCTCGAATAATGAAAAAGGGAGAACTTCATTGTATAAGTTCAATAAAGTATCTTAGTGCATTTGAGCTTCTATAATATTATATCATAGACAGGGTAGCTCACAAACAACAGAAATTTATTTCTCACAGTTCTGAGGCTGGGAAGTCCAAGACTAAGGTGTCAACAGATTAGATATCTTGTGAGGACTTGCTTCCCTTCTCACTGTGTCCTCACATGGTGGAATAGACAATGAACCTCCCTTGGGCCTATATAAGGTTACTACTAATCCCAATCAAAAGGCTTCACTCTCCTGACCTAATCATCTCCCAAAAGGCCCACTTCCTAATACCATCAGCTTGGTGGTTAGGATTTTAATATATGAAATTGGGGGAAACATAATAATTCAGACCATAACATGCAGCCATAAAATAATTGTCTCTTCCTAAAATATCATTATAATAATACAACTGAAATAACATAAAAATATTTTTAAAGTACTTACCTATATTGTTTGAATCCTTAACTTAAATAGCAAATCATTTCTTGATAAATATTAAAATATGGCCTTAGTACAACTGTTTCTCTGTAACAACTAGTATATAAAGTAAAATATTTAATGCTAAATAGTTTATGAATTAAATTTTGCTCTGCAATGAAACTAGTTTTCTGCTAAGTTGTAAACGAATTTCACCATCTAGAAAACTTAACTATTATTTTAAGTCATGCAAAGTTATGTTTAGAATTTTTATAAGAATTTTCCTTCAGAACTGCTCCATGATACAGTTATCTTTCTAAAACAGTTCTTTTGTGTTAAGTTTCTAATGTGTGGGTAACTTTTTAGTTTCAAAATTATTTTGTACCACAGTCTGATGTTCTTTCAGGGGTACTTCTTTTAAACATCATATTATTGTTCTGATTATTTTCTTATAAAGTGTGTCTGATGTGTAAGTAAAAAGTTAATCTCATATCATAAGATCTCATATAATGCCAAAAATCAAGAAATTTGGCTTTATAGTCATTTTGATTTTTATAGCAGTTCTAATGGAATTGTCAAAAAAATCTTGTAATAATCTAGTGGCATAATTATCTCAGTCAGTGAGCTTGAGTTTTCATTTTCTTCATTCTATTCTACTTTTCATTTTCTCTTCATTCTAAATAAAATAAATTTGATTTGCTAATTAATGAGCTCAGCTAGCTGCCTTCATCCAATTTTGTTCAATTTCTCCATGATGAGTACATGTAAGTCTTGAATTTAATTTTATATGTCACTTTTCTCAGAAATTTCTCTTTTATCTCATTCCTGTTTTGGTCCATGCCAGAACTAATTTTCTAACCTTTGACAACAGCTTTAAAAATCTTAACAAGTTATTATATCAAAGATTAAAACTAAGTTCTCATATTTTTGATTGGGTATTTTTCTCATTAAATAAAAGAATGTATAGCATGTTCTAACAGTAGTGATGAAAACTTATTCATATTTTTCAAATAATATTGTAACTTTAAAATCACTGACACTCTTAAGCTAAATAAAAACACTAAACAATAGTGTTTCAGTGATAAGAAATCTATAAAAATAAGAAAAACCGTCTACTGGAAGGATATATATATATATACCTCATTATCTTTAAGTCATGTCTATTTTTACACAAGCATATCCAAGAAGACATTTGGGCCCTATTGAATTTATTAAATTCTTTTCTGTTTGTGATGTATAGTTAAATGTTATAAAAAGTATGTCTTTCAAAATTTATATGACAAAGAGAATAACCCTTTGTGAGAGTCAACTGCTTGAGTCGCTCTATAATTGAACCACCATGAGTTGATCACAAACTAGAATTATATGGTTACTATTGTTAGGAGATAGAGAATAACAAAGATACCAATAGTGTGCCTGTACCATAAATTTTACAATTGTGATCAAGTTAATTTTAATGGACTAATGTAAACAAATGGAAGAGAGTGGAAGTAATTCATATAGTGAGGAATAATAATCCAGCTAGAAACCTCTTGACTGTATATGTATTAATTTAACATAAACATATCACAAAATATTTAATCAGACAAAACTAGTTTGGAAGACAAAATTTCTACTTATATTTATTCACTGGATCTAATTAGGACAGCATTAATCTTAATTTAGGAGTATGAAAATGTGTGCAGTTTTTTCAGCTTTTAATTGGAGCTACATTTTTTGTTTTTCTTTAAGTGTAATCATTCATAATTTATATACCTCCAACTATGTATGAAAAACTAAATAAAAGTTACAGAATTAGACTTGAGTTCTGTGTTGGTACCATATTTTCAAACTAACTAAATTTATCATATTCATTTACTTTTATGTCTGATCCATTCATATAATCGTAGAACATAATTATTTGTAAAAGTGTAAAAAACTGACTTTTCACCAGTCTTTTAAAAAACTTTTCTTAATCTTGCAAAAAAAATAGAGAAAATATTTATTGACTGATATCATCCTTTGAAGGTGACACTTCAGGCATTTCTATAATGAAGTTGTTTCACCTCCCAAGAAATTGTACTACATTTGTTTACTCCTAAAATGAAAAGCCTTAGGTTAGGAAAAGGATGAAGACATGGCAAATTCAAAAATTCTTCCTTTTTCCTAGCTGTCCTGACCATCAATTTACCTGCCACATAATAGTCTGGGGAAGATTGTTCCAGAAAAAACTATTTGAAAATAACAAACTATGTTCACTGCATATGCAATTTTAAATACTAATTCATGCTGAAATTATACTAGTATCATCTAATCCTGTGTCCAAATTGAGTCATTACCAATATGTTCTATCAATAGAAGTACTAAAATTTGCCAAAATATGTCACACAAGGAACGACTCCTTCTGGATGTCATTTTATACTGACGTAAGCATCATATTTCTCATTATTATCAAACATTTATTAGGCATAATGCCATTTGACGTACTAAAGGAAACTGTTTCTCTACTCACAACACTTCTGACACCAAATGTGTGGTTTTTACACACCAAGAAATTCTGCAACTCTCTGCAGACACCCAACTGAGCGTCCTAAAATTTAATTCTATCACTAAAAATCCAGAGTTAGCATAGACCCCACAGGTTAAGAACTGTGTCCCGTAAGACTGTCTTTGATTCAGACAACAGTCTTAAGTATTTGGTGTCCAACTTGGCTATAAAAAGGGAGGTCCCACAACTCCCTCCTCGGGTTCAATAATTTGCTATAATGTCTTACAGAACTCAGGGAAACATTACTTACATTTACAAGTTTATTATAAAGCATCTTATAAATGATACAAATGAACAGCCAGATGAAGAGGCACAATAGGGCAACATCCATCGGAATTCTGCTTTTGTCCCTGTGGAGTTAGAATGTGTTACCCTCCCAGCACATGTATGTGTTCACCAACTTAGAATATCTCCAAACCCTATAGTTTAGGAGTTTTTAAATGAAGGTTTCATCATGTGAGTGTGGTTGATTATTATAATAACTTAATCTTCAGACCCTCTCCTTTTACCAGAGGATGGGAAATGAGGTTGAAAATTCCAAGCTTCTAATCATGGCATGGTCTTTCTGGTGATTAGTGGCTGTCCTGAAGCTATCCAGGAGCTCACCAAGAATATCCTCATTAGAATAAAATATCACTCTATCACCCAGAAAATTTCAAGGTCTTTAGGGGCTCTATGTGGGATGCTGCTATCACCTAATCACTCATGAAATTACAAGGGGTTTAGAAGCTCTGTGTCAGAAACTGGAGGTCAGAGACCAAATACACATTTCTTTTTATGTCACAGGTACTATATAAAACAATATAGCAACTAATTTAATGTCTTTCTTATAAGAATTATTAAATGAATGTAAGCTGCATGGAGGCAAGAAAAATATCTGGTTTATCATTGTATCTCAGCTATTAGCACTATGCTCAGCACAAACTAAGTACTGCATGTGTTAAATAAATGCCTACTGATGGGATCATGCTTGAAAATTGTGCTAAAAAAAGATGAAAGTCAATCCAAATAGTATTTCTTTGTTGTAATATCTTTGCCAGTATTTTTTATCCCCTTGTTATTCTCTCTCACTTTCTACATACATTTTTCTGTGGCATTTTTCTTAAAAAATTCTGAGGTTGCAAAAGTTGGGTTGTAATATGTTTAAATTGAAGAGGAAATTTTCTGGAGCAGTTTCTTTCTCATCTCAATCCCAGTTTTAAAAAATCAATTTGACATATTTGTTCATTTCAGACTAATAGGCTGGATTTATGACAAATATTCAGGACTATGTTCTATCAGAAAGAACATTGTTTTAATCATATAATCTTAACAAATCTAATTAGTATTGACAGTGGAGCCTTTACCAGTGGGCTGACAATGTTTGATATAGCAAATTTATCCAATTAAAATTTACAAAGACAAGATATTTTATGTTTATCTGTTTATGTTGACTGATTTTCCCTGATGGTCAGTAACCACAATTCTTGGGGAAGAGATAATAAATTTGAGATACATCTCCAAGCAATAGCATTCTTCTTCTGAAGGACCAAAGTACAGGAGATCACTACCTTCCCCCTGAGAAAAAATACATTTTATTTATCTTTCACTTTTTATATTCTTAACATGGGTGATAAAGCAGAATCTTGCAAATTTCTTTGCTTCTTTAAGTAGTGATACAGAAGGGCAGTGTCACACAACACAGAAAGTACTGTGGCATGCTAGGGATCCACTGTGCCTAAGAAGAATTTTTGGCAAAACCCCATAATTATCATCACAAATTTCTATAGATATCCTTCCAAATGATATGCCTGAAACTTCAAGTTGTTTTTGTAAAATATAATGAACACAAATAATCTTTGACATTTCATCAAATTATATTAATAGGGTGGTATTATATGGGTGGAAAAGGTAAAACAAACCAAAAACAGCTTTTTTTTTTTAGAGGAAAATTGAAAAATTACAAAAAGATTGTAAGTGCCTGGTGAGCGCATTCTTTCATTCTTGGGACACTACCTGAAGAATTTTGTGTATTTTGAAGCACTTCTACATTTTGAATACATTCTTATTCCCTTTTTATTAAGAAAGTACAAAGTTGAACACAGTATATGTCTTAATCTTCTCAGGCTGCTATGACAAAATACCACAAACTGGGTGGCTGAAACAACAGAAATTTATTTTCTCACAGTTCTAGAGGCTAGAAGTCCAAGGTCAAGGTTCCGACTCATTTGGTTTCTGGTGAAGGTGTTTTTCCGGACTTGTTTGGTGTGTCTTCACATAGTCCATGTGTATCTTTCCCTCTCTCTCTGTCTCTCTCTCTCTCATTTTATAAGCCACCAATCCTATGGGATTAGATCCTCAGTTTAAAAACCTCATTTCAATATGTATGCTCCTAAAGACCTTACTCCAAATATGGTCATATTGGGGGTTTCAACATATGAATTTGGGGAGGGGAGGATACAATTCAGTCTATAGCAGTATAGTAGATTATTTCTTTTTCATATACATATAATATACTTTGAAAATAATTTTCATTATCTAATATAATAATGAATGCTTTTTGAAAATATTAGAAAATGCAAACACATACACTTTCATTCTTCTGTGATTTTAAATACAAAACCAAACTATAACGGTTTAGAGAAAATTTATTCCCTGTTTTTTCATTAGTAATCTCTTGTTATTAAATAATTCTTTCTATTTCTGTTGCTGAAAATAGAGAAAATAGAGATTATATCACATATGCAGATTATTCTAACACAAATTGACAAAACTAATGGAATTTTAAAAACTGCAGTTTATGAATAAAATTTATTTTCATAAAAGAATCATTTTGTAATCTTTTACATACATATGCCAATTTAAATGAAAGCATTAGATTTTTTATTTATTTTTTATTGATACATAATATTTGTACATATTTATTGGGATGCATATGATATTTTCATACAAGCACAGAATATGTACTGGTCAAAACAGTATTTAAGATATCCATCACCTCTTTATCATTTCTTTCTCTTGGAAATATTTGAAATCTTTTCTAGCTATTCTGATATTTATAATACATTGCTATTAAAAGTAGTTACCCCAACTGTGCTTTTGAACACTAGAACTTATTCCTTCTATCTAACTATATGCTTGTAACCATTAGCAAACCTCTCTTCATCCTCCTACCCCCACCACACAAACCCATCCCAGCCTTTGGTTACTATCATTCTGCTTTCTACTCTGAGGTCTACTTTTTTAGCTCCTACATATGAGAGAAAATGAAATATTTGTTTTTCTGTGCCTGGCTTATTTCATATAACATAATGATCTCCAGTTCCATCCATGCTGCTACAAATGACAAGATTCCATTATTTATGGCTAAATAATATTCCATTGTATATATACCATATATTTATTATCCACTGATTTATTGATGGACCCTTGGGTTGATTCCATATCTTAGCTACTATGACTAGTGTTGCAATACATGTGAGAGTGCAAGTATCCCTTTGATATACTGATTTTGTTTTCTTTGAAGAAACACCCAGTAGTGGGATTGTTGGATTGTGTGGTAGTTTTATATTTAGTTTTTTGAGAAACCTCCATACTGACTTCCATAATTACTGAACTAATTTACATTCCCACCAGGAGTGAATGAGTTCCCTTTCTTCATATTCTCTCCAGCATTTGTTTTTGGTCTTTTGGATTTTTTTTCCTTTTTGATAATAACTTTATAACTGAGGTAAAATGATATCTCATTGTGGTTTTGATTTTCATTTCCCTGATGATTAGTAATGTTGAGCATTTTGCATATACATGTTGGCTATTTTTATGCCTTCTTTTGAAAAATCTCTATTCAGATCCTTTGTCCATGTTTTAATGAGATTTTTTTTAACTGTGTAGCTAGCTGTTTGAGTTCCTTGTATATTCTGACTATTAGTTCCTTGTCAGATAAATAGTGTGCAAATATTTTCTCCCATTTGACAGGATATCTCTTCACTTTGATGGTTTCCTTGGCTGTGCAGAAGCTTTTTAGATTCATATAGTCTCATTTGTCTATTTTTGTTCTTGTTCTCTATGCTTTTAAGGACTTAGTAATAAAAGTTTTGCCTTGTCCAATGTCCTAGAGCATTTCTTATGTGTTTTCTTTTTGTGCTTTTGTATTTTATATTTTTAGGGCTTACAATTAAGTATTTAATCTATTTTGAATTATTTTTTGTATATAGTGAGAGATATGGGTCCAGTTTGCTTTATCTGCATATGGTTATCCAGTTTTCCTGGGGCTACTTATTGAAGAAAGTATCCTTTCACCAGTGTATTTTCTGGTGCCTTTATTGAAAATAAGTTAGTTGTAAATACATGGACTTATTTCTGGATCCTCTATTCTATTCCTCTGGTCTATGTGTCTGTTTTTGTACTAATACCCATGATGTTTTGGTTACTGTAGCTTTGTATCATAGTATATTTTGATGTCCCCAGCTTTGTTCTTTTTGCTCAGGATTGCTCTGGATATTTAGGTTCTTTTTTGATTCCATTTGAATTTTAGGATTTTTTTCTACTTGTGTGAAGAATGTAAATTACATAGGATAATATGGTTATTTTAGCAATATTAATTTTTCCATCCATAAGCATGGGATATATTTCTGTTAGTTTGTTCCCTCTTCAATTTCTTTCATCAGTGTTTCATAGTTTTTCTTGTAGAGATCTTTCACCTTCTTAGTTAAGTTTATTTCTATTTTTGAGTAGCTATGATAAATTGGATTTTATTTTTTATTTATTTTAGCTAGTTTATTATTGGTGTACAGAAATACTACTGATTTATGTGTGTTCATTTTGTACTCTACATCTTTACTGAATTTGTTTATCAGATCTAAGAGTTTTTTGATGGAGTCTTTAAATTTTTCTGTATATAAGATCCTATTGTCTGTTTGCAAAGAGAGACAATTTAACTTACTCTTTTTAAATTTGGATGGCTTGCATTTCCTTCTCCTGCCTAATTATTCTGGCTAGATATTCCAGAACTAGGATGAATAGGAGTGGTGAAAGTGGGCATCCTTGTTGTTCCAGTTCTTAGAGGAAAGACTTTCAACTTTTCCCCATTTGGTATGATGTTAGCTAGGGTTTGCCATATATGGCCTTTATTATGTTTAGGTATGATTTTTCCATGCCTAATTTGTTGAGAATTTTTTATCATAAAGGGATGCTTATGCTTATCAAATATTTTTCATGCATCTATTTAGATGAGCATATATGGTTTTTGTCCTTCATTCTGATGAGGTGATGTATCAAATTTATTGATTTACAGAAGTTGAATCATCCTTGCATCCCTGGGATAAATCCCACTTGATCACGATGTATTATCTTTTTGATGTGCTGTTATTTTCAGTTGCTAGCATTTTCTTGAGGAATTTTGCATCTGTCTTTATCGGGGATACTGGTCTGTAGTTTTCTTTTAATGTTGTGTTCTCATCTGGCTTTTCTATCAGGGTAATGCTAACCTCATATTATTACGTAGTAAGAATTCCCTCCTCCTCATTTCTTTGGAATAATTTGAGAAGAATTGGTGTTAGTTCTTTATAAGTTTTAGAGAATTCTGCAGAAAATCCATCCAGTCCTAGCCGTTTCTTTGCAAAGACTTTTTGCTACTGATTCAATCTGTTGGATAAAGTGTTTAGTAATTGTCTGTTAGGTCGATCTTGTCTAAAGTGTAGCATATATCCAATGTTTCTTTGTTAATTTTCTTTCTAGATGATATGTCTAATGCTGAGTATAGAGTGTTGAAGTTCCTGAATATTGTTGTATTGAAGTCAATTTCTTCAGTTAGATCTAATATTTGCTTTACGTATATAGGTGCTCCAGTGTCAAGTACATATTATTTATAATTGTTATATCCTCTTCCTTAATTGATATTTTTATCATTATATAATGGCCTTCTTTGTCTCTTTTTACTATTTTTGACTTAAAATCTGTTTTATCTGATATAACTATAGCTAATCCTACCTGCTTTTGATTTCTGTTTACATGGAATATCTTCTTCCATCCCTTTATTTTCAGTATATAAATGTCTTTACAGGGGAAGTGAGTTTCTTATATGCAACATATAGTTAGGTCATGTTTTTTATTTATTTTTTTTGTTTTCATTAAGCCAGTCTATATCTTTTAAGTGAGTAATTTCATCTATTTATGTTCAAGATTATTACTGGTATTTGGTGAGGACTTTTGATGTCATTTTAGTTGTTTATTGATGGTTTTATATATTATTTGTTCCTTTTTTATCATTGCCTATCACTTTGGTTTGGTGGGTTTTTGTTGTAACATTTGAGTCCTTTATCTCATTTGTATATTAGCTCTATCAATGAGTTTTATACTTTTCTATGTTTTATATTGTCTTTCAGGGTGTAGGACTCCATTAAGCATTTCTTGGAGGAGTCTGCTCTAGTGGTGTTGAATTCCCTGAATTTTTATTTGTCTGAAAAAGACTTCATTTATCCTTCAATTTTGAAAGGTAGTTTTGCTGGGTATAATATTCATGGCTGATATTTTTTTCTTCCAGCTTTTTGAATATATCATTGTATTCACTGCTGGCTTATAATGTTTCTGTTGAGAAACTTGCTATTAGTCTGATGAGGGTTCCCCTATGAATGTGGCCCAATTACAGGATGGGGGATGAACACAGAACATAAAGAACGACACAGACAAAAACCACACACAAACATGAAAGACAAGACTATAGCCCCGGAAAGAAACACACAGACACAAGAGACGGTACAAGACTGCAGCCCCAGAAAGAAACACACAGACACAAGAGACGGTACAAGACTGTAGCACTGTAAGCACCAGTCGTTTTATTTTTATACTGTTAAAGTTGGCGAGCAGCCTGCAGCTACTTTCCCAGCTACTTTCTGGTACGTGACTTCCCAGGGGTCAACAGCACCTGTTCCTCTAGACATAGTATAAGAGACACCCTTCAACGTCTGATACCATTTGCAGGATAACAGACAACCTTGGCTCGTGTGCGAAACCGTAGGTCCTTGACAGTTTGCAATGCTTAAAGCGCCAGGCCCAAATTTCAGACCGAGATATGCACGGGGAACAAGGCAGCCATGGGGGGAGTAGTTTCTATCCCCCAGTTCCTCTTTGCTGGCCCCCCCTCAGGCTGTGCCTGTCTTAGGTTATTCCTCCCTGAGGAATCTTACCCATCTCTGGCTAACCAGCCATCTTACGGGGCCAAGCAGCATTCATGGGAACAACATGTTTTTCTCGTGGCCTCCAGACTTCCATTGTTGTGGGGCTGGGCAGCTCTTGTTTACGTGCAAACATTCCTGCGGCTATCATTGTGCACCTGGACTTGTTAGCAAGACCACAGGCTCTTGGCTGTTTGCCCGAAGGAACAGTTCTTACACTGATCAACAAGTCATGTCCTGCTAACTCTGGAAACAAGCAATGTGCTCCCATTCTGCTGACTTTGGGTCTCGGCCATTCTGACCCAGGGAAGGTCCCCAACACCCTTATGTGTGTTTTGTTTTAAATTTCCTCTTGTTTTTAGAATTCTTTCTTTCTTTTTTGTTAAGTAAATGGTAAATTTTTTAAGTACTCTTTTTTTATATCAGAATATTATGGGGATACAAACGTTTTGGTTACATGGATTGCTTTCGTATAGCTTGAGTCAAAGTATAAGTGTGTCCATCACTCACACAGTGTACATTGTACCTGTTAAGTGTGATTTCACCCATCCCCTCCTCCATCCTCCCATCTGCTTTATTTTCATTGAGTTTTATTTGCTGATTGATTAGTTCAAATTTAATAGTGAGCACATCTGTTGTTTCTCTTTCCATTCTTGTGATACCTCACTAAGGAGAATAATCTCCAGTTCCATCCAGGTTGTTACAAAAGGTATTAATTCATCATTTTTTCTTATGGCCAGGTAGTACTCCATAGCATACATATACCACACATTATTAATCCACTCATGAATTGATGGACACTTGAGTTGATTCCACATCTCTGTCATTGTGAATTGTGCTTCAATAAACATTCAAGTGCAAGTATCTTTTTGGTAAAATGTCTTTTTTCCTTTGGGTAAATACCGAGTAGTAGGATTCCTGGATTAAATGGTAAGTCTATTTTTAGTTCTTTGAGGATTCTACATACTGTTTTCCATAGAGGTTGTACTAATTTGTAGTCCCACCAACAGTGTATAAGTGTTCCTTTCTCTCTGCATCCACACGAACATCTCTCATTTTTAGACTTTTTCATAAAAGCCATTCTCACTGGAGTTAGGTGATATCTCATTGTGGTTTTGATTTGAATTTCCCTGATTAATTACAGACATTGAGCATTTTTTTATGTTTATTGACCATTAGTCTATATTCTTTTGAAAAGCTTCTACTCATGTCTTTTGTCCACTTTTTGATGGTGTTGTTTGATTTTTTTTTCTTGCTGATTTGCTTGATTTGTAGATTCTGTTTATTAGCCCTTTATCAGATGTATAGCATGCAAATATTTTCTCTCATTCTGTAAGTTGTCTCTTTGTTGATTGTTTCCTTGGCTGTGCAGAAGCTTTTTAATTTAATGAAGTTTATTTATTAATTTTTGCTGTTGCTGTGGTTGACATTGGGGTCTTCTTAATAAATTCTTTGCCTAGGCTGATATCTAGGAGAATTTTTCCAATAATTTCTTCTAGAATTCTTATAATTTCATGTCTCAGGTTTAAGTCTGTTATCCACCTTGAATTAATTTTTGTGAGAGGTGAGAGATAAGGATCCTCTTTCAACCTTCTATATGTGGCTATCCAATTTTCCCAGCACCATTTATTGAATAGAGCTTCTTTTCCCCAGTGTATATTCTTGTCTGTTTCATTAAAGATCAGATAGCAATATGGGAATGGTTTTATATCTGAGTTCTCTGTTCTGTTCCCTTGGTCTATGTCTCTATATCTGTAATAGTCCCATGCTGTTTTGGTTACTATGGCCTTGTAGTATAGCTTGAAGTCTGGTAAAATGATGCCTCCTGGTTTTTTCCTTTTGCTTAAAGTTGTTTTGGCTATTTGGACTGCTTTCTGATTCCATACAAAGTGTAGAATTATTTTTTCTAGATCTGTGAAAAATGACATTGGTATTTTGATGGGGATTGCATTGAGTCTGTAAATTACCTCTAGTAGTATGGTCATTTTAACAATTTTGATTCCGCTGGTCCATGATATGTTTTTCCATTTGTTTACATCCTCTGCAATTTCCTTCCTCAGTTATTTGTAGTTCTCCTTGTAGAGATCCTTCCCCTCCTTGGTTAAATATATTCCTAGATATTTTATTTTTTTGTTGTTATTGTGAGAAATATCGCGTCTTTGATTTGATTCTCAGCTTGACTGTTATTGGTATATAGAAATGCTACTGATTTGTGTACACTGATATTGTAACCTGACTCTACACTGAAATTATTTATCAATTCTAGTAGTCTCTTGATAGAATCTTTGGGGTTTTCTAGATATAAGATCATATTGTCAGCAAAGAGTGACAGTTTGACCTCCAGAGCAATCAAGCAAGGAAAGGAAATCAAGGGTATCCAAATGGGAAAAGAGTAAAATTATTTCTTTGTTTTTAAGTTTTAACAGTTTGACTATAATATGTCTTGAAGAAGACTTTTTGGGTTGATATTTTGGGGGAATATTTAAGCTTCTTATATCTGGATGTCAATATTTCTTGCAAGACTTGGGAACCTCTCAGCTATTATTTTGTTAAATAGTTTTCTATGCCTTTTTCCATCTCTTCTCTTAGAACACTCAGAATTTTAATATCATTGCTTTACGGGGTTTTGTATGTCCTGTAGCTTTCTTTATTCTTTTTTTATTCCTTTTGTTTTAATTCTTCAGTTCCAGAATTTTGGTTTGATACTTTATTATGATATTTATCTCTTTGTTCAATTTCTCACTCAGATTATGAATTTTTTGATATCTTTGTATTGTTCATCTGTGTTCTCTTGTAATTCACTGATCTTGTACACTAATATTTTGAAGTTTTTTCATTTTATATATTTATTTATTGTTGGATAAATATTGCATTTTTTTTAGAAGTATCATGTTTACTTTCTTTTTCATGTGTCTTGTATCCTTACATTGATATTTATGCATCTGGTATAATAGTCACTTCTTCCAATTTTTTGAATTAACTTTCATAGGGAAAGACTTTTTCCTGTAGATGTACCTATAGTGTTGGTTGTATAGGGCAATTTAGCTTTGATTCTGAGTGCCTGAAGTAGTGTAATCTTTGCATGATTTCTTTAGCTGTAATCAGCATCAGTGATGTCTCAGTTGTTCCCTCAGTGGCTTAGGCTATAGTTGTAAGTGGAGACTGTGGTGCAGCTTTGCTGGGGACAGGGCCACCCAGTAGGCCAATCCTTGGGGCCCAGTGGTGGCAGGGGCAGGATGAGCATGCCTATATCTGGGCATTCAGGCTGCATACATAGCCACTGGTGGTAGCGGGTCAAGGGGGGTAGATTCTTGGGCCTCTAGGTGACTTGTTCAGGGGCTGGTAGTGGCAGCAATGGGCTGGGCTGGCAGGTGGGTCATCAGGCCTCTAAATAGCATGCATGCCATCAAAGATAACAGTAGTAGTGGCAGGGAAATCCTCAGGCTCCTAAGTGACACAAGCTGATGCCAGTGGTGGTGCAATTGGATGAGTGGAACATTTCCTAGGCTCCTAGTTGATGCCTGTGGGTGGGTACTGACAGTGGTGGTGGCAGCAGGTTGGATGGAACCCCAGGAAAAGTGCACAGGCACAATGTTGGGGAGCAGGGAGAGGCAATCCCTAGGCCTCCACATGGTGTGGTTGGGCATTAGCAGAAGGTGGGCTGGATTTACTGCAGACCTCTTGATGGTGTGCCTGTGCACTAGAAGCAGCAGGCAGGGTAGGTTGATCCCCAGGCCACCAGATGGTGCACTTTTGCACTGGGGCTAGGGGTATGGGGAGCACTGGTGGAGTGGGCTTGTCCTCAGGCCCCCTGATGGTGTACATGGTGCAGGCTGTTGTGGTAGGCAGGACAATCCCTAGCCCCTCTGACAGCGTGCTCAAGCATTGGTGGCAGTTGAGCTGGGTCTGATGTCAGGATGCACATGCACTCCTGTGGCAATAGGAGGAACTGATCCCCATGCCTCACACTGCCATGCTCTGGTTGCAGTGGTGGCAGAGAGCAGAGCAAGGCTTTCCTGAAGCCCCAGTACAGCATCTGGGCAAACTGATCTTCAGGCCCAGTAAAGGCACAGGCAAATTCATGGTGGCCCTGCTATTGGAATGGTTATTATCAGTGGCTGCAGCCCCAGGCAGACAACTCCAGGTCCTAGCGAGCATTCACTGCAGCTCCCTTTGTTCCAGGGATAGCTCTCCAGTGTGCTGCCCTACCCTATCCCTGAGATGTAGAACATTGTGTAGGCTAGAGTGAAGGGGACTCAGCCACACTGCTGCAGGCCTCTGAGTGGATGTGGGGGGATGTGAGTGTGGCTCCAGGGATGTGGAGATTCATAGGCTATTGGGTCCCAGGACAGGATACAATCTGGTGGGGCCTGGACACTCAAAATGGTGCTATGCTATACCTGCTTGGGTCATAGGGACTGTGTGGGACCTAACACAAACTTCCTTCATGGAAGAATGCCATCATGCAGACTAGTCTCAGGGCCCTTGAGGGCCAAGGAGCTCCTCTCCAGACAATAATTATTTTAAATTATTTACTAAAATATTATAGTAGTCAAATTTTAAATGTAAGAAATTATATTTTAGGGACAATAGTGTCATGGCACTATCAGCTGCTCTATTGCTCCTGCATTTACAATAATACACAATAAATGCTAATTTTCAGCTGTAGTTGGTAGAGAAATGATTTATTTTCTGGATACTTAATTTTTCTTAAGCCATATTTCCCATTCTCCATAAATCCTTACATTTTCATTAAGATGTAATAAATCAAATATAGACTCATTCACTGTATCAAAGATGATTTATCATGGATACTGTTTAACATAGTTTTGAAGTTTTCTGTTTTCAAGAAATTTATATTACAACTTTTAGTTACACTGCATAAGAAGAATTAAAAAACACAACTTTTTAAAAATTCTAGTGGCCTAAATGGCATTAAACAACTAGAAAGAATATAGAATTGTTAATGTTTACTTTATTTAATATTATGACTCATAATACTTATATAGTTTTATTATTATGATAGCTAATATTATTATTCTGTCTTATTAAAATGTTTCTAAGCATTTGTACATTGTAAATAAAAATGCTTATGCTAGCTTCAGCAGCACATATACTAAAACTGGAACAAAACAGGGAAGATTAGTATGGCTTCTGTATAAGGACAACATGCAAATTCATGAAGTGTTGCATATGTTTTGGTTATAAAATGTTTTCACAAGCTTTATGGTAACCTCAAATCAAAAAACCTACAAGAGATACACTAAAAATAAAAAGCAAGACATTAAAACACACTACCCGAGAAAATCACTTTAAATAAAGAAAGACAGAAAGAATGTAAGATAGAGAGAACTACAAAACAACCAGAAATCAAATAACACTATGATAGTAGTAAGTCTCTACCTACCAATAATAACATTGAATGTGAATGGACTAAACTCTAATCAAAAAACATAGAGTAGCTGAATGGATTAAAAAAAACAAGAGCCAACTATATATTGAGTGCAAGAAACACACTTCACCTACAAAGATACACATAGAGTGAAAATAAAGGGATGGAAAAAGATGTTTCATGCAAATGGAAACAAAAAAGACAAGAGTAACTATATTTCTATCAGATGAAATAGATTTCAAGGAAGAAACTTAAAGAGACAAAGAAGGTCATTCTATAATGAAAAGGGGGTCAATTCAGCAAGATGATATAATGATTCTTAATATACAGGCACCCAACACTGAAACACCCAGATATACAGAGCAAATATTATAATAGCTAAAGAGAGATATAGGCTCGAACACAATAATTTCTGAAGAATTCAGCGCTCTACTTTCAGCATTGGATAGATTATCCAGACAGAAAATCACCAAAGAAACATTGGACCTAATCTGCGCTATAGGCCAAATGGACCTAATAGATGTATGCAGTTTGTTTCATCCAAAACATGCAGAATAGTTGTTTTTTCCCTCTATACCTGGATCATTCTCAAGAGTAGACCATATATTAGGCCACAACCAAGTCTTTAAACATTTTTCAAACAACTGAAATCATACCAAGTATTTTCTCTGACCAAAATGGAATAAAACTAGAGATCAATAACACGGGGGACACTGGAAAATATATAAACACATGGAAATTAAACAATATGCTCCTGAGTGATGAATGGATCAATGAAGAGATTAAGAAGAAAATTAAAAAATTTCTCAAAACAAATGAAAATGAATACACAACATATCAAAACCTATGGGATACAGTAATAAGAGGAAAAACAGTAACAGGAGGAAAGTTTATAGCAATAAGTGCCTACATCAAAAAAGTAGAAAAGCTTAAAATAAGCAACCTAATGATGCATCTCAAAGAACTAAAGAAGAGCAAACCAAACCCAAAATTACTAGAAGAAAAGAAATAATAAAGATCAAAGCAGAAATAAATGAAATTGAAACAAAAAATATAAAATGTCAATGAAATGAAAACTTGGTTTTTTGAAAAGATAAAATTGACAGACCTTTAGCTAAACTAAGAAAAAAGGAGAGAGGAACCAAATAAATAAAAACAAGGATGAAAAAGGAGGCATTACACCTGACACTGCAGAAATCCAAAGGAGCATTAGAGACTGCTATGAGCAACTATATGCCAATAAATTGGAAAACCTAGAAAAAATGGATAAATTCCTAGACATATACAACCTACCAATATTAAACCTGGAAGAAATCCAAAACCTGTATAAATCAATAACAAGTAAGAAGATTGAAGCAATAATAAAAAGTATCCCATCAAAGTAAAGCCCAGGACCCAATGGCTTCACTGCTGAATTCTATCAAGCACGCAAGGAACTAATACCTACTTAAACTATTCCAAAAATTTTAGGAGAAGGGATTACTCCCAAACTCATTCTATGAAGCCTGTATCACCCTAATATCAAAACCAGAGAAAGAAACAACAACAACAAAAAATTATAGGCCAATATCTCTGATGAACATAGATGCAAAAATACTCAAAATACTAGCAAACCAAATTCAGCAACACACTAAAAAGATTATTCATCATGATCAAGTGGGATACATCCAAGGGATGCAAGGATGGTTCAACATATGCAAATCAATCAATGTGATACATCATATCAACAGAATGAAGGACAAGATCCTTATGGTCATTTTAATTTGATGCTAAAAAAAAACATTCGATGAAATTTGACATCCTTTCATAGTAAAAACTCTCAAAAAACTGGGTATAGATGGAACTTACCTCAGCACTATAAAAGCCATATACGACAGACCCACAGCTAGTATCATACTGAATGGGGAAAAACTAAAAGCCTTTTCTCTAAGGTCTAGAACAAGACAAGTATACCCACTTCCACCACTGTTATTCAACATAGTACTGGAGGTTCTAGCTAGAGCATTCAGATAAGAGAAACAAAAGGCATCCAATTTGGAAAGGAAGAGCTCAAATTATCCTTGTTTGCAGATAATATGATCTTATATCTAGAGAAATCTAAAGACTCCAGAAAATACTATTGTAACTGATAAACAAATTAGTAAAGTTGCAGGATACAAAATTAACATACAAAAATCACTAGCATTTCTATATGCCAAGAGTAAGTAATCTGAAAAAAAAATCAAGAAAGTAACTCCATTTACAATAGCTACAAATACAATAAAATAAAATACCTAAGAATAAACTCAACAAAAGGAGTGAAAGATCACTATAATGAAAACTAGAAAACAATGATGAAAGAAAATGAAGAAGACACAAAAAAATGGTAAGGTATTCCATGCTCATAGATGGGAAGAATCAATATTGTTTAAATATCCCTACTACTCAAGGCAACCTATAGATTCAATGCAATCCCCATCAAAATACCAATGCCATTCTTGAAAGAAGCAAAAAAAAAAAATCCTAAAATTTATATGGTATCACAGAAGACCCCAAATAGCCAAAGCCATCCTGGACAAAAGCAAGAAAATTAAAGAAATAACATTATGTTATTTCAAATTATGCAGAGCTGTAGTACCTAAAATAGCATGGTACTGGCATAAAAACAGACACATAGACCAAGGGAACAGAATAGAGAAACCAGAAGTAAATCCATGAATCTATAGTGAACCTATCTTTCAAAAAGGTGCCCAGAACATACAGTGGAGAAAGGATAGTCTCTTCAATAAATGGTGCTGGGAAAACTGGATATCCATATGCAGAAGCATGAAACTAGATCCTTATTTCTCACCATATATAAAAATCAAATAAAAATCGATTAAAAACTTAAAATCTAAGATCTGATAATATGATCCTGAAAATATGCTTCAGGACATTGGTCTGGGCAAGGATTTCTTGAGTAATACCCCCAAAGAGAAGTCAACCAAAGCAAAATTAGACAAATGGGATCATATCAAGCTGAAAAGATTCTTTACAGCAAAAGAAATAATAAAAAAAGTGAAGAGACAACCCACAGAATGGGAGAGAATATTTGTAAACTATCCATCTGACAAGGAATTAATAAATAGAATATATAAGGAGCTGCTACTACTCAATAGGGAAAAAATCAAATAATCCTATTTAAAAAATGGGCAAAGAATTTGAATAGACATTTCTCAAAAGAAGACATACCAGTGGCCAGCAGGCATATGAAAAAATGCTCAACATCATTTGTCATCAGAAAAATCCAAATCAAAACTACAATGAAATATCATCTCACCCCAGTTACAATGACTTTCATCAAAAAGGCAGGCAATAATGAATGCTGGTGAGGAAGTTCAGAAAGGTTGGAGGGAATGTAAATTAGCGCAGCCACTGTGGAAAACAGTATGGAGGTTCCTCAAAAAATTGAAAATAGAACTACCATATGACTCGGCAATCCCACTGCTGGGTATATATACAAAGGAGGAGAAATCATTGTATCAAAAAGATATCTGCACTCCCACATTTATTACAGCACTATTCACGAGAGCCAAGATTTGGAATCAACCTAAATGTCCATCAACAGATAAATGGATAAAGAAATTGTGATATATATACACAATGGAATATTATATTGCCTCAAAAAAGAATGAAATCCTGCCATTTGCAGCAACCTGAATGGAATTGAAGAACATTATGTTATGTGGAATAAGCCAAACACAGAAAGACCAATCTCACATGTTCTCACTCATGGGTGGGAGCTAAATATTAAGAAAAAATTGATTTCATAGAAATGGAGAGTAGAATGATGGTTACCATCTGGGAAGGGTAGTGGGTGGAGAGGAAAAGACGGGGGGTGGTTAATCAGTGCATAAATATAATTAAATAGTTAGAATGAACAATATGTGATCACACAACAAAGTGAGTATAATCAACAATAAGGGTATATATATGTAAATAACTAAAACAGTAGAATTGGAATATTTTTATTATATAACACAAAGAAATGATAAGTACCTGAGATGATGGATACTTCAATTACCCTGAGTTGATGAATTTACATTGTATGCCTATAGCAAAACATCACATGTACCCTATAAATGTATACCCATTATAATTAAAAATTAAAATAAATAAATACAAATGCTTAAAGATTGTAGGATTTTTCTAAAGTTATGTAACATACATGTTATTAATATTTGTATTAACTGTGACTCCACTTTCCTAATTACTTAATTTTTTAAAGTTCTTCATAATTTTTAAGAATTACTAATTATTTTTTTCAGCATAATATGGGAGTACAAATGTTAAGGTTACATATATTGCTCTTGCCTTCCCTTGCCCCTCAAGTCAGAGCTTCAAGCGTGTCCATCGCCCTGACAATGCACATTGCACTTATACTGTATATATATATACCCATCCCCTCCTCCCCCATCCCACCTGCCTGACACCAATAAATATTTTTTTTTAACATTTTGGTTAGATTTTATAACTTTGCCTTTACCTAGCAAGGGTTAGAGGTACTAATTATTTTAATAATCTCTGTTCTAATAACACATAGGATTAGTAAATTTCAACATATAAAATACATAATGAGGTTCTGTTCTTTTTCCACTTGGAGTTATCTAGAATGCTAATCCTTTTATGACTGTCATTATTTTGATATTAATAATAAGTCACAATGACATGCCTTATTTATACTATGAACATTATAGTGATCATTAATATGATGATCACACACTTATTGACTATAATTATCCTATGTTCAGAAATTCCAGAAATGTGCTTAAATGGACATTCACCAGCTTATTCTTCCAAAGGTCAAATCTGTATCTGAAGCCAAAGAGAAAATTTGGCAAAATTAAAGGGTCAAAGATGGACTCTAGAATATTCCTAGTAGGTATTATTATTCCTTTTTTACAACTAAGGAAATTGAAGTTATTGAGTGGCAAATCTAAGTGTACAATTAAGAAAATAAAATTTCTTTCCTTTTACATATATCTAATGAGCATGGGTAATTATAGCCTGATAAAAATCTCTTTTTCTTTACTCAAGCAATTCTGTATGAACTGTATTAGTAATTCTTTCAGGCCAAAGTATATCAGGCCATTCATTGACTTAACAAAATTTTTGGCACACCTTTTTAAAAAGAAGGCAGTATTCAAGGTGCTAGAAATATTGCAGTGAACAAAACAATGTCCCTACTTTCATGAAACATATTTTGCTAAGAAGTGACAGGCAATAAACAGTAGGCCAATAAATATGTAATGAGCTGAGAAGTAAACAAGGTATGACAATGGTTCAAAGAGTGGAAAGGTGTGCTATTTTAAATTAATGGTTATAAAATTATCTTTGATAAAGTGACCTTTGAACAGAGACCTGAGCAAAACAGGGACAACTTTTAAATCTTTAATATAGAAGTTATCTCTAAAGGTGAAGATGGAATATGTTCTACTCTTTTATTTATGCACTACTTTTGGAATGATTCAGGGAGAGAGATGCCATTGAAGCAAGATCGTTGTTGTGGTTGCTTTAATTTAGTTTAGTTTTGTTCAGAGCATTAGATCTCTTTAGGATAAAATTTACATAATCATAAGCAATATATGATATTTTTAGTACTTTGAAATTCCTAGATATTTTTAAAGTGAAGCATGAATAGTGACAACTCTGTTTCTTTTTCATGGTAAAACACAATACAAATTCATCACCTAATTAATGACATCTTGATTTAAAATCTCAGTTTCAAAGAGTTTGAAATTCAAATCAGCCACATTGGTGTCAGGGAACATAGGAATTATACTAACAAAAAATAGAAAAATATTGAATCAGTAGCTCTTGAACTAATAAATGTCTGACATAAGCCGAAGGCAAAATGTAAACATCACAGAATCCCAGCTCTATCCTGAGGCATGTACATACATATAAAATCCAGACTATATCACAAGAATATTTTTAAAATATTTGTAATATTCTCTTTCTTCTCTTCTGTGGTTTGTAAGAAAAACAAAGTTAAATTCTGGTCAATACTGTTTCTATGAATTAACTCATTCATTACCCTATGTTTATTGAGCTATTATAAATGTTGACTATCTAGTTAGCTGTAAGCAAATTTAAGAACCAACATTTTAGGCACTATATTTATTTCCAAGAATATACATATGATTAAATAGAATTCTTATTCTTCTGAGAGTTTATTGTCTTTAATGGGTAAGATAATATTTAAATTAATTAAAATTGAAATATGGTAATATGATGACTTTTAAAAAGCAAGTGCTAGATTATTAGCCCAGAGAGGGGAGTTTTTAACTCTCTATGGAAAAGTCAAGGATGGATTTCCAGAGCAGTACATACTTAGAAACTGTAGTCTTGAAGAATAATAAGGAATTCTTTATACAAATAAAAATCAAATGGAGATATCATCATAGGGAAGATTTCTCAGGCATGGAGATGATACAGTGTTTTACCCAAAAAGTAAAGTTGTGTGCATAATAATCTCATAGGGCCAGTACCAAGTCAACACAAATAGGTATGACATGCTAACACATATGAATTTTATCCTAAAAGTGTTAGGGAAACTTTTAAGTGTTTTAAGGAGGTTAAGTGTCATGTTGATACATCCTTGCCAACGCTTGATATTTCATCTTTTTTTTAACTTTAGCCTTTCTAAAGGGTGTATAGTGATATTTAACTCTACATTTCTTTTGTATTTTCCTAGAGACTGGTGTTAACTATTTTTTCATGTGCTTATTCGATATATGCATCACTTTTCTTTGTGAAGCGCACATTTTTAAAATTGGTTTGTTTATCCTCTTCTTACTAAGGTGTAGGGATTCTTTATACATTCTAGACACAAGTTCCTTGTCTGTTTACATGTTATGAAAATTTTCTCCCATTCTCGGGTGCCTTTTCATTTTTGCACCTGAGTTGTTCTTAGGGTAAATATTTTTAATTCTGATAAAGTCTAATTTACCATTTTTTATGATTTATACATATAAATTAAGAAATCTATCCATACCTCAATGTTACAAAGATTATTTGCTAATTCTTTCATCTAGAAGTTTTATAGTTTAAGGTTTTCCATTTAGGACAATTATCAATTTGGGGTACATTTGGGTATGATGTGAGGTAAGCTTCAATGTACAGATCCGTACAGATATCACATTTTTGCATCACCATTTGTGATAAAGATTTTCTTTTCCCAATTGAATGACATTGGCCCCTTGGTCAAAAATCTATTGACCAAATACACGTGTGGGGCTATCTCTGAGCTCCTTATTTTGTTCCACTGACCTATTATATGTATCTAGCTTTTTGTTAATTTCAAACTATCTTAATTGTACTAACTTCCAAAAATTGTTCTCTCTATTCTAAGGCTTTCACACTTTTAAAAAATTCAAGAATCCAGCTTGTCAATTTCTAACCAAAAAAAACCCTGCTAGAATGTTATTAATATCTATAGCTCCATTTGGATTTGATTGGTATCTTCCAATCCCTGAACATGGTTAATTTCTCCATTTCTCTAAGTCTTCTTCAATTTCTTTGAGTAGTCATTTGCAATTTTCAGTGTAGAAATCTTATTATAGGTACCTTTTTAGGTCTCTCCTTAGTATTATATGATTTTTGGTGCCATTACAGATGAAATTGGTTTTACAATGTTTTTTTTTTGTTAATAATAAATAAAAATGCCATTGATTTTTGCACCTTGGACTAGCATCCTCAACTTGCCTACATTAATATATTAGTTATAGTATTTTTTGTAGATTGGAATTCTCTAAGTGACTAATTATTATATAAAATTAAATACAGTTTTACTTCTGCCTTTCTAATGTATACCTTTTGTTTCTTTTTCTTACTTTATTATAATGGCAAAAATGTCCAGTTCAATATTCAAAGGATGAAGGAAAGAAAGCTTCCTTGCCTTGTAATTGATACTTTATTTTGAAGAACTTCTTTTAACATTTATTGTAGAGATGATCATACAGTGACAAATCATCTTCATTTTTATTTACCTAAATTTTTTTTCAAATTTTTACTTTATTTCTTAAACATACAGTTGCTGTTGCTAGATATAGAATTCTATTGGCAGATTTATTCTTCTAAGCTCTTTAAAAATGTGCCACCAGCCTTCATAGTTTCTGATGAGAAATATGTAGACTTCCAAATTTTTTGTCTGTATTATATAATGTGTCATTTTTTTTGTGACTACTTCAAAGCCTTTTTTCTTTATCTCAGATTTTCAGTGACTTGACTATGCTGTCTCTATATATGGTTGTATTTGAATATATCCTGTTTTAGGTTTGCTGAACTTCTTAAATTTGTATTATTTGTGTCTTTCAAAAAATATGGGAAGTTTTCAACCATTATTTCTTCAATCATTTCTTGTACCTTATCCTTTCTATCATCTCTTTTGTAAAATTACTGTTTTCCCATGTTAATGAATAAGTGTCTTGTAGGAATATACTTTGAGACTATGTAAATATCTTGTGTCTCCTCATACTTTCACCCACTAGTTTTAGCATCTGTTAATGATTTCTTGCTTGCAACAAGTACCACTGAGGTGTTAGCCAAGTGGTTTTAGCCAAATGGTGATTTTCTTTTTTTATTATTTTTCTACATTTGTATATTGTAAGTCCAGTTGAAATGAAAATTAATTTGTTATGAAAGAAAGTCCATTGGTTTTTTGGGGGGACAACAAGGAGATAGGAGTGGCAGCATTATCAAGAGGCACAGGGAACTTGCAGAGGAGCTGGATGTGTTCACTATCCTGATTGTGACGATGGTTTCCTGGACGGATACCTGTGGCACAAGTTACCAAATTGCACCTAAACATTTGAAGGTTATTATATGCTAATTACACCTATGTAAATCTGATTTTAAACAATCCAGCTGGAATTTTTCATATATCTTACTGCTCCTTCACCTGATTTATAGAAATTGTTTTTCACAAGTCTTCATTTTATCAAAATTATATTAAATGATTACTATTTTATAAGGCAAAGGATAATAATTACCAGCATTTGGGGAGGAAAAAAATGAAGGTACAATAGAGGAAAAAAGAGAAAGGAAATCAGTTATTAAAATTGAGATTTGAGGGCAGCAAGAACTAAAAACGCATGTTGTTGTTTGAAAAATTGTGCCTTTGGTTTTGTATTTGAGTATGCATAATCCTAGGAGGAAAAGATGAAATGAGTTTTGAGTTTGGGAAGTTAAGGAAACTGGATTCCAAGTACAAGGGTGACAAAAAGTAAGTGTTCATCATTAAGCTCATTATTTTATACATTCTGTAAAATGAAATTAAAGCTGATGCTCTCAGAGGGGTTTTTCTCCTTTATTCTAGAACTATGTAATCTGTGACTCTTGGATAGAATTTATAATAGTCAGGGGCTCAAAAGTAATTCCATGAACCTCTAATGTAAACACTTTATTTATGTCCAGCCAATTCAATTACATAACCCTTTATGAACATCATGATGAAGAAAACCACTTACTGGCTCATTATAATGAATAATAGTTTCTCTTAAAAATATCCTACTAAAAATAAAATGTATATTGTAAAAGAATGATAAATTTCAATTACTCTAAATTGTAAATAGAAAATATTTCATTGAGCATAATACTCAATTTATCAACTCCATTTGGTCATATTAAATAAGCATTCATACATGTGAAAGGAAAATAATCCATTTAAACTCATTAAATATCACAAAACACACAAGATACATTATAATAAATTTTAGATTATTGCTATGAAATAAAATAAAATATGAGAGTTTTATACATTGAAAAGAACACAAGGATAGACAATATGTGTCTTTGTTTCTTTCACTAGAAATTATATTGTGAGTGCTGAAGAAAAATTATTCAGTGATACTTGTTAAGGCACAGTAAGAAAGACTTTATTGAGGACCATTGTGATAGGTACAGGAACACTTGAAATTTGATTTTGTGGTGGGGGAAAACAGACTAGGCTCAGCATGGAATACAGCATTCTAAATGGAAATTTATAGCCCAAATAACAGGGTGAGAATCAGAGGATGGAAAATTACTAAGAGGAAATATCAAGGGTAAGGGGGATTCTGTCTAAACCCACTTAACAGGATTCTTGCTGAAAGCAGGCCAGGGTGATAGGCGTCAGGGGATGGTAGAGGATTAGGAAACTGATCAGATGTCGGTGATCGGATATCCAGGGTAAGGATCCTTGTTAAACTGACTTAGCAGGGTTCTTTGCTAAAACTGGGTTTTACAAGAAAATGCACAGAAGGGATGAGGAGAAGATTGGGGAGCCTGAGTAAATTTTGGTCAAGCAGAGAATTTTTGTCATGAGCAAAAAATAGTGTTGTGAAAGCATATGTGGAAGGAAATGGAATCAAACTGATAGAAAGGTCTCTAAAGCTTACTTCTTAGCTATGGAAACACTATCAGAATGATGACCTTTAACAATTTTTGGTGAAATAATTTTGAAATAACTAAGTTTAATTTAGGAAATGAGTCAGTACTATTATTTTTTAAAAAGAAAATCATTCTTCAAAATGAGACTGCATTAAGCATTTAAAAAGTAATCATTGCATGCAGGCTGTGCACAGTTTGCACTCTGGAAAATTTGTAAGAATTAAATGCTAGACTGTTCAACTACTTCCAAAAATCAATGAGAAAGGGGGTCACAGATGAAGAGCACAGCAATTCTTGTGCATGGATGGACAATTATATGCTTAAAGGAAATGTTTAAATGTTCCACTCTCCTTAGGGAAATCTCTGCTTCAGAATTCTCACTACTTTTAAAAGAAAATTATTTCCTTTGAAAAACAACACTTTGAAAGATTTTCATGACTAAGAACTGGCATTAGAAGAAACCAGCTTCATTCTATGGATATTTACATAACACTTACTACATAATAAGAAAATAAACAGGGTAAACCATAAGAAGGCAAAAGAAGTGAAAGATAAGAAAGTGACAATACTGAAAGGAAAAAACAAAATGGTATAACAGAAAAAGGAATTATCCAGGCTTGTTAAAAAAAACTATTATCTATTGCTTCAGACAAACATTTTTGAAATGTAAATGATTCAATAATGAGTATTTAAAATATCCAACTCTCAGTTATCCCACTGAGAATTATGTATTTCCTAGCTAAACCAGTCCTTGAGGTTTTCATATCAATTGTTTCAAAAGGATGAGAAAAGTAAATTTATTAAATATTTTAAATAAATTCTACTAAATCTATTTGGACCAATCTTTCCCAAGAATTGGCTCAATTAATTGATTCTATAAATGCCTAGACATAAATTGTTACCATTCTACTGTCAATAATTTTAGTCATTTTAGAACTTCTCAAAATGTTTAACAGAAATGGGAGTGAGGCTAGAATAGAAATGAAACTCAGACTAGTCAATTCTATTTTCTTTAACATCTCTGGCAAAAATAGTTTAGAAGACAAAGATTATGAATTAAAATTGCACTTTCTTACATTTCTCTGGAGTTTTACTATCAATATCATCTTTTCCTTCTTTAACTAGGGAAAATGTGTAGCTGTGGTTATCTCTAAAGCAGTACAGTAGCCTCTCCTTGTTCGTCGTTTCACTTTCCTCATTTCAGTTACCCCCAGTTAACTGTGCTCCACAAATAGGTGAGTATAGTACAATAAGCTATTTTGAGAGAGACAGAGAGACGACATTCACATAACTTTTAGTACAGTATATTTTTATAATTGTTCTATTTTATTATTAGTTTTAATCTCTTACTTTACCTAAATTATAAATTAAACTTTATCATACCTATGTATGTATAGAAATAAACATAGTATATATAGTGTTTCGTACACTATTTGTGGTTTCAGACATTCACTGGAAGTCTTGGAATGTACCCCCTGCAGATAAAGGGGGACTACTGTATTCAACATGAGTGTTATTTCAATTACATATTGGATCAGAATGAAATCATATAGTACAATTGTATCCATAATAAATATGGAACAGATTTACTTTTATAATATCTGAGACCATTTATTGAGTTTCCAGTCTTATATGATTTCCATTAGTCAAGTACCAAAGTGAACAAAAACACACATGCAAAATTGGTCTACTATCTCAAGACCATTAAGAGGCTCTGATACTTTTCACAATCATTCCAGACATTATCCCACAGACCCACCCCTATGTATTTTTAGGTAACCTAACTTCCCAACTCCAGAGCCTCTTCTAGGCTTCTTCGCAATCCCCACTGAAGTGTTTCAGCACAGCTTCTCCTCTTAACAAATCCCAGAGCACATCTGTCATAGCTATTAGTCAGCAAAATGTTTACTGAGCACCCACCCATTGTGTAGAATGGATTGCCCCAGTATTTAAGGAAAGAACTCGAATTAGGTCAAAGAAAACAGCAGTGTTGTTTTTTTTTTACAACATTTTTAGTGGTTGCTTGTATTTTCTCTCTTCTTCTAGAGCAGTGTAACTGTTTATTCACAAGAAAGGCAATTTCCCCTTATTGAACCTGACATAGGTATGAGCCAGCTATTTACAGTTTACTTCATACTCTGGTTTTCTTTTTTTTTCTCCTGTAAAGCATTTTCTAGAGGCTTTGAAGTACATCTCAATAATGGTTTGTCCCCCTATAGGAAAAAATATTTTTACTCTACTTTTGAATTTACTGCTTTATCTCAAGAACATTAAAAATGTGTAATGACCAGACTCCAGATGTATGCAACTGTAGCTCAAAATGTCTGTAGCTTAAAATGAATGATACTGTGAACTGAGGTGTTTAGAGACTCAAATTGAAACATAGCTCTCAAGTGTGCAAAAGCCAACTTCAAATAGGCATATTACACTCAATAGCTACTCTTATGACAGGAGACATTATTAAACTAATTAAAATTAATACCTCTCAAGGCTTATAACTGTATAGAAAAGAAATAGTGTTATCATATACATATATATTCATCTTCCAAGATGAGTATATATATATATATATTCATTTTTTATGATGAGAAAACAAAAGGAAAATAATTAGGTTATGTAAATATGAGACAGAAACATATTTTTGTTAACATTGTCTCGGATTGTCAGAGTGGATTTGAGGGCTTTTTACATATAAAACACAATGTGAAAGTTAGTGCTTTTATTTTTTAAAAATATTCTCATGCTATATTCCCCATACAACAAAAGCAACCAAACAAAAATTAAAATAAACACAATACATGGCAAAATATCCAAAGTAAAAGTAACTAAGGAAGAGCTTCTGCTCTCAGAAAATCATGGGGTAACCAAAGTGCCTCTCCTGTTGAGGACAGGCTGGGTTTTTGGCCAGGAGGTTGATTAACGAGACTTATGCTGCTGACCTACTGCTTAGACTTGAGTATTGGATGCACTTGATAACAAGCCAGCTGTGAGTCTTTCAGAATCCAGATGGCAGTGATTGTTTGCCTGTATAATAACATGTAAAGCACATTAAGAAACAGAATTAACTGTGAAGTTACATATCACAGGTGCATTAGTTTGCTAGGACTGCTGTAAAAAAGTACCACAAACTGAGTGGCTTAAAACAACATAAATTTATTGTCTCAGAGTTCTAGAACTTGAAGTTCAAGATCAAGGTGTTGGCAGGGCCATCCTCCCTCTGAAGATGCTAGGAAAGGGTCTGTCCCAGGAGTCTCTCCTAACTTTTGCTAATTCCTTGGTTTATAGCAATATAACTCAAATCTTCACATTGTGTTCTGTGTGTGTGTGTGTGTGTGTCTATGTCCAAATTTATTTCTTTCATAAGGACACCAGACATATTGGGGCCCACCTTACTCTAGTATGACCTCATTGTAACTAATTATGTTCTGAGGCACCATGGGCTAGGACTTCAACATATGAATCTTTGGAAAACATAATGCAACCTACAACAAAATATAAATGTTTTCTTATAAGCAAAAATTATAGACAGATAAAAATTAATGTATTCTCATAGCCAGACATGGAACAGTATCTGTAAGTCTCATATTATTCATGCATAAATCAAATGATATGTATGGGTAAGCAAATTGAAGGCCAATTTTTCTCATAAAGTTCCATTTTTTTTGGAAACAGCCATGACTTGGAGATAAGCAGCAATGATTTCAAAAGCTACTTTATATGATTTCCAAGATTTCCAATTCAGTGCCTTATCTATTTAAGAAAAAAATTGACCTTCAAATGTGCTTTTATTGAGGATTGATGGAATATCTGTTTACTAGGACAGTTACTCAGTATTTTGAGAGCACAAAGAAAGCCAGTCTGAAATAGGCTGAAGGCTATTGCTTTTAGAACAAAAATGATATAATTAACTCATTGTCACTTTGATGATTTCCTAACTGACAAATCTCTGTAAAATGACTTTTATCAGGATGAAAAAAAAACCCTCTCCCTTTTATAAATAATTTTAGCAAGAATCATAGATAGACTTTAAAGTTTACACCTGTGATGTATATTTTATACCTAGGCAACATTAAAGGGAAAATAAAGCACTATTGATTTTCAATTTTATTGTACTTGTATATTTTTTCCTATGTCTTTAGTTTCAAAAGGCTTAGAGAGCAAAGTTGCCAATTCTGCAGATTAAGAAGGGCCTTTTAAAATATGTATGATCATATTTTCAATAAACTTAAATTGTCAAACACTTTCAATTCATTTTAATACAACAAACATTTGCAGATTGCCAACAACGTGAAACACATTACAGCAAGCAACATGGAAAGTAAAATGGAAAAGAAGATATGTTCTCTTGCCGTGAAGAGGTGATATTAGTTAGAGAAACTGAAACAACTGAATTAGAAAATTAAAGTCAGGAGTTACCACTATGGAATTAATTTTGAAGTATAAAACTTATAGGAATAGCAATAATAATATAACATTTAACGATGACATAGTGCTTCTTGTATGTCAAGTGCTGTTGTAAGTGCTCTATTTATATATATATTTAAACTCGATAACAATATTATGATATAGATACCCTTATTATCCTATTGTATAGATAAAAAGAAACCAAGGCAAAGAGAGACTATATAAGATGGTTTCTGCAGCTGCACACTTAAAAAGAGTTGCAGTTATAACGCAAACTCAGTTGCATTGTCTCTCCAGAATCTTTTTCTTGGCCATTACCCTGTACTATGTCTCTACTCTCAGAATCTCTGGCATCTACACACTAATCTGGAACCCACCAAATACAACAAAAAGAGTCAAAAAGATAGCAATGAGGAAAATCCATGTCACCAATCCAAAAACTATTTAAAAAGTATCTTTCAAATTCTGTGAGCTTTAAACCAGATGAGGAGGATGTTGGGAAAACTATCAGAGGCTATAGGCCTGGTTTAGGGGAGGCATTGCTAGCCTTCACCGTAACAAGGCTCAGAACTCACTTAAGGGAGAGATTTCATCAAAAGTCTGAAAAGCCAGCCAAGAAAGACTTCTTATTGGGAATAATGAATCTAAAGGAATGGGTAGTACATGGAAGAAGCAAAGGATATGCTTCACAAGAGCAAGTTCCAGCTGCAGAATAGCAGAGGGGCAGAGCTAATGCATACAAGCCATCTCTGCTTTTCATATTCCATCCTCTGAATCTGGAGAAAAACCTGCAGGAAGGAGCTAGAGTAGAGGCGGAAGGCAAGAAGCTGTCATAAGAATGACAAGGAGAACTGCACATGGGGATTCACTCACTCATTTTTTTTTTCTGAAGGAGAAAATGCCAATAATATGGAAGATTCGTTTAAAAATTAGTTTACTACAGATATATAAATTTAAATTGCTGATTGCCCTGGCTTACTTCCACATCCCATTTCAGAAATGAGTAATAAGCAGCATGGGGCCTATGCCAAAACACATTTTTTTTTAAATCAGAAGAAGAATATAATAAGCAAAAAAGTGACCCTCATTGTCTGGATCAAGTCTACCAAATGCTTGTGAGAAACAGGGAGAACACTCCTTAATTGATGCTGTTAAAATAGCATTACTACTGCCATATTTTTGGGACCAAAGGAAGGAACAGTCCCTTCCACATAGCCAATCAAAAAGAGACCCTTGTAGTCAAGTTAATTAATAAGAATATGGCCCAAATGACCCACAGTCTTGTTAGCCTGACTTATCAGGAGGAAGGCTGGCTTCCCTATTCATCTGGGGCAGGATTAGGAGCCCCAGGTTCCCTGGACATTCATTTTCACTAGGACTTTCATTCTCAGTTTGTTGTCTCCCCACTTTAATCTGCCCTATTCCCCTAACTCTTCCTGTCTTTTACTTTGCCCTCAGGTACCAAACAAATGTGTGAGCCAGCCAACCCCTCTTTCTACATACACTTTTATTTGACTTTCTCCAAGCCTTCTTATCTAAACTGAAATGGATTTCACCAAGGGCACTATGTCCTCTTCTGCAAGGGAGGGTACTTATGTCTCTCTTCCCAGGCACATTAGGCTCTGTCTCTCCGCTTTGTGCCCCCTAGTATCTAGCTGGACAAGCAGGAAGATGGGGCAGGAAAAATGTAAACGTGTCTTAAAATGCACTGATGAAAGCCAAAAAAAATAAAAAGTAAACTAAACTTAAATAATGATAAACTTATTTTGACAACACCATCAGGAAATATAATACTTATTTTAGTTTTTACCTCTTTTTTTAAAACTTCTGATCTCTAAACAGATGAAAACATGTACAGACAAGTTCCTCTTTACAGTGGCCTGTTATCTACTGAGCATGTACTGGCTATCATCTTTAGTTCCAGAGCCATGGTAAACTAAAAGCTCAGAAAATTGAAGTAGCCTGATGAATTTCAATAATTTAAAAGAATAAATTAATTTGGTACACTCGCCATTTGAGATTGTCAGCTGAGATTTGGCCTGTTTCACAAATTGGCTTACTTCAAAAGTCAAACCTGTCTTTTTTTCCTTTTTTCCCTTTTCTTCCCAGATGAGCTCATCTATTCCCATGACGTTAAATACCATTTCTGTGCTGATAACTCAAATATTCATATTATTATTCATATCATATTTATAATTATTTTCCTATAAAGTAAACTCTTATAACCAAATGCCTACTTAAAATTTCCACTTCAGGGCCTTGTACACATATGTCCAAATCAAAACTTTTGTTTTCTCCCTACCCACTACTCAAATCAAGCCAAGGGCCCTGCCCAGGTTTCTCCTATTAAGAAATGGTATTATTTCTCTGACTATTCCACCCAAATAAAGTGCCCTAAATCAGGGGTTAGCAGACTTTTTTTTTTCTTGAAAAAGCCAAATAATAAACAGAGGCTTTGCAGGCCCTATGGTTGCATCATTTTAGCATAAAAGCAGTTATAGATTATGTGCAAACAAATGGGCATGGCCAAGTCTCAATAAAATTTTATTAATAGAAAATAAAATTTGAATTTTATAAAGATTTTACATTTCATGAAATCTTTTGATTTTTGCCATCATTGAAAACTATAAAAACTATTCTTACTTCACAGTCATACAAAATCAGGTGGTAGGGCAGATTTGGATTATGGGCCATAGTTTGCTTACCCTGACTAAACAATTACGTCAAACTACCTTTCTGACATCTCCTTATCCCTCTTTTCCTCTAGATCAGTATGTCCCAGTCACATCAGCCTTCCTTCTGTTCTTAAAATACTCCAATCTTCTTCAGACTCAGGCCTTGTGCATCCAATCTTATCTTGACTTAGACCATGGCTTTGCTTTTGATATGAATGGTTTGCTATTTATCCTTTATCCATCCACAAAAATGCAACCTTTTCATAACTTAATTTTTTATTTACCTCTTCTAAAGTAACATTTTCACTCCACCCTAATATCCTTTTCTCATAGCACTTATCACTTTAGGAAATTATACAGATAGTGCCAAGCATATAGGTAGCAGTCATTCAATAAAAGAATGACTGAAATAAAATGAAAATTCTCAGTACTTATACATGAAACAATAAGAATATAGAATTTTTGAAAGAAAAAAATCGGCACATCTTATTAAATATAAAGGCTAAAGAATAATCACCCTTAACAAATACATTAGCAAACTTAATAAATTTCAAGAAAAAAGAAAGGAATTTATGAGTATCCAGGTAAAGAAAGAAGTCACATTCAAATGAGAAAATAACAGAATTCTAGGTTAGTTTCCTAATTCATTGAAACTTTCAGGATTAGAAAAAAAGTGCAGCATGGTAAATTCTGGGAGAAAGAAAGCTTAACGCAAGTAGTCACTCAAGAGTGGAGGAGACTACAGGACAAGAACGCCAGTGAGTATAATTTGATATCTGGCATATTAATACCTCCCATTTTGTTTTTATTGCCTAGAATTGCTTTTGATATACGGGGTCTTCTCTGGTTCCAAAAGAAGTGTAAAATTATTTTTTCCATATCTGTGAAGAATGATGTTGGGATTTTAATAGGTATTGCATTGAATCTGTAGATCAGTTTGGGTACTATAGACATTTTAACTATGTTGAGTCTGCCCACCCACGAGCATGGTATGGATTTCCATCTGTTTACATCCTCTGCTATTTCCTTTCTCAGTGTTTCATAGTTCTCCCTGTAGAGGTCTTTTACCTCCTTGGTTAAGTATATTCCTAGGTACTTTATTTTCTTTTTTGCTATTGTGAAGGGTATTGAGTCTTTGATTTGGTTCTCAATTTGATTGTTGTTGGCGTATATGAATGCCTCTGATTTCTGTGTATTGATTTTGTATCCTGAGACTTTACTAAATTCATTTATCAATTCCAGGAGTTTCTTGGTAGAATCCTTGGGGTTTTCTAAATATAATATCATATCATCAGCAAACAGTTAAAGTTTGATCTCTTCTGCCCCAATTCGGATACCTTTAATTCCTCTTTCATGTCTGATTGCTATAGCCATCTAATCATTGACAAAGCAGACAAAAACATACACAGGGGAAAAGAATCCCTTTTCAATAAATGGTGCTGGGAAAACTGGAT